>CM050409.1:5267052-5783849 GCA_027580255.1 Therioaphis trifolii | reverse complement strand
TAAATATTTGACAAAAGTTCTGAAAATTTAATATAACCTTACTCATATACCTACCTAATTATCCTAACAAAAGTTCAAAAATCGTTAGTCAGGATTTTTTTTTATACACACTTTAATAAATTATTATACGATTTTTTTCGATATTGTCTGATTTCTTTTAAGTTTATTTCTAATGAGTTATAATTGTTATAACAATTGAAGTTTAAAAGAGTTAATCTAATTGAATATTTTATGAGAGTTTAATTACAAAAAAACTCACCAAAAATTATACAAATAACCGTAGAATACGTAAACAGTATTTAAATAATAATATATTATATTACACTGAAGCTTTGCTCAGAATCGTTTTATACTAAAGAAATGAGTCATCATTTCTTTAAAACTTTTTCTTACTTAAAATCCAATGCATTTAGATGTACCACACATCTGTCAACATTATTAATCTTTTCTCAATTTTGTTATAATTTTAGATTCTGAGTGAAGCGAAGGATCTTATGGTTTTACAATGATGTTTATTTTTTTTTTTATTTTTTTTTTTTATTTTTTTTCTGTAAACACTTTTTCGTATAGAAATCCTTGTCCAAAAGTTTCGTCCAGCAACTTTTTAGATTCCAAATTGAACTGAGATGGTACTTTAGAGAGGTCATTTTTCCAAAATCTCCATAGTTTTTCCAGTAATCAATAATAACTATCGAAAAACTGAGTAAAAACGGTAAAATCGGTAAAAATCCGCCGTAAACGAGATTTTCACTGTTCAGATTTTAGGTATTTAGTCATAAATCGAAAAGTATTGAAGCTAGAAACTTGAAAATTTTATCCAATATCAAATACATACTTTTTTATATTGGACAAAATTTTCAGAACAATTTAAGCACTTTTGACTTAAATATATAACTTTTAATTTACCAAATTGTTTGAAAGTTTTTAGGTAATATAATTTTAAATATTTGACAAAAAGTTCTGAAAATATAATATGACCTTACTCATATACCTACCTAATTATCATAACAAAAGTTCAAAAATCGTTAGTCAGGATTTCTTTTTATACACGCTTTAATAAATTATTATACGATTTTTTTCGATATTGTCTGATTTCTTTTAAGTTTATTTCTAATGAGTTATAATTGTTATAACAATTGAAGTTTAAATGAGTTATATCTAATCGAATATTTTATGAGGGTTTAATTACAAAAAAACTCACCGAAAATTATACAAATAACCGTAAAATACGTAAACAGTGTTTAAATAATAATATATTATATTTACACTGAAGCTTTACTCAGAATCGTTTTATACTAAAGAAATGAGTCATCATTTCTTTAAAACTTAATACATTCATCACCAATATCTTGTCCGAGGACCGAAGGGACGATGGACGAACTTGTACCACCATCATCTCACTTACCAGCTATTTTAATTTATTTTTTTAAATTTTTGTTGATTTTTTCAAATACTTATTATATTGTCCCTATGGTGCCAATTATTCAGTTTATCTTCTTGGGAAGACAAGGTAAGGCAGTCATACTTTGTTTCATTTTACTTCTCTTCTGACGAAACTTATGCACAATATTACGATTTTTTTTTTTATACAATAGTTTCCAACACCTCCTCGATTGAATAACAGTGTCGCCTTTTTTTATATTTTTGATCAAGGAAGGGACTGGAGAGCACGTATCATATATTAATATTTTAGTGTTACGGCTCTTCGGTAAGGCATTTAAATAATTTCATATTTTTTTTTACAAATGTGTTCAAAATATCTGTATTTCAAATAGACAACAGGTCTTTTCCCAGTTTGGAAAAAAAGGAGGTGAAGGGTGAGCCCTCGTTGCAATTTCAATAATTAATTTTTCGAAACTTAAGAATAATTTCATGAAACTGACCAAGCTGTTACAAGGACTCTTCCCTAAATTTAATTTCCATGATCTTTTTCCATTTTTTGGAAGGGCAGTGTAGAGCACACGAGATGTATAATAATATTTAAATAATATTTAACCCATGAGTGAAGCCGTACTTTTGAAAGAATCAATAATGACGTGACGAAATTACTTGCAGTGCTTGTGTAAAGGTATTTCTCATAATAAATTAAAATAGCCATTTTTACAACAATTCTTACTCAAACGAGGATTTAGTTATTGCTTTCATAATGACTATCTTGTTAGTTGGTAGTAGGTTATCCTATGCTTTGATTAATATGAGAGCAGTGCAGTTTGTGGGCAGATTTTTTCCTTATTAGGAATTATATAACTCTATATTTTCTATTCTATTCTCTATATCTATTTTTAAGTTTCATAATCAGACCAATGAACACAATACTATACCAGTTACTTCTCAGTATAGTATAAATATACAACCAGAACAATAATTATTGAAAATTCTATATTTTTAATACAATTGTAATGATAAATTAAATTTAAATAATTACGTTAACCTTAACCCATATACTATTCAAACATGACTGCACGACGGGTACCTAAAAGCTAAAATAATATAAATCGGTACGCAAATAATAATTATTAATGTATGGTTAATTATTATCATCGTTTATTTAACAATAAAACCGCGTCTGTGTAGTTTCATTATATTTCATACCATGTTTTATTATGCCGGCGCAACTCGCTATTGTTGAACAATTTATTTTTTCAAGAGAACAATATTGTTATAATTTTGCATACGATTATAAATAATGTGTAGTCAATAAACACACGCAATTTTTCTAACATAAGTATAAATTAATTATAAATTAGATACCTATATGCCTCATTGCCGCCTGAAATACACAATCTTCCTCAAAGTGGTACTTGAATTACTTAAACGAAATAAAATGGAGGCTTATTAAATGTTTTGTATCCCGCAATACTACATAAAGAATATAGGATACATTTAATTGATTTATTAACGTAAAGTTTTTTTTAGTTAAATTTAAAATATTTTTTTTGCCATACATTAGTGGTATATTGATACCTACATATTTTATGGTAGTTTCAATAAAATTTGACTTATTTCGAGCTAAAAATAGAAAATTGAAAATACTTTGTTTAAATCAAGTTAATCTCCAATAACATGTTTTATATTTGGCAAAAAGTTCAGAAAATTTAATATTACTCATTACACAAATTTAAGTAATGATACCAAAAAAAATCAAAAGTCGTGACTCTTGGTTTTTTTATAACGGTTCAATTAAATATTATTCTATTATTTTTATTGAATAGACTAATTTTACATGGATATTCAATTTTTTTTTTTAAATAGGTATATCCAATCATAATGAAACTTTGTATACAGATAGAACACAGGTGGATATTTGGTTATTCTTTTTATATTTAAGTATTAAAAAATTTGATAAACTAAAAAGTTCCCCATGAATAACTTAATTTCCACAATTTTCATAAACATTTTCGGTGAATCTGCGTATTTGGTACGTTGTATATGAAGTCAAAATAAGTATAAGTTGTTACTGTAATCTTCGATTATGTACGTTATATCAACGGAAACAGTGTTTTCGGAATCCCTATTTCTAATTATTGAATTTTGGTAAATTTATTATTTCTTATCTTCATAACCGACAGCACAACACTGTCTTCTCAATTTCGGCAGTTATTCATTTTTTAAGTATTCATTATTTTTGTCTTCACGTTCTTCATTTTATGAAATTGATGTTCAAATAGCGGGCGTATGGACGATTTAAAAAAAAAGTATGTACGTCATTTCCGGTATTATTTATTAGATTGATACATTTATTTTACTGGTTTTTAATATCTGTTTAGTCAAACTCTTTATTATGCATTATAATTTATACTTTTCATATCAATATTTCACTGTCCTATGATTATTAATGTATTATGGTTTACTTAATACTTGTTTTTTACATTTATTAAATATGTCTGTTACTACATTGTTGTATCTGTGACTCATACCCATTTAACACAAAAGTTGCGATAAATCTCTGTAATATGATTTGGTAGTTATTGTTAAATTTTTACACATTTTTATAGTTAAAATTATATCATATGATAAGGTATATATTTGAAACTCTTTTTCCCGATTTTCAATGATTATTTTTGATTTCAATCAGAATAGAGAAAAAAATTTTGATTGTGGTCAGTTTACTACCCGCACATGCCTCGCACTTATTTGAAGATTCTGTTCTGTTTACCGAATTATTTATGATTCCGAAATTATTTATTCTATGCTCACTTGTTTCACACTTGTTGCTGTAATGTCCGTATTTATCGCATTTACGGCATTGTATTTTAGATTTGTCATTATACCTCTTTACAAATTTATTCCTTTTCTCTCCCTAATATTCAGGTTTCTCATTTGATTTTTCTTCTTTTAACGCTTTAAAAACTGCTTCCTCGAAAGTTTGTACTTTACTTGCTTTTAAAATTAATCAGATACTATAATGTATGCCTGATATGAAAATACTTAATGCTTGGGACTGTATCGTTTGTGCAATTATTTTTGTATCCTCGTCTGGTTTGTCTGTCGTCAGAGCTACAGTTAATTCGTGATAGATTTTTTCGACTCAGTTGGCGTAATCCTGAACCATTTCTTCATCAAATTGTTTAAGTTGATTTAAATGTTTATGAAAAAATTTTAAGGAGTGTGTTTTCCCGAAAATCTATCGTAAACGTTTTTTAATTCTTCCCAAGTTTTTATATCCCTGTTTCTAACAACGTCATGTGCATTCCCTTTTAATTTTGTTAAAATGGAATCCAATATTATGGGTTTGGTATTTTCGTCTACGTGTTGCATTACAAAATCTCATTTTTTCTCAAATATTTTTAATTGTTTTTTGGGACCTACTGAAAAACTGGGAATTAATTTTAATGCTTCTCCGAAATTTAAGATGTTAAAAAATATACCATTCATATTACATTTTATCATTTTTTGTCAAGTTTTCGATGGTTTTTTTTCAAAATTATTTAATTTTTTTTTTTTTTTTTGGTTTAGAAAAGAAAATATTATTCTTTTAACCAAAAGATTCTAAACTTCTTGTTCTATCTGTATTCGACGTTTCATTATGATTAGAGAGACCAATGTTTTTAAATAAATTCTTGAAGTTGAAAATTGACGTATAAACAGTTTATCAGGTAAATTGCGCAATACACAATTATATTTTAGATTCTGAGTGAAGCGAAGGATCTTATGGTTTTACAATGATGTTTATTTATTTTTTTATTTACTTATTTTTTTTTTCTTTTTTTTTTCTGTAAACACTTTTTCGTATCGAAATCCTTGTCCAAAAGTTTCGTCCAGCAACTTATTAGATTTGAAATTGAACTGAGATGGTACTTTAGAGAGGTTATGTTTCCAAAATCTCCATAGTTTTTCCAGTAATCAAGAATAACGATCGAAAAACTGAGTAAAAACGGTAAAATCGGTAAAAATCCGCCGTAAACGAGATTTTCACTGTTCAGATTTTAGGTATTTAGTCATAAATCGAAAAGTATTGAAGCTAGAAACTTGAAAATTTTATCCAATATCAAATACATACTTTTTTATATTGGACAAAATTTTCAGAACAATTTAAGCACTTTTGACTTAAATATAGAACTTTTAATTTACCAAATTTTTTGAAAGTTTTTATGTAATATAATTTTAAATATTTGACAAAAAGTTCTGAAAATTTAATATAACCTTACTCATATACCTACCTAATTATCCTAACAAAAGTTCAAAAATCGTTAGTCAGGATTTTTTTTTATACACACTTTAATAAATTATTATACGATTTTTTTCGATATTGTCTGATTTCTTTTAAGTTTATTTCTAATGAGTTATAATTGTTATAACAATTGAAGTTTAAATGAGTTAATCTAATTGAATATTTTATGAGAGTTTAATTACAAAAAAACTCACCAAAAATTATACAAATAACCGTAGAATACGTAAACAGTATTTAAATAATAATATATTATATTACACTGAAGCTTTGCTCAGAATCGTTTTATACTAAAGAAATGAGTCATCATTTCTTTAAAACTTTTTCTTACTTAAAATCCAATGCATTTAGATGTACCACACATCTGTCAACATTATTAATCTTTTCTCAATTTTGTTATAATTTTAGATTCTGAGTGAAGCGAAGGATCTTATGGTTTTACAATGATGTTTATTTTTTTTTTTATTTTTTTTTTTTATTTTTTTTCTGTAAACACTTTTTCGTATAGAAATCCTTGTCCAAAAGTTTCGTCCAGCAACTTTTTAGATTCCAAATTGAACTGAGATGGTACTTTAGAGAGGTCATTTTTCCAAAATCTCCATAGTTTTTCCAGTAATCAATAATAACTATCGAAAAACTGAGTAAAAACGGTAAAATCGGTAAAAATCCGCCGTAAACGAGATTTTCACTGTTCAGATTTTAGGTATTTAGTCATAAATCGAAAAGTATTGAAGCTAGAAACTTGAAAATTTTATCCAATATCAAATACATACTTTTTTATATTGGACAAAATTTTCAGAACAATTTAAGCACTTTTGACTTAAATATATAACTTTTAATTTACCAAATTGTTTGAAAGTTTTTAGGTAATATAATTTTAAATATTTGACAAAAAGTTCTGAAAATATAATATGACCTTACTCATATACCTACCTAATTATCATAACAAAAGTTCAAAAATCGTTAGTCAGGATTTCTTTTTATACACGCTTTAATAAATTATTATACGATTTTTTTCGATATTGTCTGATTTCTTTTAAGTTTATTTCTAATGAGTTATAATTGTTATAACAATTGAAGTTTAAATGAGTTATATCTAATCGAATATTTTATGAGGGTTTAATTACAAAAAAACTCACCGAAAATTATACAAATAACCGTAAAATACGTAAACAGTGTTTAAATAATAATATATTATATTTACACTGAAGCTTTACTCAGAATCGTTTTATACTAAAGAAATGAGTCATCATTTCTTTAAAACTTAATACATTCATCACCAATATCTTGTCCGAGGACCGAAGGGACGATGGACGAACTTGTACCACCATCATCTCACTTACCAGCTATTTTAATTTATTTTTTTAAATTTTTGTTGATTTTTTCAAATACTTATTATATTGTCCCTATGGTGCCAATTATTCAGTTTATCTTCTTGGGAAGACAAGGTAAGGCAGTCATACTTTGTTTCATTTTACTTCTCTTCTGACGAAACTTATGCACAATATTACGATTTTTTTTTTTATACAATAGTTTCCAACACCTCCTCGATTGAATAACAGTGTCGCCTTTTTTTATATTTTTGATCAAGGAAGGGACTGGAGAGCACGTATCATATATTAATATTTTAGTGTTACGGCTCTTCGGTAAGGCATTTAAATAATTTCATATTTTTTTTTACAAATGTGTTCAAAATATCTGTATTTCAAATAGACAACAGGTCTTTTTCCCAGTTTGGAAAAAAAGGAGGTGAAGGGTGAGCCCTCGTTGCAATTTCAATAATTAAGTTTTTCGAAACTTAAGAATAATTTCATGAAACTGACCAAGCTATTACAAGGACCCTTCCCTAAATTTAATTTCCATGATCTTTTTCCATTTTTTGGAAGGGCAGTGTAGAGCACATGTGATGTATAATAATATTTAAATAATATTTAATCCATGAGTGAAGCCGTACTTTTGAAAGAATCAATAATGACGTGACGAAATTACTTGCAATGCTTGTGTAAAGGTATTTCTCATAATAAATTAAAATAGCCATTTTTACAACAATTCTTACTTAAACGAGGATTTAGTTATTGCTTTCATAATGGCTATCTTGTTAGTTGGTAGTAGGTTATCCTATGCTTTGATTAATATGAGAGCAGTGCAGTTTGTGGGCAAATTTTTTCCTTATTAGGAATTATATAACTCTATATTTTCTATTCTATTCTCTATATCTATTTTAAAGTTTTATAATCAGACTAATGAACACAATACTATACCAGTTACTTCTCAGTATAGTATAAATATACAACCAGAACCATAATTATTGAAAATTCTCTATTTTTTATACAATAGTAATGATAAATTAAATTTAAATAATTACGTTAACCTTAACCCATATACTATTCAAACATGACTGCACGACGGGTACCTAAAAGCTAAAATCATATAAATCGGTACGCAAATAATAATTATTAATGTATGATTAATTATTATCATCGTTTATTTAACAATAAAACCGCGTCTGTGTAGTTTCATTATATTTCATACCATGTTTTATTATGCCGGCGCAACTCGCTATTGTTGAACAATTTATTTTTTCAAGAGAACAATATTGTTATAATTTTGCATACGATTATAAATAATGTGTAGTCAATAAACACACGCAATTTTTCTAACATAAGTATAAATTAATTATAAATTAGATACCTATATGCCTCATTGCCGCCTGAAATACACAATCTTCCTCAAAGTGGTACTTGAATTACTTAAACGAAATAAAATGGAGGCTTATTAAATGTTTTGTATCCCGCAATACTACATAAAGAATATAGGATACATTTAATTGATTTATTAACGTAAAGTTTTTTTTAGTTAAATTTAAAATATTTTTTTTGCCATACATTAGTGGTATTTTGATACCTACATATTTTATGGTAGTTTCAATAAAATTTGACTTATTTCGAGCTAAAAATAGAAAATTGAAAATACTTTGTTTAAATCAAGTTTATCTCCAATAACATGTTTTATATTTGGCAAAAAGTTCAGAAAATTTAATATTACTCATTACACAAATTTAAGTAATGATACCAAAAAAAAATCAAAAGTCGTGACTCTTGGTTTTTTTATAACGGTTCGATTAAATATTATTCTATTATTTTTATCGAATAGACTAATTTTACATGGATATTCAATTTTTTTTTTTAAATAGGTATATCCAATCATAATGAAACATAGGATGTAGATAGAACACGAGTGGATATTTGGTTATTCTTTTTATATTAAAGTATTAAAAAATTTGATAAACTAAAAAATTCCCCATGAATAACTTAATTTCAACGATTTTCATAAACATTTTCGGTGAATCTGCGTATTTGGTACGTTGTATATGTAGTCAAAATAAATATAAATTATTACTGTAATCTTCGATTATGTACGTTATATCAACGGAAACAGTGTTTTCGGAATTCCTATTTCTAATTATTGAATTTTGGTAAATTTATTATTTCTTATCTTCATAACCGACAAAACAACGCTGTCTTCTCAATGTTCGTAGTTATTCATTTTTTAAGTATTCACTATTTTTGTCTTGGCGTTTTTCATCTTATGATATTTATGTTCAAATAGCGGACGTATGGACGATTTCATAAAATAGAATTGTACATTATTTCCGGTATTATTTATTAGATTCATATGTTTATTCTGCTAGTTATCTATATCTATTAAGTCAAACATTTAGTTAAATTATCAAATTGTATTATAGTATTATAGAAATTAGTTATCATAATGTTATTAGAATGAAATTAAGAAATTGCGAGAATGGCTTGAACAACATTATTTTAAGGAATAGGTACAAGGATATAACAGGATTAATAATGTACGATATGTTTATTTTGTGTACGTTACGAAACCCATTCAATTCACGTCAATCAAATACAAATAATAATAAATAATTATTTTTATGATATTCTAAGCCAATTTTTCACAGGGTTTTAAAGGAGCTCCATCCCATCCATCAAATATTGCATTTGTGACTGGATACGCTTGTTGACACTGACAAGTACATTGAACATCATCCAATTCATTCCAATCTACCGCAATTCCAGTGAAGGATTTTTCCACCAATGCGCCCTTAAATGAATACAAATTCAATAAAGTAAAAATGCACCACGAATAACTTAATTGTAATGATATTCATCAAAATATCTAGTGAGTAACATATTCGGTACCATGCACTCAACATGTTAAATACAATTGAGACAATCGAGTGCACCATAATTTTATGAATACAGGGTGTCCCACCGAGATTTACACAGAGCGATATCTCCCGTGTTAATAGAGATAATCAACTTTTTTTTTTTTATAAGACTCACAGAGCTAAAAACATTTATTTCACATTAGTTTGGTAAATACAAATGTTGTGTTAAAAAAATTTAAAAAATACCTTTTTATTTTATAATTTTTGTAAAATTCGAAGATAGCCATTTTGTAGGGCTTGTTTTTCTGAAACTTTTGACGGTTCAACTTTCAATTTTCATCAACTTCATGATATTTAATAATTTTTTTTAGTTTATAAGAAAATAGTACTATTTGCCCACGTTAAAATTTTAAATCGCCTCATCAGCTCGTTCCGATACCTAACTATTATTTTATTGTTACCATAGATAATAAAAGATAGTAATTATTTTATAACCCATAATTATCATCCAAACAATTAGGCCGGTTCTTACAATGTCCGGTTAAGTACCTGTTAACGGTTAACGGTAAAACGGTTAGTGAGATGTTTACCGGCAGAATTCCGCAGGTTAAGTGTCCGTTAACTTTAACCGGACATTGTAAGAACTGGTCTTAGACGTACTTCTTACCTACCCGGTGTTTATTAATCCATGAATTATACATTCCGATAACAAATTATCAATAATCAATTGTAAATATAATAATTATAGCTCAATTATTGATAACATTAATTATTATTGCGATTTCCGTACATTTAATGATTTTAATGCAATTTCTTCCAATAAAATGGACAATTCATTTGACAAAAAATTCAAATATTGATCACCCGTTGAATAAGAATACTTTAGTATTATGTAAATAATATTTAAATGTCTTACTGTTGTATTTGTAAATTATTGTATTTCTTAAAAATCATCTCTTAAAAGCCGAATGGCGTTAATTTATAAAAAAAAAAAATATTCATCATATTATGTAGATTGTTGTTAACTTATAATTAATTTTGTTATGGATTACATTTTTAAAGTTAAATTAAGATTCATTTCACTATACATATAATTAGTATTATTTTATACATATTTATTTGTAGACAAACTGACAAAAATAATTAAATTTACCTATTAAATTGCCATCATAAAAATATGGACCAATTATTTTCCCATTTAGAATTCCACACCACACGTTTGTGTTCCACTTAATTTGGTGTTTCGTCTCATGCAACCATAGGGGTTTTGGTCAGTCCAATAATGCATATTTCGACAATTCATTATCCTGTTGCTGCAGAATTTTCTTTCGTCAAACCAAAATATTTTTGAATTAAAACTACTGTCTGATCTATAAATTTCTGAAATTTTCAGAATAAATATCAATCTTCTCTGAAAATTAGTTGGTCTTAATCCTTGAACTAATGTCGCTTTATATGGATGTAGCTTATATTGTTTTAATTCTCTATGAACAGATGATTTCGAATAGCCAGTTTCCCTTGCCAAACCCCTCATACTTACATGCGGATCAATATATGGTTTATCAATGTGGTTGCCATTATTTCAATTTCTTGTTGCTCAGTTATGTGCAGAACCTGACACCTTACCTTCGTTTTACGACACCCAGGTTAACAGCCTAAATTAATTTCATAAAAAGTTAGGTACTAATATTGTATTATTTGTATTGTATTAGGTATTTATGATAACTGATCTACGACAATGGCTTTCTAAATTAAGAAATGTTTTAAAAGCTGGTGCTTTTCTCTCTGAATTCCTTTGTCTGTATAAAGCAGCAGCTTCCCTACAATTTTTGCTGACCTCACCATAAATTAATAACATGTCAATATATTCATAACTATTGTAAATAGCAGGCACTTTAAAAATAAATTAATTGCAATTAATTATTGTACCAACTTATAATTTAAGAAAAATAAAATATTATTAAATTAATAATTAAGTAAAACAAAGATTGTATTTTTCTCTGTGAAGTTTAAAAAATATATGCAATTTACTTATTGTTAATATAATTAATGTGATTCAACTATAAAATCACAATAAAACATTTTGTACACAATTACATAATATGTTATTTTTCTTTGGTATCATACAATCTTACTTTAAGCTCAAAAACAAAATGGTAGGTATTGATATTAAAAATCAATATGAGTGAATTATTTTATTATGCAATTGCATGTATATATTGGACTTATTGGTAAAATTGATTAAGAAATACAAGTTTATCATGATAAAGATTTATTTATACAAATACATACATTGGAAATAAAAAAAATTAAATAATTCATAAATTATGAATTATAAAAATATGTTTATTTATATAATTTACTTATTGGCATTTATTACCTTTATTTCTTAGTTACATCTAATTTAAAATTTAAATAATGGCGAGTATTAGTTATCAAAAAATTATGAGCAATGAAAAACCACGAAACATAATAACAATATTCATTCATACAGTAATATAATACTAACCAAAATTTCATATTTTTAAACAAATCAAGTGGTTGCAAAATGTGTACATTGTAAAAAAGAAACAAATCTTATTTATTTTATAATATTAGTGTTATAACATTAAAAATTATATTAGCTATATAACACATATTTCAAAATGTAGTACAAAAAAGTGAATAAAGGTAGATAAAATAACTTATGAGTAACGACTTTAAACAAAATAAATTTATAATAAATATATGTACAAAATAAATTAAGTTCATATCTGTGGCACGCACATTTAAGATGGTATTGTGTGGTGTTGTTACCCTTTGACTACTGCATTAATAAGATGAAGTTGGAATTATCCATTATATAAACTGCATACATACATATAATTGTTAATTGAAATTATATAACTTCTTTATTTTTTTAGTCAATAAAATTATTACAGTTAGTATAATAAGTTAACAGTATTAACAATTATTAGTCCCTAATAGATTGCCGAAGTCATTAGTATTACGTGCTTCAGATAAACCTACAACTATCAGTTAGTAGTAGAACTAGGGGAGGGTCCCATGGGCTTTATTTGGGCCAAACTTTCTCTTTTTATGTACACATTACTAAAATGTTCAGTTATTTTTTTAATTTTTTATCAGTACTAATTTTTTAAAAGGCTTCTCCCCTGATCTGCCACTAATGTCAATGATGTTTTGTCCAATAGTCAAAGGGTAAAAATAGAATTACTGTTAATATAAATCAACATTTTTTTTTTTTACAAAATTGACCACATTCAGTTAACCAACTAAAAATATAAAAGCATTTACTGACGGATTGCATAATGCAGAGTACTTTTGTAAAGCTAAATATATCTTAGTGACTAAGCAAACACAGCCAAAAATTGTAAAAAAAAAACTTAATTAAATTAACTCAAAATTAACATGATGAAAGTGGTAATTAATAAAGATGGTTCGGATTTTATAGCATTTACTTATTATTATAGAACATGGGAAAATTACAGAGTGAGCTACTACATCATTATAGTTTATACAATAAAGAATTTAAATTAGTTAAAATATATATGTTAAGGTGTATGACCGCATGGCAGTAAATGTTGACAGTCACCGGTGTATGTCGACATTCACTAATCATTTTGGTGAATGTTATCAATTATTTCAAATATCTCACAATGCGGACATTTACCAGTATTTGTTGACATGCACAATAGTTATTTAGTGAATGTTGACATGTGTGATAACGACAACTGTAATCAATTGGTTGTTTATTTCTTTTTGCTTTAGCATTTATAACTTCACTTATATATTAATTATTATATTTTTCAGTGCTTAAATAAAAACAATTATCTTCCCTTTTTTTTTAATAAAAGTGCTCTAAACTTTTCATAAAAAATATCTTTTATACTTTTATTCATTATAATTTTTAATTCGAATATAATATTAATAAAATATTACACTAAGGCTCGTTGTATTACACTAAACTGTTGCGCTTGGTTTAGAATACGCGTCGATACTGACGAGGGTAATTTATATTATATTATCTAGCAAACGATTGACAATCGGATTGTCTCATGCGATAACATTACTAACGTCCAAACGTCTCCAATGCATATTGTGGCTGGGCGATAACATCTTAATAATTTTACAAAATAATACAAAAATACCTTTTAAATACAGTGTGCTTCAAGTGTGGTCAACATTTACCAAACACAGACTGTAAATGTCAACAATCACCGGTGTATGAACGCATTAAGACAATTTCGTCAATATTCACTACGGTTTTTGGTTTATGTCAACCTACACCGGTGACTGTCAACATTCGCCTACTGCGGTCATACACCTTAACATATACATTTATACACAACATG
Organism: Therioaphis trifolii; assembly: GCA_027580255.1. NCBI lineage: Eukaryota > Metazoa > Arthropoda > Insecta > Hemiptera > Aphididae > Therioaphis > Therioaphis trifolii. Next base: position 5,769,649 of record CM050409.1, on the reverse strand, counting down.
ATATACTTACAAGTTACATTATGATAGTAAATTATTATTTACTTATTTATTTTTACTTAGTTACTATATGTTAAGGTTATATTAAGTATAGCACATAATATAATGCTATAAAATCCGGACTCATTTCTTTAGTATAAAACGATTCTGAGCAAAGCTTCAGTGTAATATAATATATAATTATTTAAATACTGTTTACGTATTTTAGGGTAATTTGTATAATTTTTGGTGAGTTTATTTGTAATTAAACCCTCATAAAATATTCAATTAGATTTAACTCATTTAAACGAGCAATCGTATAATAATTTATTAAAGTGTGTATAAAAAGAATCCTGAGTCACGATTTTTGAATTGTTGTAAGGATAATTATTAATTAGGTAGGTATATGTGTAAGGTCATATTAAATTTTCAGAACTTTTCGTCAAATATTTAAAATTATATTACATAAAAACTTTCAAAAAATTTGGTAAATTAAAAGTTCTATATTTAAGTCAAAAGTGCTATAATTGTTCTGAAAATGTTTTCCAATATAAAAACGTATATATTTGATATTGGATGAAATTTTCAAGTTTCTAGCTTCAATACTTTTCGAATTATGACTAAATACCTAAAATCTGAACAGTGAAAATCTCGTTTATGGCGGATTTTTACCGATTTTACCGTTTTTACTCAGTTATTCGATCGTCATTCTTGATTACTGGAAAAACTATGGAGATTTTGGAAAAATGACCAATTTCGAATCTAAAAAGTTGCTGGACGAAACTTTTGGACAAGGATTTCTATACGAAAATGTGTTTACAGAAAAAAAAATTAAAAAAAAGAGAAAAAAAATAAACATCATTGTAAAACCATAAGATCCTTCGCTTCACTCAGAATGTAAACTAAAATTTTACTGTTAGGCATTGCATTTTACCCTCAACAATTCATATTCAAACGTTATCGAAATAATTTGAATCAATCACTTCATTGTAACAAATATCTTCATTTATATTGTCTAATATAAACAATATTTAAAGATCTCTAGTATATATACCCGTAATAAATACACCATTCCATATTACAGCCCGATGTCCTTAGATATAAATATGGTTTATATTATACACACGATACACATTGCAGGAAAATTTCAAATTTTTAACCTTTTTAGTGTGTGCATGTGCAATATATATTACTTTTGTTGAAACGCAACACTTTTTTTATATAACCATAGATGGATATATCATTGTATTCTAAGACATGTTGACCCATTGACCATGGTCCTAAATCTAAGAACGACTGAGTTATAGCTTTTGGGAATTTTAAAATAGTTTAATAGTATTATATTCCCAAAAACATAACACAAAGAATCTATATTACTTGATTTTTTCACGGATTTTAAAATTCATTTATATTAAATCATATCGTGTTAATTCATACAAATACTCGTATAATATCTTCCACATTTCAAAAAGCTGTCAATTTTAGATTTAGTACCGTGACCAAAATGACTTAGAATACAATGTTCTATCCATATATGGTGACATACATAACGGTTGGTATTCAAATAAATGTATTTTAATGGCACTTATGCGCACAAACCTCATAGCTATTGCAGCAAGCCGTATTTCAATTTTAAATTATCGGACTGAAATATTCAGTGGTACATCAGGGACTCCCTGTATACTGATTCTTTAATATTCGTTATATATTATTTAGAATGATTATAGAATATAGACATAGTTTACTGAACATTTCAACCACTTATTGGGTAAAATAATGTTTTAATTAATTTTACCTCTGAAACTGAATTGTAATCTTGACTTTTTGTTGATAAAGGTGCTATATTGATGCAAGCAATAGTTTTTGCTTTGTTCATGGTCGATTGAGAAATTATATTGCTTAATAATTCCTAATAAAAAAAAACGACAGACGAAATTTAAATTGATGTGTTGTGTTTATTTTTAATTTACATACCACACTCAGTACATTTTTATCGGGAGAAGTTAATGTAGTTCCACTTTTATGTAACTCTGGAGTACAGGTCCAAAAATGAATAGTCAAATCGATAAAATACAGATCTATCACGGAATTTGTGACACTTTAATCAAAAACTTAAAAAAAAGATAATCGTAAATAATAAATAGTATCTTAATCATGAAAAGAATTTTTCGTATATTTGTCTCACGTTCTTTATTTGATATTTTTTTATACGAGTCTCCTTCATTAAGAATTATACTCAAACCAAATTGTAAATCTGGCGATTGTTCTTTAATTTTTTTTACAAACGTGCTTATTTTTTGATCATAATCAGATATATTAGTCTAGGAAAATGCAAAAATATGTAACTTCAGTTTACGAAGTTACGAATAATTATCAACTAAATAGTTCATAAAATATGACTAATTTTGAATTGATATTTTATACAATATAAATTGTTTTATTACATATTTTTTAATAATGAATCAAATACTCACGTATACGTTTTTTACATCCAAAATAATACCAGTGATTTGAAATTCCCTCATTTTGTCTATTAGCGAAGTTACTAATTTATCAGCTGAATCCTGATCCTGAGGATCGAGAATTTCATGCCATCTACTTTCCGAAGAATACCCAACATAGGTGTACACAGGTATACCGGCTGCTACCGATGATTTGATCGAATCTTTCAACAGTGTTATAGTCTTATAAAATTTACGAAATATTTAAAATACACCAGTAATTTTGGTTAAAAAAAATATGGTTTTATCACGTGATTTACAATACAAGTAATATAATAACATATTATGTTAGTGAAGATAAGTATTCGAACGTCACTAAATACCCTAGATTTCGAACATGTTTATCGTAGATGTTACCGACTCTTTATTGTATCTCCAGATGTTCTACTAAAATTTAGCAATACCGTATGAGTGGCAATACATTTTTCAGGGTATCATTGTTTTCTCCTATTAACTATCTACTCATTTATGAAAATGCTATATTTCACGAACTATAGGCTTGATGTGAAAATGTAGTCATTTTATTCCCAAAATAAAAAGTGTATAAACAGTTTTGTAATTCTCTGTTATAATTATTAAATAGTGGTTTGAAAAACTCAAAAAAACAAAAAAATGGTAAAAAAAAAATTGTTTCATAAAAATGAAGTTCGATTAGTGTTTAAAGCTTTAAATAGAAATCTAAATTCAATTCAATTCATTGAATTAAATTCAAAGAATAAAATCTCTTAGTACACCTTGTCTATTAGACAATTAAATTATTCAGTACATGTATTTACATGGTCGGGCAGTGGGTTCTAACTATTTACAGAGTGCTACGGTTAGGTACTAAAGTAGATAAGTTAAACTAGTTTGTCACGAGATTAAAGTTCATCGTGTTTAGTTTTACTTTTTTACTAATCATGGACACGTGGCCTGTGAATCAATGCGTTTTTGCCGTTACGACATTTATTGAATGCAAATCCATCATTACTGTTCAACGATTTTTTCGACGAGAATTCAATATATCTGTTTTAGGTGATATTATTCCTTCACGGTATTCTATCTTAAATTGGTATTAACAATTTCAAAATACTGGTTCCAACAAGATGGTTTTAGCAGCCATATAATGTGTAATTCTTCTGCCGTTCTTAGAAGAATGTTTCCGAATCGTGTGATTTCACGCAGTGGCGATATTGCCTGCAGGCCCGGATTAAAGGGGGGGCAAAGAGGGCCATGGACCCCGGTCCCACGATAATTTGGGGCCCCACATAAAAAAAAATGTAGTCTTGTATTCCACTTAATTCATTAAATAACTTTTAAAAAATTCAGTTTTATATACCTTTTTTTTTTGTTTTTATTTATTTTATCACCTGTATAATCTAACTACCAAAATACCAAACTTGGACTTTTGTATGAGGTCTCGTATTTCATGTTATGATAACATTTTATATTTTATAGAATAGAAAAAGTTATTTGATTCGATAAATAAATTTTGTCATTTTACTATGAAAATTAATAATTAATGTTACTCGCTAGAGCTGTCTTAAACAGCAAAAGACTATAATATAATTTTATACAAAAATAGAAAGGTATATACGAAATATATTAATAATATACGAACTACGAAGTATGCTAAAAACCAGTGGGTATTAACGTTTTTCAAAAATGGTAAATCTAAAAGGGATGCTAGAAGTTTGTTAAAAAAAATTAAGAAAAAAGAAACATTTTTACTTTATCTCAAAACTACTTGATCCAATTGATAATACACATGGTACAAATAAAGACGAAAAAATCCAGCAAAGTATTAAAAACTTTACGGATTCTTGTAAAATTGATGTCGATAATTCCTTTGAAAATGAATTAATTCAATTTCATGAGTATTTGATCTTAAGTAGATCGCCAAAGTGTGTGAAGAATAAAATTTATATAAATAATGGAATACTTAATTTGTGGAAGTGGTTTAGTAATAAATCGTTGGCTGGTGTATTTCATAATTTAAATGTAGTATTAAAAATCTATTTAACTCTACCAAGTAGCAGCTACGGCAGTTTTTAAGCAGAAAGGGCATTTTAAAACTGGCACGCATAAAAAATAATTACAGAACTACCTCTACTCTAGACAACTTAAATGCAATTATGATACTATCATCAGAAAATGACATTCTCCACTCACTTGACTTTGGTCAAATTATCAAAAACTTTGCATCTTTAAAAGCGAAAAAAACTGATTTGAAATAAAAATAATGTTCTAGTTTTATATTTATAAATTTTTTGAGTGGTATTAAAAAAAAAACATTGTTTTAGAAAAAAAAATACTGTTTTTTTGAAAAAATTATTCTTGGGGCCCTCTAAAATATCTGGCCCCAGGGCCCCAAATATGTTTAATCCGAGTCTGAATAACTAATATAGTAAAATAAATTGGGCTGTTTTCACTTTTTGAACATTTAAATTTTGTTTCTAATAAGAAATAATATGCTAATTATTGTTCCAAGAATTTACTCTTTACTACTTAACAAATGTCATGTCAATAAGACAATAAGTAATCATTACGAAATAACGAACTATTATCAAGTAAATAAAATTCTTCTAGCTCTAAAAATCATTAATAGTTACAACCACGGTCTTAGAAGATATCTTGTAAAACCGTGGTCACAACCTAAAATTTATAAAACTCAATATGTTTTATTATTTGGTATCTGGTATAAAACATGGAGCCTTCACAATACGCCGTGTCGCACAAGGTTTTTATAAATTCAGTGCGTAGGTAACAAAATAATTATTAGTTTATATTATGGTCAAACTGTAAGTCTATAATCAATGAATGATAGAATCTGATTGATAACATTTCACTGAAACATATCATATTATTATTTACCAACATCATGTCATGTATTTAAAAAAAAATTTATATTTCATAATTTCATTGAACTATTTCAAGATATTCAAGATTGAACTATTAAAACAAGTATGTTTACTTAATTATACTTGTAATTATTATTTTCTTGGCTGATAAATATGTTGGCCCTGTTATTCGGTTGTAATACTTACCGGTTCGCGTGTTTTTCGTGTGACTATTTATAAATCATTTTTATGATGTCGATACTTATCTTCGATATTGATGCCCCAGTGAGTAACTTAATATACTACGTCATGCGAGTATAAATACGACGCGGCGTGCAATATATTAAAAATTATCCAACGAAATTATTTCTTATTCACGGGGAAAATTCTATTGTGCGGTATACAAATTCACTTTTATGAGGTTAAAGAGAACTTTAATATATACAAGGAAGGTTTCTGTAGTAATTTCGTTTACAGAAACCATATAGGTAGTAAAAAAAAAAAAAAAGAAAAAAAAGAGCTTTGAAGAAAGCCGAACGTTAATAATATAACAGATATAGTTAATTATATTTTGAGAAATAGAGCTATACTTGTACATAAATAAAATCATTATTGATCTTATTGCCGCAGAAGCGAATGTTGAATATTAAATGCAATTATTAAAACTAGCTGTTGTTGGTTTAAATGCAAAAATATAACGGAATTCTAACAAAGGATTTTACATTGGTAAAATATATTTGTGAAAAAATAGAGAAAAAGGTAGAAATCACCAATAAATTCTATCTATCAATTAATTATTGGCCTTTGAAATTTAATTTAAGCCTACATTTAGCAAAACGTAACGTCCAATATAGGTATTGGTTGGTTAAGAGAATTAGACGTTTTAAGATTATTATTCGTTGGATCCTATGGTTTTACAATGATTAAACACAATTTTTTTTTTTTTTTTTTTGATAAATACTTTTTCGGATAGTAAGAATGTTTCAAAAGTTTTATCCTGCAACTCTATACATGAGAAATCGTATCTAGATGGTATTTGAAACAGGTCTTTTCTCTTTATTTTCATTAGTGTTTTCAGGCGTGGAGAAAAATTGCCAAAAAACCCAAAATGGTAAAAATGTACCATAAACGACACTTTAAAAAAAAATTGAATGTAGTTGTTTTGTTATAACTGGGAAAGTGATGTTGCTAGAAACTCCAAATTTTCACCATAAGTTAATGCATTAATCGATACACACTTGACAAAAATAAAAAACAATTAAAATTAAAACCAAAAAAAAAAATACCTTATTTTGTTAAAGTATCTATTATCTAATAACATTTTTAATATTTGACAAAAAGTTCTAAAAATTTAATATGATCTTCCTCGTAAATTGAATTAACGATGTTGAAAAAAATTCAAAAATCGTTAGTCAGGATTTTTTGAATGAGTGTATAGGTAAATAATTCTATTTTTTGTATAGAATTGACAATTTTAATGTCAATTTACAATTTTTGGGTAAAATTTAGTAGTCAATATTTATAACAGAGAAAGTAAAACAAATAGTTGAAGTTTAGGCAATAATAAAATTAGGTATAGAAATAAAAAAACACCACCGTAGTTTTGCAGTAAAAATGGCCCTTCAGCAAAAACAAAAATGTTTACGTAGTAAGGTATATATTTGTATCATACTAAAAGGTCATAAGATTATTTTCAATGTTATGTAATTACTTTATGCTGGAAGTTTGTTTAACTACTTAAACGAACGGTTTAATCCATACACTTAGACTGATGTAACGCTAGTGCTCTTTGTAAGACTTGGTTTTTTTCTTGGAAAAAAAGTAGTATATTAAATAAACCAATAAAATAACAAGCTACACTAAGTAACAAACTACAATATATTTTTCCCCGCGACAACTAGAAAGAATAAACATTTTCAGATTATGAGCGGACCATCGGAAATGTATCGATTTTACTATACGGTACTTCATTTGTGCATTATTATTAGTTCAGCTGTGACCAATGTTCAATATTTTTGGCAGAAAAAAATTCATTCAAACTTTTGTTGGATTTTTTATAGAATAAAAAATTATATACAGTTGATATTTGAAAAGGGTAATTTTTACTATTTTCCGAATAATTTTTTAAGTACTCATAAAAGTTATCAAATTGTTAAAAATCGAATGTATTGCGAAATAAACTTTGATTTTCAAATGTTACTCAAGCATGTAATCAAATTATATTGAATGTATCAATAAATATAATAATTTATGATCTGAAATTTTTCTATGAGTTTACATGTACAATGATCTATATTGCATATGGTATGCCAACAATTTTTAAAGTTGTGAAATACAATAAGTAAATGAGGGTAAAATAATAATAAACAAATAAAATGCAAAAATCTCTTTAAGGAAAAGACATTAAACGATACTATACTCGAAATAAGTTTTTTTTTTGTGTCATTCGTATTTTAATTAACTATGTATGGTAAACATTTTTTGCAAATAAATTCCTCTATTTCTTTCATGATGAAATATTATTCCAATTTGTGATATTTTTAATAATAAATATAAAAATAATAATCAAATAGATTTATCTTACTTTCAATCAAATTGTGACAGCTACAATGTCTTCTTCATTATCTCCGCCTTTATTCCACGTAAGTGGGGTCAGTTACATTTATTTTCGCCCTCTACATCTCCTTTCCATCCATCACCATTTCACCATCTACTCCACACGCCTACACACGTCCTCTCGACGGCCACAACGTACCTACTCAAAATAGAAATGTCACTTCCAGGTATTTTCCCCACAACAAACTGTATCTATAATAAATGCAATATTTTTCGAATTTATGAAATTCAATTTCATTTAAAACGACGATGACAACAAATTAAATTGAATTTCGCGACAGAAGGTATTCCGTGTTTATGATGAGAAATCGACAATTAGTTTTGGTTTAAAATAAAACGCAATAATATAATATTCCACGTAAAATCCCTATAGGAATATGTATATTATCGGAGTGTACACGACCACACTGTAATAGTTAAAGCAAGAACACTAACGCAGTCCATATTTTCGAACTGCGTCTACGTAACTGCGTTCCGAGAGGTTAAATGGTTTGTTGAAATTCACTTATCCCCTATGATTCAAAATTCTTTCGAACGACCCAATCCAACTTCCAAAACGAAAACCGAAATGAGATTTTCAATCGCAAATAACTGAATAAATACGTCCGACAAATGCTAAAAACACTTGCGAAAATTGGATTCTAAACCCCGCGTTCCTGCGCAGTTCGAACAGAATGCGACCATAATATCACCGTGTTGAAACGTCCCGAAGTGTATGCGACAAATCGCGCGCTCAATTACGCCGATTCGGAAACTATAATGTTTACGATATTAAAACCCTTCTCGACCGTCGCCCAGTATTACGCGGTACGGTATCGACGCGAGATTAAAACAACCTCACGACTTTTCACGAGCGGCGCTAAACCGTGCCACTTTTTACTGGCGGAAAATTCGGAAGAATTCGCGTAAAATTTCACACGCCGTGAGTGGAAATGATTTTAAAAAATGTCAGTTTTCCGGAAAAAAATGCCATCGTCCCTCGTCCGTTTCGTTTTTTTTTTTTTTTTTTTTTATCAGCGTCGCCCCCGAGTAACGTGCCAGATAACGAGTGAAAGAAACCGATATTACCGCGGTACGTATCTGAGGCGACTGATGGGAACGGCGTCCCGGGCGACATTACGGTGATGTTCGTGCGACGACGGCGGCGCTTTCGGCAACGTGTAACGAACGCGTTATTTCATAATATAATATACAAATAAAATAATAGTGGATCGATAGAGAAAAAAAGAGAGAGAGAGAGAGAGAGAAAGAAAATATAACGTACGAAAATAGACTGCGCTCGGCGAACAATAACGGGGAAAAAAATCGCCACGTCGTTACTAGTTTGATTAGATTTTTTTTTCGATACGGCGGTGTTACGACGGCGGCGGCGACGCCGACGATAACGTTAAATTTGGTGTTTTGAAGGGGAAAAAAATAGCGGGGGCTAAGGACCAAAGAAGACGGAGGATTTTTCACGTATATTACGAGGGAAGTGCGGATATAGTAGTATATATCATACCGTGTTACGTTCGTGACAAAAAAAAAAAAGAAAATCAAAATTTCCAAAAAAATGAGGGACCGGGTCGAAACGGGATTTTCCAGGGTAGGATTATCGTGAATTATGAACCGTGGTCGTACTAGAGAAGTTTATTGAAATGCGGGACAAAAAAAAAAGTAGTATCTCTAGAGTGTTTTTGGTTTTAACGTCAGAGGCCGGATAACGTGTTCGTCCGCTGCATTCCACGGGTAAACGACTGTACCGTCGCGGGAACGAATCGTCTGAAAAACAAAACCGCTCGTCCGAACGCGTCCGATGAATCACGTTCGAAACATAAAGGTGCGTCCTCACTATACCGATCGGCAAAGCTGCACTAATGTGGACGTGACTGTCGGTTTCGTTATCAGGCCGAATACGTTGCCGATCGTAACCCGCGCGCTGGCAGTCTACGTTTACGAAGGAAACCGAACCGTCGCGTCGTCATGCCTAGTGGAGACGCGTTTCGGATTGATCTCAGTCGGTATTTGGTGTTAGTAGTGGTTAGTAGGAACCAAAACTTTTATTGTAATCCACTTACTTCGTTTTCTTTTTTTTTTAAATTGATATTTAAAATATATTTTTTTAAATGGAGTGGAGTCGCGAGCGTCCTTTGCTATGGAAGGATAAACCCGCGGGCCGTCTACGCTCAGCCAGAGATGACAAATCAAGTACATCAGCAACTGAGGCATAGCCATGAGGCGTGCACGGAATATTTAACAAATATCTAGAAAATCTAGGGAATTTACGCTGTTCCCTTTCAAGTTCACTAGAGTGACCGGCAGTAACGGAAATCTCTGGATAATCTCATAATAAACCCAAGTGTTTTTAAAGCTTTACAACAAACATAATTAATATGGGGGCCAGGATCTAGTTTACTATTAAATTTAAACCCAAGGTCCATAACACAATCATTGGTGACACGTAGGTATAATATCAGATTTACCTAGGCGATAAGAAAAGATAATGGGAGAATGAATCCAAGTGAATTTCATGACTTTACATTTGGAGAGATTTAGAGACAATCCTAACTTATCAAACCATTCAGAGAACGTATTAATATCGATTTGTAGTTTTAAACAGTCATCAATCGTAGAGACGCTCATATATAATTTTATATCGTCTGCAAAACAGAGAAGATGACAGTGCTGCAAGTGACGGTGGATACTGTTGATGAATAGTGAAAATAATAAGGGAGATTAATGACCCCCCTGTGGGACGCCAGAGGAAGCCAAGAACACATTGGATTTGATACCAAAAAACTTATCCACTGATCTTACGAGACTTATCGACCGATCGATCGTCTCATAGTCTGTTGGCGGCGAGTTTGTCCTACACGTCGTTTCCTTTTATCGTAACCCTTTAGCCACCGCGGCGGGTACATATTTTTTTTTTAATTTGAATTCGGTCGCTCTATAACACGGTTGACACGTTCATACCTTTATCAGGACTTCGATGTCTTGTACGTGCGGCAGTGTCGGTTTAATCAGTAAACAAAAAAAAAAAAAAACAAAAAATAACGAAACGATAGAAAAAAAACGCCTTCGTCACATGCCGTTTCTCCACGTTCTTACCACTCGACGAGTAGTGTCCTCTCTCTACCCTCCGGCGTAATAAAATATTATCTCGCGATAACGATGGCGTATGGGCTACAAGACGGTGTAGCGTCATCGTGTTCACGCACGCGCGGTCCCAGATCCTCGTGTCCCGTTTATATTTTGTCGGACATAAATTATTACGAATCCCGCACACCGCACCCCCTCCCCCCTTCGTACATAAACGTGTCCGTTTTAACCCGTCGACTCTACCCGTATCTCAACTAATTTTGAAAAGTATATTTATGTGTGTGTGTGTGTGTGTGTGTGTGTGTGTGTGTGTGTGTGTGTGTGTGTGTGTGTGTGTGTGTGTGTGTTCAGGTATGTGTGTGTATGTACACCTTTGTGTGTATAATATTTACACACACACACACAACACGCGTACGTCATAAACTACAAACGTAAATTTTACGGTTGAGGATAAACTCGGATGGCAGTTTTCGCGAGACGTTCGCCCGCTGAATGCTGCGTTGCGGATTATCTTGTCGGATCAAGTTATTGAATATTTGAACGCACCAACTACTTTATAGGTGTGCACGAAGAGAGTTTTGAGCGTGTCCCTTCGTCTCTTGTTGTGTCCATCCGCGTGCGTGTACTGGAAAGAAAAAGCGAACGTAATTTGTTTTCTTTTATTTTTAATTTTAAAAGGATCAACGGACATTTTTAAAAGGAACAACATCCTACTGCAACGCCATGAAAAACAAATGCATTACAAAAAAAAAAAAAGGACATAGAAAAACATAGAACAATATAAAACGTACAATACGTTATCGTGTTGTGTTTAATTACAATAAAACATACGACCAAATAAAATCGATGCCAGCTGTCATATTTTAAATAATGAATATAAGTACTGTATTGTGTCGATTACTGTCGATTGCGTCTACAGAATCTGTTTTGTAAGTACATACTTCAATCAACAACAAAAAAACTAATCGCTTAAAATGATTTATCATTTTATGACTTACTTTATATTTTGCCGAATACGCTTGAAAAGTATTGTCATAATGATGGTTATGCTTATGAAGTCATGACGATAAGTTTTTATTTTCAGAGTATTAGGCAAATTATTCAAAACTCAGGTACCTAAATTAATTTTTATTTGAAACTTGTCAAAAGCTATAAATGTGACGAATAAATGTGATGCTCGTATAAAATACATAGTTAAGGTAAATTGTATTTCAAAAATATGGAAAACAAATGACAAAATGCATTTTAAATACACATTTAAATATGATTAGGTATGTGATTTAAAGTTATGACTGTTTGATATAAAAAGAAATGTACAAATGTAAATTAGGGCCTTAAATTAGAATTTAATATTTTCATTTCTAATTTCAATTGGGTTATAATTTGAAAAAGTAAACAAGGTAAAATATCCCGTACACGAGATTTTTATTTAATTTTAGCGAACTAGTCTTTAGCTTTAAGAGTAACAGTTAGTTCTAAGGAACGAAATTTTCACCATGTATGAAATATGAATAACTCGTTTTATAGCTCATCAAACGACTACTTTTAGGCTAAATAATTTTGAAAATACCGCGTTTATCGAACATTTTTCTTTATGAAATTTTTAATTCTTGATATTAAGACTTTAAAAGGTAATACGAATACACTCATACACTCGACCAACGATAATCAAAATATTTAAAAACCGTTGGTGAGTATTTTTTATAAGCGGTCAATTAAATACGTATAAATGTTTTACGGAATTGAATGTTTTAACATATATTTCTAATTTTAAGTGTTTATAGAAAATAATTTGTTTATACAATCGTTGAAAAACTTAAGAATAGAACACTTGTTTTAAATATTTTGGTAAAAGAAAATTACTAGGTACTGTGTTTAGAATGAAACATTTTAGACAGTTTTGTCTTAACTTTATAAAATCTTAATTATCTTATTGATGTTACAAAATAAAATGTGTCACCAGGAATGTAGCGTTAATATACTTGCGTTTTTTTTTTTACATTTTAACATTTTAAACTTTATTTATTCCATTTCCTATTTTATTTGAAGTGGCCGAATTTGATGCTGAAATCTTTTATCTATTATTCATATTGAAATAGACCAAAAAATATACTGCTCGGGTCAATTAAATATAGTATATAACTGAGTTTTTAAGTTTTTTTTTGCATAATTATTATTTTTTTTTTTTTCTTGTGCACAAGGCATGCCTCTTTAATGTTTTTCTAAATGGTTTTTACAATGAGAGTTTTCAATTTTTTCCTGTTTAGTTTTTTAATTACAAAAACAACGTAAACCAGACACCCAAGATAATGCAACTCTTTATTGCGGAGAAGTTATGAATAAGTAAACGAGTAATTTATACAACTAAATCAGATCATACTTAAAGTCATATTATTGTGCTTGAAAATTCTAAACGTTAGTATTACAATAAATTACAAAATGTGATTAAATTTAAAAATAATATTTGCTAATGGAGTACTTAAATAATAATTAAAAAAATGTTGATCATACTGATGGTACAGGTTCGTAATCTGCATCTGGCTGTCGGCATAAAGTGAAATAGGCGAATCAACTTTACGTGTGTCGTATTGTATTGTTCACCGATACACGGCAGTGGTACATTAAATATTAAATCGATAATTCGAATTGTGATGATAAACTATTTCATTCGGAATCATGATTTCATTTGTGCGACGATTATTCGACCATGGCGTGTTCATAAACATTCGTGAAAATAATCTGTGCTTTAAAGCGAATGTCAATAATTTCTGAAAACGGTTTCACAATGAATTTTCTCCACAGGGACATAGAATACATTAATTATACACTCGTTATTCAGCCTTGATGAAATATTTGCTTTCGGCTATTAATCGAAGAACACGTGTTGGAAATATAAACGGTCACCTGTCTTAAACACAAATAAACTTTAAACTGATACGAGTAGTCAGAAAAGTGACGGCCTAAAAGCATATTAACAATAATGTGAAATTTACCCGTGAACCGTCTGTCCATACGTATACCGTGAAATCTAGCCGACCGTCTTTAAATGGTCTTATTAGTAGAGTTGACGGATAAAACAATAAAAAAAAAGAAAAAAAAGAAAAACAGAAAGACCGAAAATTGTCGTTTTTTCTACGGAAGTCACGAGTGGTTGAGATAAGTCGGAACGAAGCACTTCACACAGACTTCAGACTCCCGATGGTTAAATCCTACATACAAAATCTCTCAGTCAACTTCTTTGGCCAACTAAACAACGCCAAAAGCGCAAAATATTTCAAACTCAACGACAAGCCTACCCTCCGAAGTCTCAAGCGCGAACGTCCTCACGATGCCCTTTCTCAACGTCAATAATATATGTATTTATAGAAAAAAAAAAAAAAAAAAAAAAAAAATGGATAAACTAATTATTACCTAGATTAACTAATTATTACGATGTCACATTTTATTATTTAGCTATTCATCTATGTAAATAACTGTAATTTATTGTATTTACTTATTTATTTATAACAACTATTGCATGTTAAAAATTTTGTCTTTTTATCAATAAGTTAGATGACCTTGATGTCAGTAACACTTTATTAATAATAAAAAAAAAAGAGATGAAAAGGCGCCGCAACAATAGTCGTTCAACAGTCGTTGCCGTGTAGCGTGAGCAATGAATTACCGGTAGCATCCGAATAGATTTTAAATCACCAAAAAGATTAAACGGATACAATTTTAGTCTGTCACGACGTGTTGGACGACTTTAAATAGTCTGTGTCGTGGGTGAAGTGATATTATAACATCATCGTCCAAATCGCCGCTCGTTTCCACTTGACTTAGTGACTCAGGCCCACGATGCTTACCTACGTATACTATCTCATTGATGTAGTGTCACGTAATATTATATTTCAACGAATTCTATAGTTAATACGTTATGTAAACCTTAACAAACAGCTGTGACGGATTTCTCTACAAACTAATTCTTCGCTTGTACGTGTTGCGGAATGATTTTAGTTGCAGACAATTTTGAGATGTTTTCTAAGACACAAAAATACAACATATTCTTGCTAATGTAATTTTTTAACAACAAAGAACACATTTTTTTCAAATCGTTACTAAGAATTTGTTTCATTAATGTTTTCTTCGAATTTTGAATAGTTTATCATGTGAATATTGACATCGAATTAAAATTTAAGTCATGTATAAAAAGCAATATTAGTTGATAACGTTTTCACGAAAATCGAAGAATATAGATAAAAAATAATGTTTTGAAACTTTTGATAAAAAAAATTTGTCTTTTGACTTAAAGTTTAACATCGTAAACAGATTTTGATAAAATAGAAACAACTTAACATTTGACAAAAAAAAAAAAGGCTTTACTCAGAATTGTATTTATAAATGCTCAGTAACAGAAGAAAAAAATTGTAGTGCATAATTGCAGGTAAATAATACCCCCCTGAAAATTCGCATTAATTCTGTTAAGGATTTAGGATTCACCCTAACACGTAACCTTTGCCCTAATATGCATATCCAGATTATCTGCTGTAAGGCTCTTAAAATGCTAGGCTTCATAAATCGTGTCTCTACTGATTTTCATCTACTCACTCCATTGAAACCTCTTTTCTGCTCCTTAGTTCGCCCCCTCCTTGAGTATGGAATCATCCTCTGGGACCCGTCCACGGCATCTGCACGTGACATGATTGAAAGGGTTCAAAGAAAATTCCTCCGTCAAGCTGCCTACAAATTAAATGTATCCTGTCCACCTCACGATTACACACCTGTCCAACGTCTCTTTTCCCTTGAAAGTCTCACTGATCGTCGTCACTCATCTAACCTATCATTTCTATCGGATCTACTTTCCTCTGAAATCACGAATCACTATCTCGTGTTTCGTTTAACGTCCCCTCCCGCCGTACAAGATCATCTGTTCCATTCCACATACCCTTCTCTTCCTCTAACTACTATCTTAACTCGCCGATCATCCGTCTTATGCACATTGCCAATACTGACCCAACTTTTTCCCTCTAAAATTGAGCTTGCTTCCTCAGAACTTATATTATTATTGTCTATTGTCTACTTTTGTATTAATAGGGTTCGTACCGTATTTTAAAATAAAATAAAATGAAATAAAAATAATGTAACAGGTCAGTTTCCAGCGGTTAGTATGTATTTGGTTGTAGTAGTTATTGATATTTGTGAATTGTAGGTGATATTACCGACGTCGGAAATGTTCCACTTCTGTAAAAATAAGATTCATTACGTTCATTAGTTATTATTTTTCGACCGTCAGACAAACGATCAGATCTTAAGCATTTCTATTTTTATTCAAAAGATGGAATGGCTGTTAAGACAATTTTCTATTTTATAAAAGGCACCGATATACATT
Source organism: Therioaphis trifolii (assembly GCA_027580255.1). Classification (NCBI taxonomy): domain Eukaryota; kingdom Metazoa; phylum Arthropoda; class Insecta; order Hemiptera; family Aphididae; genus Therioaphis; species Therioaphis trifolii. The sequence continues at coordinate 5,753,288 of CM050409.1, read as the reverse complement.
TCAGTATTTAGAACGGTGATTTTTTGACTAAACTCGTCACCGATAACTTGCGATTTCTGAAATAATTCCCTTTTCCAATTGTTGGCCTAGTCGCATTCGAACAAGGCGTTCAGTGATATTGACGGACCAATCAAAACGTCAATAATGTACCTACACCTACTTGATTTCTTTTTGAAAAAACCGGTAGGCGATTTTCATTAAAAAAAGTTTTGATCTCCAAGACGCCCGAGCAGGTGAAACTGTCACTTTGGTGCGGCGTGAAAAAGTCTATTACTTTGTTGTATGTTTTTTCATGTCATTGCTTTGGGGGCAAGTGGGAGGGGAAAAAGAAATCACTATTTTTCCAATTTGTCTACATTTTTACGACCACGTAATCGCCGCTAGCCGACCTGAAAATGACATTCTCTCTCATCACATATATATATTTATTTTTTTCCGATTTTGACGCACTATTATGGAATTCTCTAGGCAACGGGTTTCCAGAAGTAATGTTAGTTGCGGCAAATCGTTCCAAAAATCATTATATATATACAGATTTTTCCTCGCCACTATTGTCTGTTTTATGTCCGGTGCACCTGAACGTTTTTCACAGTGGGGAATAAAACTCAAATTGAGTTTTTGTGGTGGAGTCACGTTTTGTTGACAGTTCGTTCGGTCTGGTTGTGACTATATTTTTGCCACGCGCTCTTCAACAAAATAAATACAAATATTCCGGCTGGTGACGATATAGAAAAACGATTTATGGAAAAAAAGTGATTGAAATTTTAAAATAAACAATTAAATGTTTTTTTTTCAATAAAAACCTTTATCATTTTATGAAAACTTCACAATTATTGTTCTATCACAATGGAAAAAAAACAACGTAGGGCAGCATTTATAAGGAGATGGAATGTTTGGCGTTCGTCATTTTACTCGTTGGCCGAGTATATCTAATAGAAGAAGTTGACGTATTTTGAAAATATAACGTAGACTCTAGTGGTTTTGTCGTTACATTTTAAATATTTTATCACGGTTTACTTAGATTAAAATGTAGAAAATTACTCAAGTCTTTTTCCAGTTATTTGCAATTAAGGCGATTTGAATTTCGATATTATATTAGTACAATACACTTTTAATTATAAAAGAAACTCATAAATAATATCAAAATAACGAATTATTGTCAAGACCGTAATTTTTTAACATATATATATACATATATAAACCTTGTTAATAAATGAAAATATTCGATGGTTTATAACCATTGATAAATATCACAATCCAGTCTGTGTTGAAACGGTTTTTAAACCGGAATATAAACTTTGAAAAATAATTAGTGTTAAGACGTCAAACGTACAGAGTTCTTAGGGCTTATAAAATCCAGCTTGGACGTTTTCATCCGAGTAAACTGTACTAGCGGCACAACCAGGATTAGTTTTAGAAGGCCCACACATGTAAAACTCTTTAATGGCATAACTGTGTACATTTTAAACTAAATATATTATAAAATGAACATAGTGTAAAAGAATATACAAACACAGTAAATGTAATAAAATTGTGTTAATGATTCAAATACACAATATTTATGTTGAATACGTTATGTTATAAATTGTGTACAAAATACTTTCGTATCGATAAATGTTATTATTATTATTGTAATTTTTAATGTTGAATAAGAAATTGAAATTTCTTAATTCTTATCCGATTTCTCATTTTTCTCTGGTACTTTTTCGAACATCGTGATCAGAAATCCTCTATCAACGTTCATAAAAGACAAAATACATTAAAACAATATTCTAATCAATATTTCTTTTATTTACATTTATAAGATCCGAGAGTAGTGAGGGAGAAGATGAAAACGAAGTCTATCCGACTTGGTCACGCCACCGTACCACGTATTACACACAAAAAAACGAGACGGCTCCAAATGCCGTCGTCGAGCGCATCACTAGTCATTAAACAGGTGAATGTTTTCAAATGTGACGGGATCAGGTGTAGGTCTCGATAAAGTCTCTTTGGATTCGAAGTGACTGCGTTAAAGGCGGTCAGGTTTCGACGTCTGATGGCGGTGTGTATCGGGTGATTTATGCCGCTGGGCGTGACGATACGGCACTGTGCGCGTCGTATAATACGAGTATTAATATAAAGTAGACGAGCGTATTTAAACGCAGTAATGGCGGCCTGGTAGTGGTTTTCTGCACGTTCCGTTTTTTTTTCAGACCGAACCGGACGGATAAATTTTAACCAATTCCAGGACTGGACCGGACCGATAAAAAAAAAATCAAGCCAGACTGGACCGGACTGTTTCATTTTTATTGCACTAGAAAATACCAAATCTGTACCGATTAAAAAAAATATATATAAAGAATAAGACTCAGCCACGATTCTACATATAATGTATTGAGTATTAAATTAAATCAGACTAGATCGCGATTCTGTCATTAAAACTTATGTCGAACTGAAATTGAAGGCGGACCCGGACCAAACCATTTTAGATAATAACGCACGAAGACCGAAAAAGACCGGACCATGGTCCGGTTCAGTCCGGTCCAGTCCGGTATAGACCGATGTAGATCGGACCGTGCAGAGCACTACGGCCGTGCAAATGCGGCGTTGTATAATATGCTGGCTGCTGTACGTTGATATCGCACGTTGTTCGGAGTCACGACGCGTCGCGGCGGTAACGACTCGATCAAGTCTCCAGTTTCGAATTTGATTCCCCTCCCCCCGACGGAAAATAATATTGAACAAATGCGTGGTGCTGCTCGGATATGCGGTCTACCGACATTTTTCTGCTCAGATATGCGGTCTACATATTATGTAGACCACACACCAGTATAATACGCAGTAAATAGTAATGGTAGTATGTATAAATAAATAACCAAATTAAAATAATAATTAAATATTTTAATTATTAGTATATTAGTAAAAATCGTTAAAAATAATTGTATGTAAATAAATAATACAATACGCAATGTCATATAAGTCAAAAACATTTTTAAAAAAGCAAAAAAATATCACGCTCTTATGGCATGGTAACGTTTTGTTGGCAGTGTCATGCACCCTTAAAAATGCAGTGGCATTATCTTCACTACAGGCGAAGGTCGAATAGAACTCTTTTAATTGCATGATGATATGCACTAATACACGGTTAGGTTATACTGATCGACGGCTATTCGGTTACTAACAGACTTATTAAATACACTACCACACTGTGGTATATATGTATTAGGGTGGTCCAACCTTATAGGAAGAAAAAATTAATTTTAGAAATTTACACACAGCACGAATTAGCACAAATTATTTTGTTTATCTTCAAAAATAATGAAAGATTTAATATCACCGAATTACCAAAATATTTTTAGTTTTTGATATTTTCTATAATAAATAATAATTTTACAGAAAAAATATGAAAATGCTTTTTAAGCAAAATAACTATAAGTACACATTCGTTTGTATACATTTTTTTGTAATTTTAATAATTGAGCTAAAAAATATAAAAAAGTGTAAATTAATCCCTATAGGTCATTTTTCAACCCTTATGCGGCACGTGAAGGGGTTGAATTATCAAGTCCAAATTTTTACAGAATTATTATTTTGTATATCTTAACAAAATAAGAGTGTGCTGGTTACGAAAATCTAAAGTTCAAATTTTTGAACCACCCTAATATACATATATATATACCAGTGATTTTGTCTTTTAGTATAAATATAGGCGGAAAATACAAAACTGTATCGTTGGTATACATTATATTACAGCAAATTATATTCGGGTCAATTTTATCTTTTAATGTTTTATTTTTTTTATCGCTGCTCAGATATGCAGTCTACATACATGTTTGTAGACCGCGTCCCGTCAGTAGACCGCATATCCGAGCAGCACCAAATGCGTTTGGACTTTCACACGAGCACAGTCAAGTTCGCCGAGTGTTTTTTATGTAATGTATTTATATGCGTTCGGGCACCGTCGTATAACGCGAAAACGTCTCTGGCAACATCTTCATTCTGCAACGCACTATTGGCAATCCGTCACACGTCGTAAATGGGTATTTTTCGTCCTTCGCGATGGATGTAGACAGCTCGAGACGAGATACTTTTTACGATTGACGAACGATGCGCGTAGCATGACATTATTTTAAATTTGAAATCAATGATACACCATTGTTTTCGGAAAACGATTAGGAGAAAAACTCGAGTAATAAATGTTACAACCGACTAATCAAGTCAAATAAAAATCAATTTACGATAAACAATGAATGCAATTTTCAAGTTTGCAGTGAAAAAAGTTCTGGAAGAATAACGAAAATAATCCACGCTGATTTAATAATATTCGTAATAATGTCATGTGTAACATAATTCGACGCTTCAGGCTTCAATAAAAAAAAAACCAGACATACTTCACACCGTGGGTATTTTTCGCTTCTAAGACTCTTTAAGACAAAATAATGGGGGTAGGTGTATTGAATTTTAAAGACCATATATATCATTTCTTTATAGTTAAACGATTCCGGGTAAAGATACAGTACACAAATCTTTAAACTTTATATGAGACTTTATGCGCTTGACATTTATAAAATTTTGGAATGTTTCATTTTTTCGTACAAAATACGAGTAACGTTAAATTATATGCTGTTATAGCTGTTTAATACTGCACTAGGCGCCACCATCGCTATATAATGACGGAGAGCTATTGCCATCGCTATTAATTATGATCGATGATAGTGGGCAAAGATAGTTTTCCACTACTATCGCTAAAAGCTCGACTGAGGTGGTTGCCACCGTCACCTAAGTTGATGATGAAAAGTTATTGCATTTGTCAAATCATTCGGGGACACTATTTATACCTATAGAGTGATTTTTTATTGTCCTAAACTCATTTCCGACGTATATTTCGGGTTTTGAATTAAAAAAAACCGAATAAATCTACATTCTTGTAAAAAATCAAATTTCATCTTACACAGAACGAAAAAATAACAGTAAAATCGACAAAGTATTATGATTATTTTTTGATGAAGATGTATGTATAGGTATAAGTGTCTAACAATAATTGCATTGATTTGAACAAATTATATTGATTCTATGCGAAACCCGTTTGTTAAATTTATAATTTTTCTTTAAATTAATGAAGAACATTTTATCAATTATTCTAGGTAAAGCATATAAAAATTCAACGATAGTTTTATTAATTTGACAAATATTGTATTAAAATGATTTGAGTTCAATTTATTTTCATCATTATTAATGTCTGGAGACTAATTAAAAGCGATAAATGTAATGAATTTTAAAGTATTGTTTGTTTACCAACAAACGCGTTGGAAATGCAGTTAATTTCAGTTTTTTTGTGTATGAATTTAAATTTTGAATATCATTTTCTTCAAAGTGACGTTCACACACAAAATACAACTTATTTGGTATTGATTCTTTAATACCAATTACTTCAAACCATTTTGTACGAGCAGGATCAGTTAGAGGAACTCTATTATAATAAAAGTATATAATATGTTTTTCCGCAATGTTCGTTTGTATATAATTTTTATTTATTTAAAGAAGAGACTTACCTAAACATGCTAATATCTTTTTGATTAGCTTGTGAGCAAGCACAACATTTATGAACCATCATCATTTTATATAGTATATTATATAGTACATGCATTGAATTAAATTTATAAATAACAATAATATTCAATTGATAATAACTTAATAAAAAATAGAATACAATTTATATATTATATAGCCTAGATGTTAGATGTTTATAATAATATTATAAAAAAATAGAAATTATCGTAGCAATATCAAAATGTACGTTTTGCATGATAAAACTTAAAGTAAGGCGGGAAAATATAAATAGATTAATATCATGATTCATGATTAACAATTTTCATGGAGATCATTACATTTCCTTATCTTTGCCATGACTCGGAATGCATAATATGGCGGTCTCCTAGTAGGCTCATATTTTGTTTAATACACGCGTTCCATGTACTTAGTTCAGTGTATTTATTACGCATATAGTATTTTCATGTTGATAACTCATGAGTGTTATACTAAAGGACAGAATCTAAATTAAATATTTAAACATATATTTGTTAAGTAAGTACTAATAAGCAATATGCATTCAGTAGTTCAAATATTTAATATCGATTTAAAACAAATAGTAATTCTTCTCTCGGACCATAAAGATGAAGTATATAACATATAGGATAAGTATATAGCATAATATACGATTTTATTTTTGCACACATTATACAATGCATGTATTTATTTTACAAGGTATTATTTTGGGTACCAACTGCATTTTAACTATCATTACACACAGTAATTTACGATTTTTACCCTGTTACGTTTTATATACAACAGCGTCACGAGGAGAAAAAAAAATGAGAATATGTGTTTGGGTCATGAGCGGGGAACCGACTTTAGGCAAAATAAAACGAAAACATGGTGGTTTTTGGGGTGATTCAGAAAAAGCTCAAATCTTATTTCTATAAGAAACTTTTATAAACTTTTTTATTACCATCCCGAAAAGTGTGAAAGGAAATAAAGAAAATAAAAAAATATACCATTGTAAAACCGACAGCACACTGGTTCATCTTAAAATCTAAAAACCGAATTGTTGTAAACATTTAATACTTTTATAGTGTCTGAATAACTTTATTCGCTAAATAAATAATGTTTTTTTTTCGCTTTATCCCATTCAATGAATAATAGTTAACTATCTGAAAAGTTATAAGAATTATTTAAAATCTTAGACTTTAATAATTTCAATATAGCTCGGATATAATATTGTATTATGTTATTCAGGTAGTGCTATCTACTCAAATTTAAATACCTAATTTGAGTCGATCGTCATTTTATTGTATTTTTCTTATCAATCAATATGTCTATTCGGCCATTGTTATGCAGACAAAATATTTCTCAGCCGTAACAACATCATTGACTTAAATTTATCTGACAAATCGAACGTAATGGTTATTAATCGTGCGCTGTTTAAACGAAGCATAAAGTACACTCTGTATTCGCAAATTCCTTCAGAGTCGGTGTTAAGACTTGTTACGTTCGAAACGACCTTTTTAAGAACCACTCTCGTAACGACAACGTCGTAAACGCACACCCGGCTAGATTACGGGGGCAACAGCCGGAACGGCGACGAAGATTTATAATAATTATAAATATCAAGTTTTAAGAATTACGTTGAAGAATAAATTATTAAGCAATTGAAAAATAAAAAAAGGCTCTTAACTCGCGTGATACGTTACGTTGTACAAAGACGTACTATAACACAACATCGTTCGGTGACGATACCAGGTTTCGGTCACAACCAACGAACGGACGCGCGTCAAGTGCAGTATACGGCGCGGCGCCGTGTTATTATTTTAATCTGCAGTCGACTGTACAGTAACAATCGCGATTTCGTAACGCGCCGTAGCTTCAATAGCTTTTCAACGAGTGTTGAGAACATGTATTTAAATAAAGTTTATCTATAAAAAAATTTATATATAAATAAATGTACCTATGTATAACTATCAAAAAACTATAAAAAAAAAAAAAAATTTTTTACGAACAATTCACGACTGGCGCTTTTTCCGTGCTGTCATTCTGACACTCCTAATTTACTCAGTCTTTATACGTTTCATTAAACAAAACTTTTGAGTATACAGAACAGTGTTCTTCTGAAGTCTTTAAAAACAAAAAAAAATGAAATTTCGCACGAAAAAAATAAAATTAAAAAAAAAAAAAATCATTTCAAATAAAAATAACAAGACTTGTGTACAAACTATTTTCGTTCTACAACAGTCCACTGCGATCATCACACACATAAATATTAAAAAATAGTAATTTGGTTGTATTGTAAATAGGATATTACCGTACGGTTTTGTTTTAACGGTATTTCCTATGGTGATTTGCCATTTACATGCGTGGTGACGCTTGGAGGGATATTAATATTATTGCATTTCTAGTATAGTTATTGCATAATTTATTCGTAGACATTCGATCGTTTGATATGGCTGGTGTATTGAGAACTTTACGTAAGAAATGGATACAAAAATTACAGAAAAGTGGTTTGTGGCGGGTACGCCCGCGCCCTCTAAAAAAAATACTTTATTTTTATTTACGCTATCCGATCGCTTGTCGTATTATGTGAAACATTGTACACGAACGTTATTGAACTAGATAACAGATAAGATATCACCAAAATTCAAATAAATAATCCTGGATTTATTATTATTAGAAAACCAAATCCAAATTCTTCGGAGTCGTGGCCAGTTCACCGGCACTTAAACGATTATGGGGATGAATCTGTCACCACAATCCACTGCCTTTTAATACGACGCGGAGTTTAAACATTATATGTATTCAAAATCGATGGTAAGAAAGCGAAAATTCAAATTTACTATTTATTCGGTTATAATCGTTCGATTGTTTTAACAAAGTTAATACGAAACAATTCAACTCCTCTCCATCAGTTTATGAGCGGAAAATGTGATGAATAATTATTGCGGTCAGTAAGCATAATAATATGTAAATTATTTTGCGTTGAATTTTAATTTTTGTGACGTAAAAGTATTAACACGCAGTTTTACTTTCTATATATATTATGTATAAAATCGCACAACATCGCATGAAACGTTATATTTTGTCTTATCGTAGGTGTACGTAAAATGGTCGGTCCGTTATACGATATTGTCAAAGGCCACCACGCGCAACGCGTTGAATTCGTCGTAGATAGCGAGTAAACAACGACATAATACGTGAGCGTAATATTTATTCCATTTATTTTTTTACGTAATTTATTTATTCATACGTAGAATTCACTTCGAGTTTCGCATTACGGTACTGCGTGCAGACAAGACGTGTTGGTAGGTTATTGTGCGCAGAACGATGTCATTCGACCTGCCACCGAGACTCACATATTCATAATAATAATAATAATAATAATTGATATAGAATAATCAACGATCGGAGTGTTTAAAAACGATGATATTGTTTTTCTGCGGGGTGGACAAAACGTGCATTTGCAAAAACACCGCGGGGGCGTGCGTGACAGTACATTATACTCCGACAGCGAGATGACGAAAAACAAAAAAAAAGCAACAAACAACGCATCACGTCTGTTTTGAAAAGCCGCGTGATTATAAATGAAACGTACACCGCCGCGCCGGCAGTAAACGGTATGTAGTGACAAAGCTGTTTAATTTCGGATCGATTCCGTTTCAAAAATACCCTACTCCGCGTCGTGTTCGCGGAAGACTCCCGTTGCAGGGGTGGATCCAAGGAGGGGCCGAAGAGGGCGTGCGCCCCCCCCCCAAATATAAAAAAAAAACTTTTTTCCAATGTTAAGCCATTATTGGCAATCTAGTTAGTAGTTAATTATCTAAATTTGTGTAATGCGTTTTTTTTTATGTATCTTTATTACGTTTTTAGGGTAGAAACCATTGTTGTCAAAAGTTTCATCCCGCATTTCTACATATTATAAACGCCATCTAGTCAGTACTATAAAATGTCATTTTTTTCTTTTTCCATAGTTTTTCTTACCGTGTTGAAAAACTACCTCAAAATCATTTACACACGACGGGTTTCTACTAATAGTGATAAAACTCACTCTTCAATTATTATTATTATTTATTTTCTTATCGATTTACTATAATTCATGTCACGTGTGATAAATCACTTTCGTACTGAAATCATTTCGAATTTTCACAATGAGTTGTGTGTGTGTGTGTGTATTTGTTTATAATTGTGATTACGTGAATTTCAAAAGTCGATTAAAAACGTATGTGATTTTAGCGTTGCAGCTCGGAAATATTTTTTCCGGTTTTTATCGGGCATCGACACCCGAGTCTCAATTATCATAATTACCATTATAGAACGTAGTGGTCGTCGGTACTGCGAGCGAAGGTAGCGTCGGTCGTAAGCCGGGGCAAGTGTAACGGTTAGATTAAGGCGGTTATATAAAGAAACAAAAAAAAATGGTTGGTAAACATAAAAAAGGAAAAAACAGGTCAAACTCGACTGTAATATTAAAAAAAAAAACAAATTCTTTTGATATCGTTTTACACGAAAATAAAGGCAGAGAGAGAGAGAGGGAAAGAGAGAGAGAGAGAGAGACAGAGAGAAAGAGAGAGAGAGAAGAGCGCAAAGGAAAAAAATGAGCGCCTAAAGTAAATAATCAACGAGCGTTTTAGTGAGACATGCATATCGCGGAGGAAGATTCTCCGTCATTACGCGCGCAGCGAACAGAGATCAAAGAACCCCGGTGGCCGCAATCACAGCCTACTACTCTAACGACTCGGAGACCGCACCGCACCGCACCGCGCCGGACGTTTTATCGTTAATACTTCCAAAGCAAATTCGTCGTTAATCTTTTTCCACCCGGGGCACCGTCGTCGTGTATTTTCTGATTACGGGTCGAATTACCGCGCGCCGACACCCGGCGCCGCCGCGGCCACTGCTATAATAAACATTGTGTACTGTATAATAATAACGATAATTATATTATTATAATGAGTTTTTTTTTTTTTTTGTAATGATTTTAAAAACAACAATCGAGCTCCACGAGTATATTACACATTGGGCAAATTACAAAACGTCGATGTGTGTAAAACTTAAATATTTACAATTGATTATAAACTCGTCGATGTAATTATTATCGGTACCTAGTGAATAATAATTAGACCTTCATATTATCGTGTAGATCCCATGGTGTTTTCGGTGAAGAATTTCACTGTCAGATGAATTACCTTTTGCTACACACACACACACACACACACACACACACACACACACACACACACACACACACACACACATGTAACAGATTTGAGCTTAACTCGGTCGGTACGCGTATCGTCTCTCATTATCGTCATAATAATTTATTTCACGTCGACGTGTTGTTATCGAATTATAGTGAATAAATAAATAATAGTGACAATAATAATAAAAATAGTTATAAGTTATAACGTTACACCCGGTCGTCGAGGAAAACAAAACGGAAATACAAAAAAAAAAAAAAAACAGAATTGTATGTCTTCCCGTGTGTGTACACACGATTGCACGCACATACACGTGGTCTGCAAAGGCGTGCCTCGGGGGTCGAATGTCTTCAGAACGGTCACGGAATGCCACGCGACACTAGTCACTGAAATCGGCAGCGGCGGAGGAGGAGAGTTTTCGTTTGAAAAAACAGAAACGCACATGGAGGACACCGTCCGTCGACCGTTTTCGAACCGACGACATAGGTTCAAAACGCCTGTGCACTACGGGGAGGTGCGATATTTTCGGTTTCACGAGCTTTTCGTCTGTTTTTCACGTCTAGCGACTAGTGACTAAGGGCTTCACCAACGCCAGCGCGCGGAAATCGATTCCTAGTCGGATCGATCGCGAAAAATTTACTCGTCTCATTATAGGCACACACATAACATACGCATGCGTGCGCGGTGCACTGCCGCGACTACGACCGTAACGTTTTGTGAACACTTGTTGGTAAGTTAACGATGGTCTTATACGGTTAGGTTTGTCTTCGACAAAAATTTTGACATATTATTAAAAAAAAAAACGTATTCACTGAGTTACATCTGAGTGATGAATTCATCATGGTACAATGTGTTCGGTATACAAGTTTACGATAAGCATACATTCAGGAATTATAGAATTTATTGTGTATGATAAATAATTTTCTCAATATCAGTGAGACGGGGAAGAAGGGATCGAGAATAATAACTTGAGACGTTGATGGGTGTATGGGTTCGTGGACATGCGCCTCAACGTATTATACGCATGCACAGAGTTTATTTACTGAATATTGTATGATATTTTGTCACACGGATACGATGTAAAATATTTTAGTTTTTTTTTTCATGCGTTACTTATTTCGAAAAATCGACAGAAACGCTATTTCCCGTCGTTAAAAAGCGACGACAGCCTGGCAAAATCGATTATTGATTTATCAGTTATCGATTACTTATAAACAAATCTCGGTGTACATACTGTGTGGGCACGTACATTGTGTGTGTGTGTGTGTGTGTGTGTGTGTGTGTGTGTGTGTGTGTGTGTGTGTGTGTGTGAGTGTGTGTGTGTGTGTGTGTGTGTGTGTGTGTGAGTGTGTGTGTGTGTGTGTGTGTGTGTGTGTGTGTGACGTGTGTATTACGGACATATCATACAGTACGGAAATAATTGGACCTCACGTACAGAAAAAAAATACGAAAACTACGAACGTTTTGTTCAGCCGGAATGAGTTACAGTCGGAAAAGTAGTTTTGATGTAGTTTTTTTTTTTTTTTTGCCACGGCGTTTCTAACGGAGTGAATGTATGAAGTGGTCGTACAAAACGAGACGGGCTTGGCGGAACACTCCGTTCCGGCGTTTCTCGGCCGGTTGGTCCGAAAACGTTAAACGAGACTGCAGGCCACTCGTCATTTCGTCGCACTTTATTTCCGTCGGCAGCGCGTGTAAAAAAATAAAAATAAAAAATACCGAATGTATAATACGATCCGCGTATTATTTAAAAATTACTATACGCCACGCGAGCCTCGTGGCGGTGGCTGTGAGTTGTCGTGCCATAATTACCACGCGTCAACCGCACGACGTACCGTAGTAATTTTTTGTACGTACGGTAGAGAGAAAAAAAAAACGTCCGTTTGTCCGCTGCCGCCGAGAAGACGGACGACCGACCGACTAATATTACACGGACGAGCGCGCGCCCCGCGCCAGACACATCAAAGGGCTCGCGTCGACGGGCTCCGATAATAAAGCTGCTCGTTGACAGCTCTATTATTATGAAATATATTATACAATCGTCGACGACTGCGGCCGCGTTGACGGGGCCAAAGGATCCGCACACGTGCTGTACGGCACACGCAACGTGGTGCGTCGTGCGTGTGTGTTCATGTTCGTGTGTGCGTGTATGTCATGTGTGTGTGTGTGTGTGTGTGTGTGTGTGTGTGTGTGTGTTTGCGTGCGTGGGTGTGCGTGTGTCGGTTACTCTACGTGCCGACGACGATGTCATTTTATTTATACGCGTATTGTGTTCGTGGCCCGACACGTGTGCGTACGGTTCGTGCATGTGGTCCCCGAGAAAATATAGTATATCACGTAGGTAGGTATATTACGAAACGTCGTCTTCCGCCGCTCGAGTCAAGGCTCGTTGCGAAAACGCCCGGACGATTATTGAGACGTCAAACCCGCCGGTTAATTAGCCGCTTTTCTCGTCGTTGCCAACGTCGCCGCCAACCCCTCGTCCGTCCATCCGTCCGTCCTGAATGTGTTTAAGCGAACTATACTATCATACACATTTTGCCGAGGTGCCTCCCCAATAGGAGGCCTCATAATTTTAGCTTTTCGCGCTTCTATCTAATATTTAATAAATTAAGCGTATTCAGCGTATTGTTTTATGAGTTCAGATGATATTTATAAGGCGAACATTAGTGTATCGTAATTTATTTAGAATGGAGCGACCCACTTGTGCCCATTACACCTTTTTTAATAACCTACTTACTTCCGAAATCGTAGCTCGTAGGGGCCCGAAATATTTTTAATAAAAAACGCTTAAATACCGTGCAACGTTGCCAACCTCTATGCCGGATTGCGGTGTAGTACGATTGATGAACCCTTGCATTGATGTCATTAGGTTTCGCGAGGCCCCGGAAAAACCCAGAAAATACTGATCAAGATACGTTTAGTTTCACTTTTGCTAATCAGTTCGAATTGATTTTATATTTTTGTGTTTACCGACAAATAGCAATATTTTTTAACTTGCACAATTATTCTTTATTTTATGCTGACTAATTAACATCGAAATTCCTATAGGTACCACCGAATATTAATCATACGCAGTAAATAGAGGACAGTGGCGTAGATACGATTTTTTCCTGGGAGGGTTTTACTAATGTTAAATTTGTAACTCATAAATAACTGAAATTGTATATTTGTATTTAAAATTAGTTAAAAATATTATTCTTTATAACATGTACTTATTAGGTTTTGATAAAAAAAAAAAAAAAAACTAGTTAATGGTTTATTACTGGAGTCTGTAATCTGCATAATACGGCCACCGTATCCAAGTGGTATTTCCTTAAATTTTAATTTTAATTAACTTATATCGATACTCTTTTAAAATATTTAAATTTGATTTTATTATTGTTTAACTTTTACTGATATTAACTGTTTTATTAGATTATGAACATGAAATAGCCGAAAATTGGGTTGAAAGCTCGAAGCTCAAGGAAAAGGTTTCCGGTTGTGGTGTTCACTCGACGGCACTGCACCTTTCGATCATGTACACTAAGTTTATGTGTTCTAAGTATATTCTTACATGGTTACACGTATGTACACTACTATGTAACTAACATATACCACTTTCAACTATTTTCACTTCGTTTTTTACGTTACGCTCTATGTTTATTTATTTGTTTAGTATAAACGTGCAAAAACACTAAAGCAAATAATAAAAAATAAAACTGTTAATGGACAAATTGTATATTTATAAATTTAAACTATAATATAAAGACAAATATTATTTAAGTATATGTATATTTAAGTATTGGATATCTACTCATATAGGTTCTTAATCTCCATAACATCTACTTTGTTTTATAAGAGTCACACATTTTCTCTTGTCACACTTAAACACATAATAGTACATTAAAAAATACAATTCTTGCCACGTTCAGAATTAAAAAAAATAAACATATAAATTTATGATTAATGACGGCATTGTTGTATGCGAAATGGGTATGTATGAGCTATAAACCGACCGGTAGTATCTTATCGCTTGGACGCATTTGGACTACTTTGGGGCACAAATAGGCTGTACTCAATTAGAATAATATTCTTAGTTTGAAAAAAATATTATGGCGTAAACAAATTAAATGTGTAATTCCATTAAAACCATATGATTTCAAGTTATTGCTACAGTTAAAATGTTTTTACTTATTATTCAATTATAAATATTATACAGCTAGTTTATGTATTCAATTTAAAATAATATGATTACATTTTGTCCGAATTGAAAAAAATTAATTAAATTTCTTGTTTTTAGCACATAGATTGTGTTCTTAATTATTATTATACATTTTTTACAATAAGATTAAATTTTTATCCGTCCTTTGATCAAAATATTTTATTTGAAAAACGGGTTAAATAATAATGAGAATTTCGAGAACTAAAATAAAATAAATGCCTAACAGTATCACAAGTAGTATTTTTTAGGCAAGTTTTCATAAGAAGTGTATTTTTATATAAATAAGAAAAAAATACGTATATCATAATCATAAAAAGACCAACTATGATTAAAATTAGCATAAATAAATGGGATTGTTTTATTATTCATAATATGTTGTTATGAAAACACTTGAAGTGTCATTGAATTCAAACTTGAAATTAATTGACCTAAATGAAACGTATTAAATTAAAACAACTTTATTGTTATTTACAAATAAGGTTTCTACTAACTAAACTAAGTTGAATGTAATGTAATGGAATTAAAAATGTTTTTTTTATGAAACTCATTATTCGCCAATATTTTCATTTCTCCACTAAAAATCTAATTAATGAAATTATTTCAATTATACTTATTTTTTATATGAGTAGAGCGATTTTATATTATAGTATAACTTGTATGAGTAAACAAAATTCAATATGTGATGTCAAATAAATATCGTAAGTTAACTCAAAGTTATTTAATTATAAATCAAATCAACAGAATTGTATTGTAAAATAATTTATGTGTTAAAGTTCATTACAATAATTGTTGTACCTTATTGTTTCGTTCACAGTAGAAAATATAGCTATCAAAACCATTTATAACGATTAAACCAATAACGATTTGTCATTCGAGCAGTATTTATATCTATGTAAAATATTCTTATTCAGTTGATAATACAAGTCAATTAGAAATTATGTGCTCGATAGTGTGCTCTACTATTGCATTTTTTTAAACATATTTTATTAACTCGACAACTTTTCAACTTATAGAACGTCATAAATTATTATTAATATTAAGTGTTATTTGTTATAAATATACACTATTCCTGATAGTTACGTACATAATTCAATATTGTTTGGAATCACATAAATTCATATTATTAGCAATGCCTTTTATTTTAATTTGCTGAATTTAATTTTAAATTGTTCAGATGAATTATGTACAAATTGTATTTCGATAAACCGATGAAAACAATATTTGAACACGAACGTACGTATGGAAAAAAAATATGATTTTGCAAATACACTTATGAATAATTTTGCTCACAGCGATGAAAAACACGCGGTATTGTACCTCTCGAATTTTTATTTTATTGTTCTATAGAAAAACGATAATTTCATTCTATGCCCTACAGGCGGCAGCAGAGTGTCGACCGTAGAATAATAGTTATAACGTATGTTGTGTACACATAATACATAGACAGTAGGTATGCGCACATTTTATAATTTTCATTTTATACAGTTAATTCAATGAAAAACTATTGCGACGTACGCTAACGAATAATATTAATACTTCTGAAATATTAAATTCATATATTTATATTATTTACAAATATACATAATATGTTGAATGTTGATAAGTAACAAATAAAATATAGAATCAGTTATTTATGAAATAACTAAAACGTATAGGTAAAGTAAACAATTTATGTTTGAACTAGTTATTTCATATATTCCCATTGCTCAAACCTTCAATATGTTAAATTGTTATAATATCGTTATTATTATTATTTTAAATATTATTGAAGTCCATAATGCATTAATCAAATTCATAATTAATCAGATTTTTATGAAAAAAGGTTTGAAAACAGTATATCACAATTTATTTTAATCCTAAATATTGATAGGGGAAAGGATTATCCTCGTTCAGTTGTTTTTTAAAATTAACAGACGATAGATTTCGTCAATTTGGGTTGTAGTGAAGGAATGATAAATTTAAAGAATTTTCTATTTTTCGGGTTGTATTTAAATTTTATACCTACATGTTGTATTACAGGAGTGTTAAAACAACTCAACTATTGTTCGCAGTCTACGTTATGTTTTGAAAATGTATTAGCAGTTGAAGCTGTTCCGAATAACACAATGACATCAATATCTGTCACAACTGTTCAATCATTTCGAACTGGTCAAGTTTTTTTAAAGCATGATTACAGTCAAAAAAATTTGATGTAAAATATGTATTTGCAGGAAAAATCAGGTACTATGCGATTCTAAATGTGACAATGTTTTTTATAACGCCCAAGTAAATAATATGCCTTATTACAATAAAATTAGTATTAAAATAGATTAAAAATATAACTTGTACGAGTCTGTTTTCAATTTATGTTTAAATTTATTCAAAATTGTATACTTAAACAGAAATAAAAATAAAATTGTGTATAATAACTATACACTCTATTAAATAACTACCTAGTTAAAGTAAGTATACAAAAAAGTTTTTTCCATACATTATTATATGCTTTAACAGTATTAAAATGAAAATTATATTGATGTAATTAAAATACAAATCAATCAATCAAAAAAAAAATTTTAAATATAATGATATATGGTATCTTATGTAAATAATTTTTTTTTGTAAAACAGAGATCAAACATTTAACATATAACAAAAATTGTTTTTTTTTTATAAAAATAAAACAAAAATATGAATATTTCATAAAACAACAACATTTTTATACAAAATAAATGGAAACTTATAGTTAAAGTTTAATAAAATTTATAATACTCAAAAAATAACAAGTTGCTAGGTAGGATAATTTATAAACTAGAATATAAAATTAACAAGCTATAGGTAATAACATATATTTTAATATTCTCCCCAGAGATATTTTTTTTAAAGAAAATGATGAAATTTTAATTAAAATACAAGTCAAAAATTAAAGTTAAATTACTACTGAAAAATTATAAAATTATAAAAGTTTAAAAATATGATGATTTTACATAATTAAAAATATTAAATAGTGGACTTAGATGTCAAACAATTATTTTTTTGTATGGAAGTTCTCAAAGCAATGAGTGGGACACAAACCTACATCACATATTTTACACATATACTTAGAGTCAGTTCTTCTTTTATTTATTTTACATACAACACATTTCCTTCTGCCTAATTTACCTGATGTTGTCGATGGAACATCACTAGGAAAATGTCTTGATACTAGTCTCAATGGTTCTGTTGTCGAAGTTGGTCTTCCTCTCTTTGGTGTTTGTACTGTTTTATATTTCTCAACAATTTGCTTTATTAGATCTAGTTGAAATTCAGCTAATGGTATTTTCTTACCAGTTATTGTTGAATATACTGAATATGCGTTCAATAATGACAAATCTATTAGACGGAAATATACTTTCTTATACCATTTAAGTCTTTCTAATACATTCAATGCTACTCAACAACATATCTGTTTTATCAATTGATCCCATACTTTGATTGTACTTCAATACACATTCTGGTTTGAGGATTGGTTCTCCATTTATATTCTTTGGTTGCATTTCTTTGGTAATTTTGTATTCTTTTCATTGTCGAAAAAGTTCTTTCCGGTGTCGCCGTAGTTACTGGTGAAGTTGCTAGAACTTTCAATAAAAATGAAATATTTGGAAAAAAATTTTGGTTGCAGTTTGAATATGCATTGAATATTTCAGGTGGTCGTTCTAATGTTGGTTTATCACACCATTTTCTTTTCCAAAGTTTTAACTCGTTTGAAAGTGCATCCGAATCTGAAAATGCTGAGTATAATTCGAAATCACTTGCTTCTAATTCAGAATTAGTGCATTTATTGGGAAGTAAAATGTATGGTGAAGATATTATTTTTTTATGGTTAATGAATCGTTCTTTTAATTGTCTTATATAATCATCGAAAAATGGTATTGCAATCGCTATACGAATATATGTTTTCGGACAATTAGTAACAGTATTCACACGATTTTGTTGACGAGCTACTATTCGGGGAATTTTAATATTTTCTTCGTCGTCAATAGATTTTAAAAGAAGTTCAGATTTTTGAAAAATGTCATCAAATGTTTCATCAATATTTTCACGTAAATGAATTAATTCGTTTAGTATTGTTTCGATACGTTGTACAGCTTCTACTAAGTCACAACTAACTGATTGTAAACATTTACATAGTGGAAGTGTCATTGAAAATAGAGTATTTGATGTAACCATACTTAATATAAATTCACTAGTAACTATCGCTCTATAAAATTGAAGTGCTTTTGATGATGTATTGATGTCTTGAACTAATTGTAATTCGTCCAAAGTTTCAACAATGGGTTGGAAAATTTCAACAAATCTTTGAACTCCGTCGTGGTTTTCAACCCATCGAGTATCACACATTGATGTCATTTTAGTCAACTTAGTATTAGGTACAATGTTTTTTATTTTAGTTTTTAATATATTTGTCCGTATAGCCGGACTTTTAATGAAATTTCCAATAGATTTTATGGTTCCAATACAATTTCTGATGTATTTAACATTGCATGAATGAGCTAGTGCTAAATTTAAAGAGTGCGCACTACAATGCACGTTAAGTGCTGCTGGATGACTTTCCCTTATAATCGTTTGGACGCCTTTAAAATTTCCACTCATGGAAGCAGCGCCATCATAACCCTGACCGACCATATATTTATCGTTAAAGTTATTTTACAACGACATAATATAACACGACAACATTTGAGGGGGGGGGGGTGACCAAAAAAAACCCCCTCAGGTATGGCCTTGCGCCACAGTTAGTGATACATTGAAACAGTACGTTCATTTTATACGGACCACACCACAAACGATCGCAAGTCGTAGTAGTAGTAGCTAGTATCTTCTAGAAGCCCCCCCCCAAAAAAAAAAAAAATTCGAGAAATAGAATATTCTGGAATATTTGATTGAAGTATTTCTAGAACATTCCCTGGAGGATTATAAAAGGATGGCTGATGGCATGCTCAATGACAATTCGTCCCTGTATACGCAGTTGAAAATCTGGTGATATAACGATGGATGAAAACGTATACGCATATTTTGTTGTTCGAGTTTTGCGTGTGCTTCGCGAACGCAGAAGAAAAAAAATCGTCGATATTGGGTTCATCCTTTAAACATTTCAAGAATAACTAATGGTCAGTTTTATGTTTTGTAGCTACCGTGTGGTTATCGTGTGAAAACTATATAGTTAATGTGGTGCCACTGAGACTTTTTTGTGGCGACACTAACGCGGTTCGTGTGAAACGGGCCTTAGTCCGGTTCTGCTGGTCACTAATACACGTACACACACACACACATCGGAATATCGTTGTTTACCACGAGGTAACCACGGTTACGACCGTCTCGTGTACGCGTCGCGATGTTATGATGTCAAGACGTTATGCGACCAATTACAACGATAACAACAATAACAACAACAACAACAACAACAACAACAGCGACGACTACACGACGCGAGCGGCGATATCGTGCGGACCGGGAGTGTTGGACGCCGTGCGCGGCGGGACCCGGCGAAATGGGCCGCGGCGGCTGCCTGCTGTCGCTGGACGCGCAGACCGCGCGCGCGGCGTACCTGGCGTCCGCGTGCGGCGCGGCCGCGGTGACGGTCGCGTTCGTCGCGTTCTACGTGCTCGCGTACAAGCGGCTGGACGACGAGCGTCCGGCGGCAAGTCGCGCGGAAGAGGGACACTACGAGCGCGTGTCGCCGCGGCGTTCCTCGTGCACGTGGACCGAGGAATGGGACTTGGACTCGGACTGCGACGCAGACGAAAACGCGGACGACCTCTTGTGCTGTTCGTGTTCGCTACTCGACGGCCGGAGGAGCGTGTCGTCGGCCGGTCCGCCGCGGGCCCGCTAGAGTCCGGTTCTGATTTGGATTTTCGCTTTTGGTTCGACACCGACGCGGTTTTCGTCGCTTTCAAACGTACGCGTCGCGACCGATCCGACAAAAGGTCGTGTCGCGTAGGTACTGTCGAAGCCCTTTTGCCGCTACAGCGTGGCGACGTTGAAAACAACAACACCATCCGTCGCTGAAGAAGACAGTATAGTTCCGGTAGGCACGACACGGAAAAACGGCCGACGAGACGTCGCGAACGGAATCGACTGTCGGACCGTTAAAAAGTTTCCAATCGGAATATTCGTGGTACGGACACAATACGTCGAGAAGCCTACGTATGCATCCTGTTGCCGGAGACGTTCATCTGTGTTTTAATACCCAATAAAAAACTGGGTCAAAAGTGTCCGGGAGACGGAAAAAACCGCAGAGTTAATTTTAGAAATCACCACGTTCTTTTGAATATTATGATTTATTAATCAACTTTGTTATTAAATTCTTTACGGGTCAAAAAAAAAAAAAAAAAAAAATGTTTACACAATTCCTGTACTTCCTCTCGAAGCTCTGAAATTCTCTATATACGCATTCTAAAGCGGTTTTCTTTCGTTTTGTTCGTAAAAACAAGCGGTCGAATTAAACTTTTCAAAACTAATAACAACATTGATAAAATACTGTACGGGTTCGAGACTCGAGTAGACAAACAATATTTGACGTTGCGTGTTGAGTAAAAATAATATTATAAGACCTACGCTATTATAATATCGTTTTTCAAATCAAATATTTACACGCATGACATCTCTAATTTGTTCGACAAAGGGATGCGTGTGTTTGTTTGGATTCTTAATAATGGAAAGTTATAATTGTCACCATGTCTTGTGTCACATAATGCGATATGGGTAGGTATAGGAGTTATTAATTATTAAATTATCTACCATAAATTATAAAAACGATGGAATATTTTTATGTCTACACTACTGTAAGTAGATATTTTGATATTAATACTTTTCGTAAAATTCAAATATAATATTATGAAGTTAACCGGGTTGAAAAATAAGTTATTATATACTCGATTGTATCAAATTACTATATTAATTGAAGACTTTTCATTTTCCAATAGAAAAAACAGTTTAGTAAAACTGTTCATAATGATTGTATGATATACATATATTACCCGAAATAATTATTTTTATGTTGACCTAGATATCAATACATTTTAGTTGTTTAACTTTTAATATCGGAATGGTATCATTTCAAGTAATTATTTTATTTCCGAACCAAGCTTTCCAGATGTTCAAACACGATATTGCGTCTTGAATGATCAATAATAATTACTATTGTATTATTAATGCACTATCAAATTAATGAAATAAACGACTCATTAAGTTTTGTGACTGAATAGTATTGGCAATCGAAATGGAAACAAATTTTAAGTGAACGATATACCAGACTTTCGACGAAATATTTATTTGTCAATATTTATCAATAGAAATATTTATTGATCAAGTTTTAATTATCAATCATATTTATTTAGTTTTAAATGAGTTTTAAATATTTTAAATCATTACTGTATTTAGAAAAACAATTTATTTACTTATTAACTATTGACTTGAGAATTTCAGGAAAAATCCAGCCAAAGTAATCTAGACAACGAGCATACACAAATCAATAATGATAATTATAATTATTCATATTGTGTAAAATATACAAGTATTGATTGCATTGCCCTGTTTTAGATTTTTAATTAAACGAAAATTAAAAATTTTTTGTTTGCGAAAAAATACAAAAACTTTTTTTTTCATATAAGCCTTGATGTTCATAATTGTGATTTTAATGAATTTAAAAGAATATTTATTCCACGGTAGTTTTGAATTTGTAAAAAAAAAGTTGAAAATTTGCATAACAAAATAATAATATTATAAATATTACAATACGCTACGATTATACACTGTTGGACATGGTTAACAAACTACAAAGTATCCTTCTATTAAACTTCATAATACAACAAAAAGTGTCATATGCAACGTAGTGTATTCGAAATTACAGTAATTTCATTTTAATGGTTGAGAGAATATGTTATTACGATGTTTTTTAATATTTATAACTATAATTAACGTTATTGTAACAAATTGACACGTTCATAATAAATTCGTTAGTATGTATATCGCAAAAAAAGTAAAATTAAAATGCATGAGACATTTATTTATAATACGGGGTGTACATTTTTTTCGTCGTGATTTAGGTTTAACAATTATTCATAAAAAGAAAACAACACAACACGTGTGGGCCATAAACTATAAATTGCACATTGACCAATGATATTTCCTATGTTTTGCATTCGCGGAAAAACTAATGATTAAAATCACCGATTGATCAAGAAAGCGTTGCATTTTTCGATCAAAACAATAGTTTTTGATGTGATTTTTAATTTTATTCGAGAATTGATTATTTAAACGTATTACGATTGATTTAATTAAAAATTTGAATAACGAAAACGTTATTCAAGAGTACTTTTATAAATTTGTGTATTATATTAAACATCCATGCAATGTTCTAGGTAGGTAAGTAATACGGATTACTATGATCTTACTCGTATATTGTAAATATGATTGCCCGGCCTCTTTACATTTCGTAATAAGGTACAGAAAAAAAAATGGCTGTGCTTAAACATCAATGAATTCCATAATAAGATTTAAAAAAAAGAAAAAAAATGAATTCTTTTCTACGCAGAATCAAAATGTCTTCTGATGTCCATTCATACGATAACTGTTATGCTAACATACTAAATTTTAATTATGATCAATTGCATTCCCTCTAGAAAATGGTATCGAACCCGACTGAAAGAAATCTAAGTAAAGGTCTCCCAACGGAGGTCGATGGTGTACACAACGCAAATTAAAAATGAAATTTGTTATTAAATCGACCGTCTTTTTCCATAAAAGTACTCGCCACACTCGCCGTTAGTGATGCAAATTAATTATCATATCGGTAAAATAAAAGGCAAAAACCGTATTATCACATTATACGTTCAAATACTATATTTATCTATTCACGAACCACTCCGATCGAAACGATAATAATATGTATTCGTGTCATGAATTAGGAATAAAATACTAATTAGGCCGAATATTATGAACCGAATGGTTCAATATTATCATGCCACAAACACTGTGTCACTATGGGCTGTGATTGCGTTTCATATTCAGTGACATCGAAGATATGTTCTAAACAGCGAATGACCTCATGAATGAATAAACTGGTACACGGCCGGTTTCAAATTATGATTCGTGATATCTACTATACACACCGGAACCGAATGTTTGTTATTTTTGGCAATATTCATATTTTTATGTTGATAACACAGCGATACGTCAACGAAAAATGGAAAGAACGCTGACGATTGAATAATCTTCAAAAGTCAACAATGACGATAACGTTGTTATCGAGTTCTGAACTCGAGAATCTATAGTCGTACAGTTTCACGGTACCCGATGCATTGTTTTGTTTTCTTATTGAAACGTTGACTTGTAGACGAAACCCACGTGGTTATTATTAAATAAAGTGCGCCACAAACGGTTCTGCATGCTCATTTCCAAATGTGTGGAGTAATACCTCGAGCGTTATTTAAGTATTGAGTGAGCGTACACACAAAAGTTATTTAACAAGACGCATTACGAGAAAGCAAACACGACGAGAAATCCTGTTTTCAAGTCAAATTTGTAGAAAACGTTTACCTAGGTACTCAAATTCGCGTTCATTATTGGACACGAGGAGCACAACTTAAAGTAAATTCACGGTATTCTTGTGGCGTATATTTGAAAACAATTATTCAGAACCGTATTTGGATGAAGAAAAGGCAGACAGCGAACGGTTAACGACGTAAAGGAGGTGGAAAATTTCATAAAAAAAAAAAAAAAAATGACTACGAGGTGAAAAAACGATAAGAATTTAATACTGTAAAGCGAGAAGGGAATTTTTTCGAATAGTAAAGGAAATATTTGACAAAGCTATAAATTGTTTTTGCATTGTATTATTGAATTTGTATAGCGACCACATATAGTAAAATACATCATCAGGCAACTTGACAAAATATAAGACACAAATGTTTTGCAGTGCAAAATTTAAAATTATTAATACTGCACCACACTGATTAATTTCCTAGTTGATTTTTAGTAACATCAATGATACTTTTATGGGAATATAGTTTATACAAGAATAATTATAAAAATAATTGTACAAAATGAGTTAGGGGTTTAATATTTAAATATTTAATACATTTTTTTTTTTTTTATAGATATCAAGAGACTACTTGTGATTATAAGGGATTCTCGCATTTGTACATTATTCAAAATGTTCATTTCATAATAAAATATCAATTATGATATGAATTTCAAGATATAATGTTAATGTAGTGTCATCTTGAACTATGAACTCAATGAGAAATTTATGATTTGTTATATTTAATTATTTGTTTGTTGATATTTTCTCTAGACTTTTTTTTTCATGAAGTAAATAAAGTACTCATAGTTATGATAGTAAAATAGATAGTTGATTTGAAAGGAAAATTAATTATTCAGCCAACTAATTACAGAAAAAGCAAAAGATATTCTTAAGAATGTTACATTTTATTTATTTGTTAACGCATGAAAAGGCCGTAGTTTAATATAATAATGTGAGACACAAAATAAAAACGGCACATGTTTCGATTTTAAGCTTGTATTTGTTATCATGAAAATACAATGGTAATTCATTTAGTTATTCAAAATTAAGTGGATTGAGAGAGGTACTGTTGAAAACTATAAATCATACATAGGTATATTTATGTTTTTCTCAGCAAGTGGTAAATAGTTTTCAATCCTAATTTTCGCATTCCAAAAAGAGCTATAATACATAATATTTGTACTTTTCATAGTTCTTTTCTTTTTATTTTATGTGTGATGATTACAAACTATAGACGTTTACTATTTTTTTTTTAAATGTTTTAAAATAGAAAAAATTAAATATATTTGAGGATTAATTTCAAATTTTTATAAAAATACTTTTTAAACGTGATAAGTATAAGGAAGAATAGTAGGTATCTTTTTTTTGTTAAATTTAAAAGTGTGTTTTTGTAAATCAAACCATTCATTCATTGCTCGGTTCGTGTTCACTTTTATTGAATTCAGTTCATTTTCATTTTTGCGTGTGAATAAAAACGTTTTTAGATCATTACGTTGTAAAAGTAAACGAATTTATTGATCACCTTTGAAATTCTGGAGTGTAGTTAAATAAAGGTTTTCCAGTTATTGCATTTTGTATGTGTAATAGACATCAATTTGAAACAGAGTAAAAAGAAAAAAACAAGGGGAATTAAAGCTCTATTGAATTCCAAACTAATCAGGATCATGGTCTCTATCCCACAGTCTTTTTTAAGTAGACCGCAAGGCTGAAATAAATCTTTCAGAGTGTATTGTTGTCAAAAAGGCATCAACAATTTTACAAATTTTTGATGTATTATATTATTTTTCCATTCACTTGAAAGGTCAAAGACCCCATTAGGCCATACAATTTAAAAACAAATTTACGTGCCGTTTTTCTATACAGGGTTAGAAATCATAATAATAAATAAGTATATATATATATTTATATATATTTATATATATATATATATATATATATATATATTTATATATTATATATTTATCTATATATATATATTTATATACGTGAGTTTAAGTCTAACAGAAATGAACGACACATTTGAGTAATCGTAAAATTGATAGGCTCGTTAACGGAATGGGCAAAATATTCATACCTACTTATATTTTAGTGGTTTACTCTCCAATAACACCTAATCGTGTCCATTGAAATTTCGTGGGAGTACCAAATTTTTATTTACCAACAACGAATTGTCAAGAGTTATTCCTATAAACTTTTTTCAAGTGTATCGTTTTATGTTTTGTTTATTAGATTTTGTTTTGATAATTTATTCAACACACGTTTATTCGTTTTTTTAATCCCACCATGTGATATGATCAATTTTAAAAGTCAATTAATCTAATGTCCTTTTCTTGTAAATGTCCAATAATTGTATTATTTTAATGAATATACTTTTTTTTTAAACGTTTCGTGTATATCAATAACTTTCAGTGTTACTAGGTAATTTTGAACATGAGATCTAATGTAGTATTGTGTTTTACAATTAAACAGAGCAAAATCGATAATTTTGATGTTAGTTTTATGGCATCCAAATTGTCACCATTGAGCGTCATACGTACGATAACTATTTAAATATTATTTTACTCCATTAAACTTTACAGTTTATTGTACATCTCAAATGCTGTTATACTTCAATGACGTTGTGAACAAAGGGATGATTTTTTTACCAATTAGAATAAAAATGTGTTCAATTACTACTTAAATCAGACTGCATCGGTCTATAGATGTACTACGGTGACTGATTCACCGGAAATTTCCTCGTTCACCCAGTGTCCCAATATGATTACCGGATTGATTCTTTGTAATCCGATTTCATTCTTTAAATTACTCAAATTTAATAAATGTATTTACATTCTAACCCTAAGTATAAATTTAATATTTTTCTCGGGATTATTTTACCAGAACTATTAACCGGAGATTTTTTTCTTAGCGATTTTTATTTCTAAAAGTTTTTTGTTCCAATTTATACTATTTTTAATTATGTAGATGAGAGAAAGAGTTTTCTTGTACTTCTAATATTTGTCACGACTTATGTTTTAAATGATCATTTTAAGGATTTTGCATGATTTGAGTTTGTATACTTGCATTTGGATCAACAACAACAACAACAACAACAACAATAATAATAATAATAATAATTAAAATTTTCTATATTGGAATCCTTAATCATCAAAAATGTTTCCAAGCAAACAGAAATCATACTTGAACAATTATTTGTTCTTTCCGATAATATTTAGTATTTGATTAATTAATTAATTAATTTATTTATTTACCTATTTATACGGACCAAAGTCCAATTCACAATATATTTGTAATGATAACAATAATATAATATAATGTATTTGTTTATTTTAATAAGAGACATATACGTGTACATAACCCATGGGCTCATGTTTAGGCTAACAACAACGTCTCAAATCGAAGAGAATTAAGGTTGATAAAATGCGATCGAGTGTATTTGTCGGGAGTAGATTGAAAAGAAACCGAAACGGAAATGTCAGTGTACGCATTTTTCCAGTGACAGTTTTTCGGGTATTAAACTTTGTCCAAAAGTTACGTTCGGCTCTTCTGTAGATTAAAAATTTCATCTAGTAAGTACTTAAAAACAGGCCGTTTTTCTCTATTCTCAAAAGTTTTACCAAGCGTAAAAAAACGTTGAAAAAACGACCGGCAAATTGAGTGAATGCCGTAAACGAGATTTTCATTAAATCAATTTTAGTTATTCAGTCATAACTCCAAAACTTTTATAAGAAAAAAACGTAAATATCTATTTATTTAACAAACGATAATGTTGAAAAAAGTTGGTCAGGATTTTTTTAAAAGCGTTAAAGTTAGAATTTTTATACCTGTACAGAAGCTTTGCTCTAAATCGCTTTACGACAAAAATGATTTATTGTTTCTTTAAAATCCAATACACTTATAATACAAATATTTTGTCAAAAGACCAAAGAGTACCGAAGGTAAGAAGTGTTTAAGTCCGGTTTTTTTTCTTTTTTTTTTTTTATTGAAATTTAAAATAAAAGTTATTACATTCAGATCGTTATAATATTAGTTATTAAGTCATAACACGGAAAATAATGTTGTTAGAAACGTGAAGTTTTCACCATATGTTAATGGCGTATTAAATACATACTTTAAATGAATTTTTAAAAAATTTACAAGTTTTGGACTAATAATAGAACTTTGAAAATACTTCGTTTTTTTAATTTGATATTTTATAACATTTCCAATAATTGACTACAAATTCTGAAAATTTTACATGATCATACTTCAAAAACGATACTGGGAAAGCCGAACACGCTTCTTACCATGGGTACTCTTCGATTCTCGGGGAAGATAATGGTGTTTGGTATAGAGAACTATAGATGAGCCGCTATGATTGGCGAACAATACGTGTAGTCACTTGGTACTTATATTATTTAAAATATGAAATCAATAATCAATCGTTGTTTTCAGAAAACGATTTTGAGTAACTCAAGTAATAATTTTACTATAAACTAGTTAAGTTTTCGAAAAAGTTGAAACATGAACTTTGGGAGACGTATAGAACAGTGTGTTTTAAACCTGTTGGTTAAAAAAAAAGACTCTTTTGTCTGTCAAGAAAACTTCAGACTGATTTGACGAAAGAAAAAACATACACCGATGATCAAACTAAAAACGATTAAACATATTATAAACGGTATTTATTATATTTTTACACTGAAGATTCGACAAAAAATATGGTTTATCGTTTCTTTTGAAAATTCAAATAACCCTTCATCATTATCATATCCGAGGAGCGAAAAATACGGCGCGAAGTGTTTCCGGCTGTTTTAGAGTGAATTGGCCAAAGTCACCCGTTATTGTTTCTAGGTCGGTGTCAATACGAACGCGGAAGAGCATCGCGTCCTTGGACCGTGCTTGAGGAGAGCAGTGCGGACCGGGGACGGATGGCGGGGATAGAAAACGACGAGGCCCGGCTAACGCGTTCGTTAACGAAAACTCGTGTTTAGTCGTGTACGGCACAACAGCGGTCGAGACTGGCGCCGGGTGACCGGAAACGCGCGTCGTGTCTACCCGTCTCCCTCGCGGGAAACCGCCGCCGCCGTCGCCGATTTCCCGTCGAAATTGATTTTACTCTTAAAAACAAATAAGCGACGGTTCTGCTGCCGCCCGGCCGTTTGTCTCATTTCCGTCGGCACGTCGAAATTTAATTATGATCACCGCTACCTCCGCTGCCTCCGCCACCGCCACCGCCACCGCCGTGGGATACGAAACGGCGGTCTAGGGCGGACGGGGCTCCGTTTTAACACGGATACGTTTCCGGTCTCCGGGGGTGGGTCCGACATTGTCGTCGAGTTTTGTTTGAGATCGAAAAATCGTCTTGTGTAAACAGTAATAAGTAAAAGTGTTACTTTTAGGGCGAATGGCGTGATGTGAAGACTTACGGAAGCGATACTTCGGCAACGATAGTTACCACGGTACTAGTTACTTCCTATTACCGCGATAACCGTGGTTATTAAGGCTATCGATCATAGAAAAACCTCTAAAAAAAGTTCTAAACATCTAACCTGTATAAACATAAACAGGGTTGTAATGAATGTCTTCATAGAGTTAAAAATACATTTTCCGACGTGTTTCGCTTCTGTTTTATAGAAGATAGCCATGCGCAGTGTCGGTCTGGCCCACCCAAATATCCGGAAATCGCTTGGGGCCCAGAGATTTATTCTTAAAATAGGGGCTCCACGGGACCACGCTTATAGCAAAAATTATATTAATAATTGTTCCATTTATTTATGAATAAAAATAAGGAATTTCCCGAAATAAAAAAAACACAAATGAAAATTATCTTGAAATATTGTGGACGTGATATAGGTTCTTAATAAAATTTAAATAATATTATACCAATATACTATAGAGTATAGTTAATTCATTTTCGTTCTCTTGATTATAATCAAACTGTAAAATTATAAATACTTGGAGAAATTGAGATAAGCGTTGGTCACGATCACCAATTCAAGACACGAGCACACTCGACGAGACACTGACAACTCTATAATACATTTTGTTATTTAGGGGCCCTTTGAAAATATTTTCCTGGGGGCCCATACATGAGCCAGACCGACACTGGCCGTGCGCGATTATATTGCTGTTACTCGAGTTGCTATTTTTGGCCTGAGAATTTCAATGGAAAAACCACGTGCTTGCCCATAAATAAAAAAAGGTTTCAAAAATCATTCGTACTCTCGGTAAAATTAACTTTTTTTAAACTATGAAAACTATAATTAAAAAAAAAAAGTTTATTTGGAATGTTGTGATGGGTAGAAGAACATGTGCCTGAATTTGTTTACAACTTGTTTCACTAATCTTTTCAGTTCATTGGAGTTTTTTGTTTTAAAATTTGATAATTATACATTTGTATAAAACAACGAATTTTCGACTGATTTTTATTAATGTTTATTTAAAGTTTTTTAGTTTTATTGGATAGCAACCACTATATGAAACATCCTACTGTAAAAGAGAATTCTTTTTTCTAATTTTTCTGTGCTTACATTTTTATTACTGCATCGATAGTTAGAGAAATATTTGAAGTTTAGATTAGTAGAGTGGAAAAACAGAAATAACTTGCGAAAATATATACAAATTCGGATCGGAATGTCGTGATAAATGAATTCAAAGTTATAAAAACGAGAAGAAAATCGTTGACTATGATGATTATTATTCCTGGGTACAAATAAAAATAGTTGTTACCCTTGTTAAAAATATCAGATAAAATTCTGACTTGATAATATTTCATTTTTAGTCAAACTTTAAAACGATACGATTGTTTACATGTCTATTTATTTAAAATTAAAAAAAAAAAGAAAAAAAACGATTTTACGATTTTTTAGCGCTAGATAGTAGTGTAGTGAAAGTCAGCGCAATAAAATCTGCCCCCAAGTGGAAAGTTCAACACAGCTACGGCATTTGCTGCAGTTCGTTACGTCGTCGAGTCGTGCAGTCGTTGTACGTATTAATTTACGTGATTTATTTCACCGACCTATACGTACACGGGTAACGTCCAGATCGTCGTCGTGTCTGTACGGCTAAACGTCCGGGGAAGTCCCGTCTGATTGGTCTACACTCTACACGTTTATTTGTTTCCGTTTAAAAAGATTTTGTCGTTGGTAAAAAAAAAAAAATGATAATAAAAACAGAAAAATTTACGCACCGAATTCCGGTTCGGCTCGTATCAATTTTCGCCATCGTGACTCGACGACTAACGTTATAACGTATCGACAATTATTATTTAAGCGTGCTCGGGTTGGGTAATGATTCCGATTGTTATGAAGTGTTACGATCGAACGCTCGGAAAGTTTTTTAATGATCCGACGTCGTCGAGTGTTTTCCGACGTTAAAACCGTCATCGTATTTATCGTGCCGTTCATGTCGTTCATAAAATAACGCGGTGAAATTCTCCAGTTTGACGCGTGTGACGAGGACGTTCGAGGACGAAAAAAAGTCGATAATTAATTGGAACGAATAACATTACGTGCATACGCTTACGATACTCGACAGGAACGCGAACGAAGGAGCGAGAACGCGCGGAACGCGAATATTCAAATAACGCGAGACGGACGATATTGTGCGTCTGTGTGCGGGAACGACTCTGGACGAAGTCGTGTCGGAGAGTATATTTTATTATGTTTTAAATGGCGATATTTTTGTTTTTTGTTTTTTTTTTTATTCAAGGCGGCCACGGACCTTTATAGGACGCGGCCTGCGACGGAATAATTATCGATTCAGACGAGCGGTTCTGATTTCCGCCGCACGCTGCTGGTAGACGACGGTTCGATTGCTCCGGAAAGAGAATCGAGCGGCGTGCGTTTTTCACAAAGCAAAATTACCCGTGGTCGCAAAAACGGTCAAGGAATTACGACGACAACGTTTTCCGTTGCGGGTGCGGAACAGCCGGATATAATGACCGTGCCCGGTGAAATGTGATCGAAGCCAATATAACGGCGTGCTTCGTGTAACCGGCCGATTTCAAGGCCACAGGGTCCTCGAGAACAAAAGACTGTTCGCACCCTCGACCGGGCTAATGACCGTACGCCGCCGTAGGTACACACAATAAATCTTTGTTGATTATTTATGGTCTAAATAATTAATTATCTATTATGATACACGCGCGCGCGTGTGCGAAACACGTCGTTTTATTTATTCACTTCTTCGTTCGCAAGTAAAAAAAAATATCGAATTCAACAAGGTACACATCGTTTGAAAAAAAAAATGTATCAGCTTAATTCATTACCGATTTTACAATCACAAACCACATGTAATTCGTTCCAAAAAAAAAAAAAAAAAACGAGAGACACTAAAGTTAGTAATTAATGTTTTGTAGTTCACGAAAGTGATCCTTTTTTTTTTTTTTTTTTTTTTTTTTTTAATGAAATGCGATTGGTAATCCATAAAGTTACAACATTAAAAGTATTGTAAATTCGTTATACCATATTATAAATTATTAATTATATACACATCAGATTCCAGGTTATTCGGGCAACTGGCGAGGTCAGAGTGAATCGTTGACCATCTCGTCCCCTAATACGTAAGGCTGAATTCAAAATCGGATTTCAAGTTTTTATCGTACGTCTATCAACAGCGTTTGATGTCGAGACGTCACGAAAAACGACCAAATGTCGAAATCCGAGGCGCCGCGACTCGTTTTAGTAACAGTTTACAGTGAGGTATGTGTAAAGTGACCATATATTTTTTTAATCAAAATGGGACAAAAAAAAAAATAAAAATTCGTCAACGAACATTTATTTTCATTATTATTATTTTTTTGTCTACTTTTTGAAAACGGGACATTTTAGCGTCTCGAAGATTTTCCAGGGGACAACGGGACAGAGATTCAAAAAACGGGACTGTCCCGTTCAAAACGGGACGTATGGTCACCTTAGGTATGTGTCACTCGCCGTTCATGACGATCAACACCGTTCGTACGGTTTCAATTACGCCGTGATGAAAACACGTCGCACGAAGACGGCCACGTCGACCGCGCTCCGTCTATAATGGACCGCGCGACAAAACGATATGGCCCATGGGCCCGTGCACGGAAAAAAACCACGGTTCGCCGTGTCATTGACTCTCGTTAATTTAATCAAACTACAGTGGTTCATCCGTAAGACAATCATTCGACTCGCCACGCCTAATAATTGGTATTGTGCCCTGTCGACGTCGAGTCTGCGCCCGCACCGGTATCGGTACGCCTGTACGGACGGCACGTGCACGGAACACGACGTATTACGACCCGGTGGCACATAAGCATTCTAGGAGTATACATGAGCTCGGCACCTGTACTAAAATCAAGGTCTACGATTGGTTCATTTGAAAATGCCGCCAAATAGTTTATAATATAATCAATAATAATATTATTATCATAGAATTATGAAATCAGTTATTCATTTCGTGCCAATTATTATACCTGGTTTAATTTCTATCAAATCAAACATCTTCGTGATTTTCAGAAATACAGAATTCAGGGCCGGATTTAAGAACGTGGGGGCCCTGGGCCCACCTTAGAAGTTAATATTAGTTTCCGATAACATATATTT
The DNA here is from genome assembly GCA_027580255.1 of Therioaphis trifolii. Taxonomy (NCBI): domain Eukaryota; kingdom Metazoa; phylum Arthropoda; class Insecta; order Hemiptera; family Aphididae; genus Therioaphis; species Therioaphis trifolii. The sequence continues at coordinate 5,719,269 of CM050409.1, read as the reverse complement.
AATATATTATAATAAGTGAATTGAATTTGATAATATATCAACATTTACTGCAAATCAATATTTTATTAGAAATTATAGTTTAAAAATATTTATATAATAATTGTATTAAAATACCAAAATAATAAAAAATCTACAAAATTCTCATATTCGTGTAATTAAGTATTCAATGAATGTTTTAATCCGGTAGGATTATTATTTTTTAAATAACAATTAAATCCAAAATAACTAATATCGTCGGAATACTAAATTTAATAATAACAAATAATACATTGAACATTGACCTAACCTGAATAATTATCAAATTATGGCTCTAAAATCCCATGAAGTGGAGGCCCTCATTTTGGGGAAGCCCGGGGCCCGGGGCCCCTTGGGCCCCCCCTAAATCCGGCCCTGACAGAATTATATAACTATTAGTTATAATATAGAACTTTTTCAATAATTAAATAATACTAAAAGTTTCAAAAGTTCTATGATAATAGTATTATTATTGTAATTGAAAATTGAAATACGAAATAATTAATGACTGATTTCATTATTCTACGATAATACATAATAATATTATTGTCGATTGTATAAACTATTTGGCGGCATTTTCAAATAAACCAATCGTAGGCCTTGATTTTAATACAGGTGCCGAGCTCACGTATGCTCAGAGTGCTTACATGCGACCCGGTGCGTACGTGGTGGTACGGCTGCGGACGGACGACGCGGTACGAAATAATATAATATCGCGACACGCGTAGTGCGCCACGCGCCGACGGTTTTTTTTCGTTTGCTTTTTTTTTTCTCGTTTTCGTTTCCGTCCGTTTTTTTTTCACTTTCAAGTTTTCGGTCGTTCGTGGGCTCGCTTCCCGGCCGCGTCAGTAAAAAACACTAGGCGACCCCGTTTATTATGAAAATTTCATTAAGAAGTTTTCGCGGGCGCACGCAAAACGCGCGCGCGATCGAAATGAATGTGGCGCGGGACATCTGTTGCCCCGTGTTTTAAAACCGCCGCCGCCACCGTCGTCGAGTACGCTTTATTCATATTGCGAGAAACTTAATCGTCAGTGAAACGTTTCGCAGACGTCGCGCGCGCCCCGGACAACGGCGCAGAGCAAAGTACGCTGTGGTCTCGTAAAGTGAGTCGTAGTAGAGTGTGTGTGTGTGTGTGTGTGTGTGTGTGTGTGTGTGTGTGTGTATATGTTCTCTGCCCAAAGGTCTCTCTTTCTCTTTCTTTATTTATTTCTCTCTCTTTGTACGCCCGAGGTAGTGGAGCGCGTGCGCGTGACCACGATATGCAGTGGGAGCAGCAGAGTAGAGTAAGTATTTAGTAACATTTGTTTCTTCCCAGCCTGCGACCGCGCCCGCGCGAATTCCTCCTCCTCCTCTTTCTTTTCCTCGTCCTCATACTCGTCACGCGTCCTTTTCGTCATGCTTCTGCCGGCGACGGTTGTCTCCCGCCCGTCGTGTCCCTATCCTCGCCCCCTTCGTGCCCGGCCGAGACAATATTTTGTGGCAAAATCTCAAGTCCTCGGTTTCGTGAGCCGGTGGCGAGCGTAATCGACGGCGCCATTTTATCATCTACACGAAAGTCAAACGTCTCAATTTCATTTCTCGAAAATCCCCGGTTCGAGCGGGATGACGCGCAAGGCAGACGAAGACCAGAAGAGAGTGTTGCTTCAAAACAGAAGTTTGGGAAGAGAGAAAACAAAAAAAAAAACAAAAAAACACGACAATTGCACTTAAACTATTACAGTAATCATCATACCATACGATAACATTAATCGGTAAGCGCTCGTCTTATATGCCTATAAGGTACACGTATGCCGGGCGTGGCGAACGAGTGCTACGCGTGTGAACGAACTCGAAACAGGAGAGATTTTCCAGCGGTGCTGAAAATGTTTTGGAACATCCGAGTATATGTTGAGATCCGTATACGACGTACATGATGAGAAGACCGGCTTTTTATCATCCACAAGAAAACAAGCGATTTCTCGATGAAAATAGCGAGTGAAAAAAAAAACGTCATTACAACGAATCAAATCGTTTTAGCAAATCAACCGAATGTTATTCGGTGATCTTTCTGTGATAATCGGCAGTTTTTCTGCATGAAGATGAGAATCGATCGTACGTTCGGCGTCAAAAACCGAAGCATAGTGTAAGGCACTCGTCTTTTACTCGTATACGGCTATCTTCAATTCAAAATACATTTTGTAATCGATTGCTGAAGAATAGTCACGATATTGATTTAGGAGAAGTTTGTCATGTTTTAGGGGTAATCAATCCTCCAATCTCTTCTAATCGCACGACCGATGAGGTCTATGCTATTAAACGAGTGTGTACGTTTTATTTTAGTGCGTCATCGTTGCAGTGAATACAGTGTCTACAAACACCTCAGTTTTACCAGCGTATATTTCTGTTTGTGTAGCATGCGCGTTATACACTTTACCGCTCGTGATATTCTAACGCTGTTTTCAAGTAAACAGGAACCTGAATAGAAAAAAGATAAAAGGTAGCGTCGTCCCGGGTTCGATTTCGAACTAATCCGACGCACAAAACGATCGTCCGTCGTCACCCCGTACGGTCTGAACGCACACGCTATGTGAGAAACGACGTGCGAATGAAAATTTCCGGTCGGATTTCGGATCGAAAACGTCATCTGGCGTGCATCGACGATGACACGATGATTTCGTGGTAACGTGAAACGATCTCGTGAATGAATTTTCATAAACGGTGAGAACGTCCACGTTTTCGAAACGTTCGAGGCGGACTCAGTGATGTATTTATAGTTTTTGCGGCCCGGGGCTTATAATGTTTGCCGCCCTCATGTCTCCAATTATTATTGAATACTACGCAATATTATTGAAATACGGGTGTACAATTTATAAAAAGTATGGTTTTATAATGTGATGTGTAGCATGAGCAATAACCTTTATTGGAAGAAAAACAATATTTATAAAACATTATATACAATAACATAAAAAAAAAAATAAATAAATAAAATCCAAAATTGTTATGATTCATAAATATATCCGTGAAAACATTTAAAAAAATAGACGCGGAACAATAAAGTCGAGAACCTAAAAATATTTAGACGGCATTTTTTTTTTCAGCAAATTCATTAATAATGTCATCATAATCCAATATCTCTACAAAATATGTCGTTCTCAATGTCGAGACTGTTCAAATGGTCCTCAGTTAACCGCGATCGTAAGTGATTTTGAATCCTTTTTAATGTTGAAAAGGATTTTTCAGCCATCATCAACGATAAAACCTACTTACTAACTGTGGTTTATGTTGGTATTATACACTATACAGCTTTAATAAAACTTCTTTTCCATTTACATTTTTGTATACGTTTTAAGTTAAAAAATAATTAAGTATTATTTCCGTTAGAAATATGTAATTATGCTTGATAATACTAAAGAATGGTATGTTAAAAAAATTTCAAATAAAATAAATTAATTTTTAACAAATCACGTATTTGTTCAGATTTTTGCCGCCCTTCGAAATTTGCCGCCCAGGGCTATAGCCCTGGTTATCCCTAGGGTAAATACGTCCCTGGAGGCGGTTTAGAATGTAAAACATGGGTTTCATTTCAAAAATGTCTATGGAGCGCATAATTACAAAACATAAATGTTAAACTTGGTGGTTTAGTTGAAGAGCGACGAAGGAGACAAATACTTTTCAGTGCTTTTTTAGGCTCTAAGCGAAAAATGAAATAGTTTTACAATGGTGTATTGTGTTTTTGACAAGTGAGTTTCGTTCAAAATATTTGTAGATCGAAGACTTCACCTTCGTAATACTGTTTTTTCTCGAAATTCTCGATTTTATTTTAATATTTCAGAAAAAACAACGGTTGAAAAAAAAAATCAGTAGAATATACTTTACCCGAATGATTCGACAAAGAGACTGCAAATTAAAATTCCTTTTGATAGTTTAATGTTTTGTTCATAATATGTATGTACTCAGTACATGCACGATGGCTGCACTGTATTTGAAATTTAAATGTGTACAGTGTTATGTCGTGCTAATTAAAGAACTATTGAATAATGTATGAAATTTTAGATACTTTTGTCCACGGCGCATATTATGTGTTGATCCCACAGTAGTATTTCGCAAATTATCGGGGTTTGACATGACATTCACGTCGATTAAATACCTCTGCCACTCCTTTGGGAAATTTCTCATTACGCCACCACTCGTGTTCTGAAACCAAAATCATTCATTTCAATGGGAAAAATCGACGAAAAAAAAAATCAAAACCAAAACAAAAGGCAGAGCACCCAATAAGTGAAAATCGTGGGATGCAGACGCACACTTTCGGCGTCTGCTAACGACACCCCTCGTGTAAAACGACATCGAAATCGGTAACACACACAGTGTAATTTTACCGCGTATTCGATCTTCATACCACCACGCCTGTGGGAGGTGGAGACGATTACGCGTCCGTGTGGCGTTACAACGCTAACCTCCATACGGGCAGTAATAATAATTATTATTATTATCTTTATTAGAGATACGCGCGTCAGCCGCGGTCACGGCGTTTTCCGACACAAGAGGACGTACGGACGTGACGATATCTTTTTCCACGATAACACCTTGTGTACGCGCACCGTGCGGCGGGTAAGTCGACGGCCGCGGCGACACAATGATACTACGGCGATATTGATGTAAAGACGTCCTCGCACTTGTATAAAAATGCGTCTCGTTTGTTTAGCCTTCGATTGTGGTGCCTTTCTCTTGCCACGGCAGTCGATCACGGTTAAATTAAACAATCGTCTTTTCCCCGGTACACAAACCGTTTTGCATTTATGATCGTAAACAATGACGAATCTACTCGCCACTTAATCTGTTTCCAAGGCTTTTGTCATAAACGCACCACGTATACTTAGGGTTGGCACTCCCGGAAATTTCTGGGAATGATCCCGGGAAGGAATAATCCCATTTCCGGGAATTCCAGGGAACAGTAAAAACAATGAAAAAACAGAACTTTTTTTAAAACTTTTCCTTTTTGTTATTCCAAAGAAAGACTATGATGATGAAAATAAGTGTATGATTTATATTTTTTCATCAAATAACGATATTTACGAACAATGAGGTGAACTTAAACTTAAAAACTTATCAACTTTGTTTTATTTACTCTGTTACTTATGATAATAGTAATAATTATTATTACAACAGCCCGATTAGTTTTTATTTTTTTAAATATTTAAAGAATTTTGAATAATTTTTAAGCATAGTATTACAATGAAATTAGATTATTTTTATCAATATTACAATATTAAAATAAAGGTGGCTATCATAAACATATATGTGATTTAAATTATTCAGATCATTTATCTATGTTATTTCTATGCTTTAAATTTTATCAGTATTATAATTAAAGATATAGAAGAGATGATCTTTTTTTTAACATTGTTAATTCATAAATATTCTAATAGTTATATTTTAATTAATCTTATTGTAAAAATATGACCAGCAGCCATATAACTGAAATGCAATCGTTTTATTTGTGATATTCTTTTACCGCAGAGTACTTTTTCAATTCAAAAATATCAAAACACTTAAATATCAAAATGGAGTACTTACATCATTAATTATCCATGTGATGTATAAATTGTGATTAATTCCCATAGTTTCTATAATATTTCCGTATATTCTCGATGGTTCGCAGGAATTTCTAGGAATTTCCTCTATAAAATGTTCCCGGGAATTTCCCATCTCTACGTAGGTATATTGTTTTATATCATACTCAAAAGGTTTATTATAATTTTTTATTTTATTTTAAAATCGTGCGTATTATCATTATAAACTGGTGAAATGTTTTTTGTTCATTAGTCGATTACCTACTGTGTGAACAGAGTCATTGTGGGTAGGGTCCTCGGCGGCTCACATAGTCGACATAATATTATGTCTGGCGCTCGCTATAATTTAATCCGAATCGTGCCTACGAGTGGGCACTTGAACTATTTTCTACGTGGATAAAGCCGATATCGAGAACGCTAGTGATACAGCATAAAAATGGTTTTTTTTTTCAGAAACCGACAAAAAAGGGAATTCATAAAATATCGACGCACACGTTCCCGCGGGTTATTATGCGTCCGAAAACATTCGGTTCTCAAAGCGTATTGTTTCGATTTGAAATACGGGGGATGAAACTCTGTACGTTTGCGCGTCGAGATAGTATTATTAGAAGGATTCCGATCCATATCCGACGCCACCGATATAGTTATTTGCAAATATAACAGCGACGACGCGTAAGGGCTAGTTCACACGGAAGTGATAGTGAACCCACTAGTGATGGGCACAACCGAGTGAAAACTATCGAAGTACTCGATAGTTAAAACTATCTAATTACTCGGTTGTTTTATAAAACTATCGAAACCTAATCGGACTACCTGTTTTGATTCATTTTTAGGCATTTTCACTTACCCAATGAAAATTTAACTATATAAATTATCAAGTGAATTCGGTCGATAATACCGAAAAATCACCCGGTAGTTTTTTTTTAACTTGATAGTCAAAACTAGTCGGTGTAAGAGTGATGGGCACAACCGAGTGAAAACTATCGAGTGAATAATAATATCTATTCAATTGAAAAATCACTCGGTAGTTTTTTTTTAATTCGATAGTCAAAACTAGTCGATGTAAGAGTGATGGGCACAACCGAGTGAAAACTATCGAGTGAATTACTCGATAGTTTTTAAAAACAATAGATGAATAATAATATCTGTTCAATTGAAAAATCAATCGGTAGTTTTTGAAACTATCGATAGGTAATCGATAGTTAAAACTAGTCGGTTGTGCCCATCACTACTATTCACTGTACACACGAAAACGCGCGTTTGGACGTGTCATAACATTTCATAAATTTGCATTGATGTGTTCAGTTGCAACGCGCGTTTTGAAGCGATAGGTAACTTTTTTTAAAAATATTTTCAGTTGTTTTTTCGAAGAAATAAGTAATGTACAAGCTTGAGGTGAGTCGATTTTGTAACATAGGATGGACCCAATATTTTCGTTATTTTTGTTTACAACGCTGTCTTCTTTGATACAGCGTCCATAAACAAATTGCTTTTGCAACGTCCATCGTCGACAGAATACAATACTCAACCAACTACGGTATAAACGCGCGCTTAGCGCGTAAATTCGGTAAACGTGTGAACAGTGGTGATAATGTCAACGCGCGTTTTATTTAACATCGTGTTTTGTGATATCCGAGTCGAGCGATACGGTCGCGACGAAGACTTTCTGGTCCGATCAGTTTTACACGAATTCATAACCGCGTACGTATGTGCGTGCTATATGGTTTACAAAACTTTGGAGGTACAAAGTCGATATGCGCGCGCGGTGAATTTTTGATCTTTCGTTTTGTATTTAACACGCAAGCTGAAATAATAGTTTAATCGACATAAAGTTATTAAATGGTTTGCTGTCCCTATAGGTCGGGACGAGGCGCCGCCGCAACAGATTCTGCGGCGTCAGCTTATTAATAAAACGATAATGTATCTACGCCGCGCCGCGCACTTGGTATGGAAAATAAATCCTTTGATCGTTCGATATTAATTTAAAAAAACCATTCGATCAGGTAATATGTGAGATCGTTTCTGTTAATAATAGAATATAATATACAGTAGACGCCGCTTATAAGACTCACGGATATAAGGTTCAGTCGTTTATTAGACTCAAAATCGTCTGGAACGGTCCGGACGTATACAAATACATTAAAAAAAAAAAAAAATCGGTTATAAGACTCAAAACTTCGGTTATAAGACTCAAATTTTGTAAAATTAATAGTAGAATATAAACTTTTTTGGTTATAATTTAGAAATAAAATGATATTGGAAAATTAATCGCAACGATTATCGTTATTATAGTGTATTGATTATCTGGAGGCTGCACAGTTATCGTAATTACGGGTACATAAATACACATACGTACACGTGCACGTAGTTTTTTTTTTATTAGGATTATTAAATTTATTCGATAATAATTAATTAAGAAATGTATTCAATAATAAAGTATGTAATATGTAATATGTGTTAATGTATTAAAATCAAAACAAAATATGTAGTAAAATAAAATTTATAAATACGTAATTATTTTTTTTTTTCCACTTCGCCTGTAAGATTCATTCGGTTACAAGACTGACTTTGTGCTGGTCCCAAAGTGAGTCTTATAAGAGGCGTCTACTGTACTTATGACGTGTTGTTCAAAGTCGCGCACAAACCGTCAAGTGTATACACGGGTTTTAAACGTTTCGTTCGTTTAATAATTGATTAGAATACCGATTAGAGAACCCCGAGAGAGACCGTGTCGTGGGTACGAAATCAAAACCTTTAAAAAGGATGCCATTATCGAAATTGGTTCAAATCAGGTGCACAATATATTACGAGGCCACAATTACGTCGGCACGCAGTTTTTCAAATAAATTTAGAGTACTTTCACAAATAATGAAACAAATCACAATTGTGTTATGTGTTCAATAAATATAGTATATCGTTCGACTAATGGAACGTCAATTTTATTTACAGTGTCTGTGAAAAGTATTATTTTTTAGTAATTTTATTTATTAAAACATTTTTTCGATTTCAAACAGTTCAAATATGTCGTATGAATCGTAATCGATTAATTTTGTAGCGTGCAAAATAGATTTTTTTTTTTTACGACAAAACCGTATTGACATCAAATGAATGAGGAACGTGTGGAGAAAAAAAATATAATTTTTATGGCTACTGTATTATTTTGTTCGCTGAAACAATGTAAGTTAAAATACGTGTAAACGGTAGTTAGAAATCGTTATCGAGCTCCAAACAAATGATTACTTTACGTGATTATTTGAGCGATAAATACGCGCAATTTTTACATGACCAATATAAAGTAATAATTTAATGATAATTATCATTTAGCCATTTACAGAAAATTAAAAGTGAAAAAAAAAACGATTTATGAATATCAAACGAGTTGTGCATTTTCAGCTATTAATTTTGTCAAATTTTTGAATATTTCTCTGAATCTCATATAAATAATGTAGCACACACACACGCGCGTGCACGCATTCGCTTTTACAATATACATATACGCAAACTCGATTAAAGTGTCAAAAACAGAATGATTATTGCGGTCAAATTCTGTAGGTTGTCACCGGGACGTCGACTTTCATTACGGCGTTCTATTCCGACGAACATTACTACCGAAAACGTCGACTCCAATCAGGCATCGACAGCGTACGAGATTACCTCCGATAATTCGTCGAGCGAGCGCGCGTGTACGTTTTAAAACGCGTACTCCGGGATCGATTAAAAACAAGCCATTTTTCGGGATTTAAACCCAGTCGACAGGAGATTACGACCAAAGACGGATGTTTATTTTTTTTTTCGCTTCTAATCTTCTCAGTACATAAACTTCAACGTTTAACGGTGGCGATAATTCGCGCGAACGTTGGTCAAACCACGGTCGAACGCGCGTGTGCGGACTTCTCGACGCGGAAAAAAATCTTTTGCCTGCAGGTCGACGATTTGTCGGCCGACGTCGAACGCCGTTTTGGCGTCTTTTAACCTCGGACCGGGACAGTGGCTCTGTTTAACCGTATACGTACGACGACGAAAAATCAGTAAACGCATTGCGTTTCAAAACCGGTGTATTCGAAAACATTTTTTTATTTTTATTTTTCATCCGAGTGTCCCGACGTTCTCGAAACATTATTATATGGAATATTTGAAAAATGACGTCGAAACGTGTTACTCGCCGTGTTCCGTTCGTTGTCCGTGCAGATGTCGATTTCAAAGCTGTAACATTGGCTAAAAAAAAAAAAACATAGGTTTTTGATTAAAAAAAAAAAAAAAAAAAAAAATGAAAATGAAAATACATAAATCACTGTAAAACCAATTATACAGCTCTCTATCTCGGTTCACTTATGATATAGAATATTATAATAAACACATTTTTACAGCAATAAACACACGGGATTTTTTATTTGTTTTTTATTTTTGATTCTCCAGTCCCAAGCGTATAAACGTGTGTATCGGCTTGTGCACACACACGACGCGACGGGCCCATAGGTCATTTACGGAATTTCCACGCTGCAGTAAAATGTAATATAATAACGTGGAATGTTGTTATTATTATTATTGTTATTATTTCGACGCATATTATACGTCCCGAGTCAATTATCGCGTTTTGTCAGCGAGTCGTCGTTGTTTTCATACAGACGCGTGCATACACACAGTTGTCGGCTTTAACGGTCAAAGTAGGACGTATACTAGCAGTCCCCTTTGTGTCGGTCGCGTAGTTGGGGGGTCGGGGGGCTATAACACGAGATAATAACAGCTATAATCTATATGTACACACACACACACGCACACACGGTAAAGTAGGCCCACCGGAACGTATAGATTTGAAAATGATCAACGCGTTTTATTTATTTATTTTTTTTTTTTTTGCTACCGTACACGCTACAATAGTTTAATTGTAAGTTAATTATTCACGAGGCCGAAAATCTATTATTCATTCGAAGGACGATACGAGTGTGCGAATTCCCTTGGTGATTTTTAAACGGTCCGAGAGCGTATCGATCGGATCGTTTCGATGATAATAACACGGCGCTGAAAGCGAACGGTGCACTGCGGTGCAAACACACACACACGCACACACACACACACACACACACACACACACACACACACACACACACACACACACACACACACACACACACACTGCACGCGCGTTTTCTGCCGAGAAATCGTATTTATTTTATCGCTCGCCGATATCCGCCGACACGAGGCGGCGGACGCCGTGGACAATTTCATTATTTCGAGACGATAATTTCTCTCGGATCGAAACGGTAAAGATTGTAAATCATTTTGCGAAAAAAAAAATCGTCGTCGTCGTCGTTATTAAATAATAATAATATGATCACGCGTGATATTTCATCCGAGGGCAATATCGCGCCCGTCGTTGGACTTGTGACCGACTTTTGGGTTATTGGGGGTAGATTTATGATTCACGCGATGTCCATTATTATTATATGTTGTGTGTGCACGCACTAAGCTCATCGTCGTCGTCGTCGTCGTCGGCCGAGTCGAATTTATCGAAAACTAATACAACGCGGAGCGTCTCAGTATCATTGCAGTGTATATGTAGTCCGGGACGGTTTTCGTTCTTAAAGTTTCAAAATTCGACTCGCAAACTCCTAGAATATATCACTAGAAAAAGGGATAAGCCACTGACCCTGCACAAAGAGAATTGGTTCAACTAAACACTTATAGTTGTGTTGACGTCTTAATAAAATTAAAATATCGAGGTATATATACATTTTTGACTTCTTCATACAAAAAGTATCAAATTATCAAATCGGTTAATTTAATTTACTTTGATATCTATTTAGTCAGTTTATTGTACTTTTTTTATTACCACTCGGAAACATCTTGGTTACATCATGTATATTATTGTAATTGTAACTTTTTTTTCATAAAATTTTTTCATTAAATGAAAATGATTGCATTTAACAACGAATATTATCCCTTTACCGTTTTAAAATATTATAAATGTGGATTCCAATATGAAAATGATTGGATTTTCCGAAGACGTTCTGTGGTATGTGTGGTAATCGACATAGATATTTAAAATAATTCCTTATATCTATGGTGATCGGGATGGTGGTGGCGATGGAAAGTCTCTATAGAATGTAGCTTAGATAAAATATTACGGGTGAATCCATGGCATGGTAATTTCATGCATTTATTAGCGTCGAGTTGCCCGTTGAGATGCACGGTCTATGTCTCCGTGATTATGACCGTCACATATTTATCCGAATTCAAATGAGCGATTCAACGATGCGCTAGAAACTCTATGGTGATGTTAAAAATTGTTGATGTTTCGCAATATTGTATTCGCGATGTTCGTCATTGTTTTTAACCCGCAGTCTTCTGATGACAGTTACAAAGTTTTAATTTTAACAGTCTAAATTCAAGCAAAATCTTACTTTTCTATTGACATCTGCTTTTTGTTTTAACGTTTAAATTTATGTGTAAGCATTTACCAAACAAGTTTAATAATTCGTCGTCAAAAACTAGTGTGAAAACACTCCATTATTACCTAAATAAATCGACATAATATCGTGGCGTATTAATAAATGTATCAGATGATGTTAGTAGAATTTGGTTAGTTGTCGAGCATATTATATTCCAATTTTATTCAAATAACTAAATTATTTGTTTTCAATTATTTATCCAAGTAACAGTAAATTACAACTTTCTTATAGATTTCAAACCGATATCACTATCACGATAGTTATAATATTTACCGTTTGCATATTAAAACCGCGTCTTCGCTAATACATTTGTGATGAATGTACTCTTGTGCGTGCATAGATTACACGGTTCATTTAAATTTGAAGTCTTACATCCACGTTGGAATGTGCTTCATATTGTTAACATAAATGGTGTAGGCCATAGCTCCCATCCATGGTGAATGATTTCAGGAATACGGCGAAGTAAAGTAATACTTTATGATGTCATAACGAAAAACTAAACATTCAAAAATTGGTGTGTGGCGACCAACTGCAATGAAAACGAAAATTTGTTTCAGATTATTTTTAGATTCTGAGTGAAACGAAGAATTTATGGTTCTAGAATTATCTGTTTTTTTTTTCATTTTCACATATATAATATATGTAATAATTTTTTTGGCTAGTAATGATGCTCTAAAAGTTTTATTCAGCAATTCTATAGATCAGATAATATATACCTAATTGGTACTGTAGGTAATCTATGTCTATTATCGATAATTTTTCCAAATATATTGAAAAATTACCTAAAAATTTAATAAAATTGGTAAAATTAGGCGTATATGAGATAAAAAAAAAAAAAAATCTATTTTTAATATTTAGCATAAATCCAAAAATGATGGTACATTTTTGAAAATTTCAAATAATATCAGTATGATCTTAATACAGACTTGAAAACGTTTCAAAATTGTTTACCATTTTCGGGCTACACATAGAACATTAAAATTATAGAAAATATCACGTTTTTTTAAAAGTTTGTATTTAATTTTAAATATTTGATATAAAAACCTAAAAATGTAATAACAACTTCTTATTCATATGCTTAATCAACAGCATAAAAATTTTTCAAAAATCGTTAATTAGGATTTTTTCAACCACGTTAAAAGTTGGAATTTCAAAGAAAATCATAAATTATATTTAAATTAGACATATTTTTCAATAAAAACCTTCAGAAAGTTTTAATTGATAATCCGATAACCTTTTTTTTACCAATATAGATTAACCACATATATTCCTATCTATGGTTCAAGTCTCATAATGATAACTTTATCAATTATTTTTGACACGTGAATAAAGTAGGGATTAACGGCTCAAATAACTCTTTTTACGTAAAATTTCAAATTAATTTTTATTTTTATTTCATAACATTTGTAATTTTTGATCAAAAGGTCTGAAATTTGTATACAAGCTTCTTCATGAGTGAGCTTTTTTTTTACATTTTTATAGTATTCGGATGCGTTAATTGTTTTTATATAAATTAGAAATATCTGAATACGGCAAAATGGCATTTTCACTTACAAATATTATTAGATCAACATGGACTTTTGATATGTCTCAGCCATGAACGAGTTTTTAGAAGAATAATTAAAACATTTTTACACTACATTAAAAAAAAAAAAAAAAATATACAATTTTATCGTTGATAATTGTTTTTTATTCCCGCAAACCGTTGATTTTAAAGTATATAAATATTGTTTGAGATTACGCAACAAATTAGTTTTGTACGTCTCACTTCAATGTAATCGGTCGTTTACATTAAACAAAAAACTTCCAAAAGATCGCGGCACACCAAGAAAATATTCACGGCGTACCAGTGTGCCGCGGATCCCAGTTTGAAAACTACTGTATTATAACAGGAAACTCTTGGAATGACAAGAAATTGTTTCGAAGAAAATGTGCGCTGAAAAATTGAGTGCTTCTTGTGTGATGTGGAATGACAAAGTAGAGGATTTGTAATAAATGACGATCAATGCGATATTTTATGGCAGTTTTTGAAAAAAATATGTAATCGACCGCACTTTAACACTGAAAGTCGAAAAATATCACGGAGACCCACTCGGCAAAGAAAACACAACACTGTTACGTGGTGTGAACACGGACACGTCTCAAAAACTCAAACCTCTCACGACAGAGAAAGCTGCGAACACTAGGTGTTTCAAAGGCATAAATCTTATCGTTTTAACGAAAAAGCATGGACGATGCAAAATTTTTCAATGAATGACAGTGGAACCTGGATAACGATATGAGAAATTAGAAGAGGAAAATTCTGCTTTTTTTTGACAATTTTGCAATGACCATTCATTAATGGACAAAATACTATTTCTTTTTTAACCATTCAACTTCATTTCAAGAACTACTGTTACCTTGATCGGGGGATAGTTAGAAACTCAAAGCATTACAATGGAGTTTCGCTGGTTCGCACTTGATGGGACTCTATCATAATAATTATTATCGAGAATTCGAATATAATGAAAAGCCATTTGAAGGGCTACATAGTTATGCAATTAGTTCATATGTGTCTACTACCTACTTTACTAGAATATATAGCATAAATATTATATAAATATCATATATACTATAAAACGAGCAAGGAATTGTATGAACCAATTTCCAGTCATGCCATCTCGAAAACGGCTCTAACGATTTTTCTTATATTTCATATATAAAGAGTTTTCGACCTCAGGAATCCACTGGACTTAGTCAAAATTTCAAAAAAATTTCATTTTCATGAGTTTTCGTAAAAAATCGTTATACAGTAAAAGTATTTGAGGGTGAGGTTCGCGGTACGGCATCGGACGGCGGCTAGACGTGGCCGCCCAAACTCCCTCTTCCATATCACCGTCGCGCGACGTGATAGTTCATATCTTTATACGTTGCTAATGGAAAACCTTTCTTGGGACCGCGATGAGGACAACGCGACGTTCTGGGTTCTGGTAACCTAAAATTCGATTCTCCCTGCATGTAACGTTCTCCCTGCATCGGACCCCCAGATTCTCCCTGTATCGGACCCCCAGCGTGTCCGACGGCCAGTCGTTGAGTGATAAAAAAAATAATACACATTTAACTATTTAAATGATACAAATAATACTTTTAAAAATTCAAAAAATTAATTTTTTAAATAATATTCACAAATTTAATGGTAAATATCTTTTAGTTTTACATTTTATGAAACATTTTATTAAACAGTACTTCTGTAAAAAGAACAAATTCAAAACTCAAATTCAAACTTCCGTGTATATACTTATCAAGTAAATATTAATATTTTTTATTAAATGCAGTTTACAAATTAAAAAATAAAATATTAAAATTAAATTTAAATTTAAATTCAATTAAAATTAAAAAAATATTTTAAGTAAATAATTAGCTGTTAATTATTTAAATATTTTTAAGAATGTTAAAAACGAATCTTAAAAGTAAACGATTTTTATTTTTAAAAAGATTAAATTTTTACATAAATATAATCTACTTTTAAGATTAAAAAAAAATTTATTCTTCAAAATAAAAATAATTTTTAAGAGATTTTAGTTTCGTTTAATTAGTCTAGACAATAATTGCCTATTCAAAATTGTTTAGTTTTGTTTTAAACTTAGTAGGGTCAGGTTCAACAAAATACATCCAAAGTAGCCTTAGTTTGCTGTTTTTTATAGTTAAAATTTTTTTCTAAAAATTGATAAAAAACTATTTAAGTGTGATCGGAGATCGGCCTTCCTGGTACTTACCAATAATACACAGTATATAGATAATAGTCAATGTTAATATAAATAATTTATGTGTGTGTGTGTGTGTGTGCGTGTGTGCGTGCGCGAGTATATATATATATATATATATATATATATATTGTACGTGATTCAAATGGATTAACCATGTGTCTGGACTAGCGATGATAGGATCGTAAAACTCTACTATATGTGTATATCGATAAGAAGTTGTGTGAAAAGTGTTGATAGCATCAAATGTTGTCAGTGGGTTAACATTTCAACAAATTTTTATTGCTGCGACCGTGACTCATGAAGGACAAACGAATCTAATCCCAATCACAATTATCAAATACTTAATAAACTGAGAATCCACCAAGGGGTTATAAAATCAAATGTGAAAACAAAAGAAAGGTGACGAGGATTCGCTTGTTTGCAAGGTGTATCAACAATGTTCTGAAGAAAATTTAGCTTTCTTTAAAATTCTTGTTTTGATTTTCATAGGAAAATCTTTGATGGTGCGGTACCTACGTAAAACGATAATTTGCTTCGTTCGAGTGGAATCATAGAAAGTAGTGACGAAAAAAAACAGAAGCTATTTCAATCAGTATGGTTAAAGAGACATCATCATCAACTAAGTACGTTTTGCGAATCCATCCTCGACAATAAAATAAACGACTGAGTATGACATTGATTACAGTAAAAATTCCTTTCGAATTCGTGGGTTTGGTATTATTAAAGCAAACGATAAATAAATAAATGGAAAAAATTAGTTTCTTTGAATACGTTTTAAATGAAAAAAAAATATTCCTGGTTTTATCTGTGTTTGTGTTTTACGTTTATACTTCAAACTAGTCGTATTGTAAAGAATTATAAGTAAAGAAAAAAAAAAACTTTTCTTTGTTATTTACATTTCTCTACTCAAATTCCCATCGAATTCTACTACCGATATAATCCACATTGTTAAAAGTGGACGATTGTACGTATCGACGGAACTTGGCGCGGATTTTCACGGGTTGTTCGAGGACTGGAAAAGATCAACAACAAACGTCGCGTGCGACGAACGAATTACGTTAACGCGAGCGAGCACTCCGGGAAACGGTTTTCAGAGCTAATATTTTAGCGTAACTGCCGCCGTCAATGTGTGACGATGAAATAAATTGTGACCCTCGGGAGCACTTGGGCCGTTCATTCCCAATTCTCACGGTTTATATATTAAATATACACACATACACACACACACACACACACACACACACACACACACACACACACACACACACACACACACACACACACACACACACACACACACACACACACACACACACGGTATCACTACGGAGCATGTGTTCTTTGGATTAGGAAGTGAATCTCACACACATCCGGTGCGGCGACACACGTGTGATAAACAAATACGATTTCGACTGAATAATTCTTATTTACTTGATTGCGCGATAAAACAGACGAACGCGCGTGACAAAGGAATTGGAAACAGTGAAATGAAATAATTATCTACCGGTTCGATAACGGTAAGGAGCCGTAGCTGACCCGGATTAAAAGAAAACGGATCTAGGGTTTCATACAAATAATAAACAAATTTAAGTTTTTTTCCAAATTAAGTAATGACTACATTCCAAAATATTAAAAAAAAATTAAAAAGCTGGTAAGTGAGATGATGGTGGTACAAGTTCGTCCTTCGTCCCTTCGGTCCTCGGACAAGATATTGGTGATGAATGTATTAAGTTTTAAAGAAATGATGACTCATTTATTTAGTATAAAACGATTCTGAGCAAAGCTTCAGTGTAATATAATATATTATTATTTAAATACTGTTTACGTAGTTCACGGTTATTTGTATAATTTTTGATGAATTTTTTTGTAATTAAACCCTCATAAAATATTCAATTAGATATAACTCATTTAAACTTCAGTTGTTAGAACAATTATAACTCATTAGAAATTTTCTGTCACCAAAAGATTCGAAAAATGTTTTTATATCTATATTCCAAGTTTTATTGTGATCAGAAATGTGTATAAAAAAAAAATCCTGAGCCACGATTTTTGAATTTTTGTTAGGATTATTAGGTAGGTATATGAGTAAGGTCATATTAAATTTTCAGAACTTTTTGTCAAATATTTGAAATTATATTACATAAAAACTTTCAAACAATTTGGTAAATTAAAAGTTCTATATTTAAGTCAAAAGTGCTATAATTGTTCTGAAAATGTTGTCCAATATAAAAAAGTATTTATTTGATATTGGATAAAATATTCATGTTTCTAGCTTCAATACTTTTCGATTTATGATTAAATACCTAAAATCTGAACAGTGAAAATCTCGTTTACGGCGGATTTTTACCGATTTTACCGTTTTTACTCAGTTTTTCGATCGTTATTCTTGATTACTGGAAAAACTATGGAGATTTTGGAAAAATGACCCGTTTAAAGTACCATCTCAGTTCAATTTCGAATCTAAAATATTGCTGGACGAAACTTTTGGACAAGGATTTTTATACGAAAAAGTGTTTACAGAAAAAAAAAAAAAATAAATAAATAAACATCATTGTAAAACCATAAGATCCTTCGCTTCACTCAGAATCTAAAATGTATGAATATGAATATATTATAATACCTTTAATCGAGATGACGATCCGAGGTTTATAGGTGATTTTAATGTAGTGTATTGATTATAAGTCGATTATTACCTCAGTATATGTATTATATTATTATCTACTCATATATTATCAGGTTTTTTATTAACTTTGAGATTTATGGAAATCATCTATAAATCCCTTGATGACGATCGACGCGTAGCAGGTACAGGCGGATTCGACTTTTTTTCACGGACCGCGCGTGAGTGGGCCGCCGGAAGAAAAACAATCCATTCGTGTTTGGGCTGTACCCGAACGCCCTAGCGTCTTCCGACAGCCAAAGATAATAGCAAACTCTCCTGTGCCACACGCGTGTTGTCGGCACTGTCGCGCTTGCCGACGCTGATTCCAAGGTCGTTGTAGATAAATAATACAAATACGTGTTTACACTGACCTTGGGTGGACGCGATCCGCCGGGAAATAAACTCATTTTTCCATGACTTCGACGAACGCGTCGCATTTTCGTCGTGCGCCGCCATTTAGTGACACTCGATTGAGAAGTAAAAAAAAAAAATAGGAACTTCAGAAATAATAAAATCCATCTGGACACTTCGCAATTACATTATTTTACGACAAACATGTGAGTACACGTAGGTACCAAGTTTAACTCGTTGATGACGAATTATTCTTGTCGACTATTGTGTAACGCCGTCGTCTTCGTGGCCGCGTCTGGATATCGTCGTTCATAGGTGGGTATTTGATACTTTTATTTTGTCCCCCCATAATCCCAACTACAAAAAAAAAAGTTTGCGTTAGTTTGCGCCTCTGTGTCCATGGAATATTCTCATGTCTCGTGTATCAAAAGTCCTCTCAACTATACTCGATGTTGTCTAAGTGTTGGTTCTCATTTCATTTCGTGGACAAAGCTGTAAAGCTTTTCGTTAGCATAGTTGATTGTGGCGTTAAAAGTCTAATAAAATCCCAACTATTCATTACGACCGACCTCCGTATATTTGAGCAGTATTATCGAGTATTCAATTCGAAGTGTTTATCTGACTGAAGAGTTTATACATACTACAATATGTTTGATAATACAAATTAAAAGTTCTATATTTAAGTCAAAAGTGCTATAATTGTTCTGAAAATGTTGTCCAATATAAAAAAGTATGTATTTGATATTGGATAAAATTTTCAAGTTTCTAGCTTCAATACTTTTTGATTTATGACTAAATACCTAAAATCTGAACGGTGAAAATCTCGTTTACGGCAGATTTTTACCGATTTTACCGTTTTTACTCAGTTTTTCGATCGTTATTCTTGATTACTGGAAAAACTATGGAGATTTTGGAAAAATTACCTCTTTAAAGTACCATCTCAATTCAATTTCGAATCTAAAAAGTTGCTGGACGAAACTTTTGGACAAGGATTTTTATACGAAAAAGTGTTTACAGAAAAAAAAAAAAAAATAAATAAATAAACATCATTGTAAAACCATAAGATCCTTCGCTTCACTCAGAATCTAAAAATGTTATTGTTAATGTCTTATTCTTCTTTATTGCTATGACATGAAATAAAAAAGGAAAATTTTTGAAAATAATAAATGCGATGTATCATTAAGATTTTGGATGATTCATAACTGTTGGGGACTTCGTTCTTCTATGTATCACAAACTGCCTACGTTTTTTTTCTTTTTTTGACGAAAAATGTAGTACTTACTGATATTAGAATAGATATTAAAAATTAAAATTAAACAAATGACGTTTAGTGAGGTCATAGGAACTTGTTATTTACTGTATTTTCAAACTCAGGAAATATACTAGTTTATTTCGTGTATGTTTGAATATAATGTCACTTACAGTTTTTCTTTTATTATGTACAATTACTTAAAAATTTACATTACTATTGTTTATTTAGTTTTATATATATTTCGAATCTCACTTTAAATCTTGAAACTTTAATTCATTTTTTTTTCATTTATAATTAATTATATTATGTAATTTAATAACTCTCTATCTCCAACACAAGCTATGCTTAAAGGAGATAGATAATCGAAAATGTTATCTTCAATGATATATAATTTATGTATATTCTTTCTTTTAGATCAATAACAAAAAAAAATTAAAAATAAAAAATCAGAAAAGTTTACAAATATTTAATTCCATGAATGATATTTAATTTAAAAACTAATTGATCTAATATTTCATTTCTCATCATTTTTCTTGTGTGGAATTATTTCCATCAGTAAATCAGTATTGCTTTTAACTTTAAACCAAATGGATACATTTTATTACGTTTTTTTTTCATTGAATCACAACTAAAATGAGAAATTGCCCACGTGTTTAATTCAATGTACAAAAGAAGACAATATTTTAATTTTAATTTCTACTAACTAACGATAACCTTCTCAGTTTCACGAACTTTCAAATTAAAATATGAGTTTGTCGTAAAAGAAAACCTCTAGACGAATCTAATAATTTTTTTATACAAATATTTTTGATAATAAAAAATTGTTATAATTGATTATAACGCTACTTTATTCACACGAAAACATCTTCTTATTTAGAACAACACGATTTATGTCTGGGTTCATTAGAAAAATTAAGAGTTGTTTCCAACGCTTAAAAACGATATCGCGTGAAAAGATCTGCTGCGCGTGGGAAAGGATTTAATTATTGTTCGGCGTGTTTACTATGTCGCGCCACCGTGTAATATTTGTGCCAATTATCAGAGCGCATTATCAATTTACCCGTCGATCGATGACTCATGAATAATTGACAAATGCCGTCTTTAATTTTAATACGTAATACCGTCTGTCCGTAAATGTATTGTGTCGTGTGATTTGTTTGGTAAATCGGCCACGCTATTTAGTAGCTCGTCAGTCCACTCCGTCCCCGCGTCCTCTGTTATTTTATTTTCGTTTTGTTTGTTTTGTTTTTTACCACTTTGAACCGTACTCTGGCGGTGGTCGTCACTCCATAGTTAATTTACGTACGTTTCGACTGCTCACCGTTGTACGTGTTCGGTCGTGAAGCGTGGGCAATTAATAGAGGTAAATAATATAAATACGACAGTTTCCGGACACACTACGCCGCACGAACACCTACGTATGCGCGATATAATATTAATTATGTATTGCACAAAACGTTCAAATTTCTCGTCACGCGTAATTGCAATAAAAACAATAATAATAATAATAATAATTATTATTATTATTATACTGTCGTCGTCGGTAGAACTTTCAAGAACCGTTGGTTTTAGTTAAAGAAAAATTAAAGTGTAGTTATTATTAAATTTATATATCTGGAACGGGCGCGGAGGAGGCGTTACAATACACGTCCGTAGATCAAAAGAAAACGTATATATGATATACCTGTACGTACACGCATGCACAACAGACCGTAATAATATCGCGCGTGCACACACACACACACACACACACGTATACGTATACGTATACGTATAAAGCATAGGTGTGTGTGTGTGTGTGTGTGTGTGTGTGTGTATACGTACGTGTGCACATAAACACGGCGTAGAGTAAAATTATTGTTATTTGATGTCGAGAAAACACGACGACGACGACGACGAAGTTATCGAGTTCTCCTGGAGACCGTTCATCGAAATGCAAAACTCACGAAACGGAATTCTCCAAATAACTTTATACACGCACCTATCTCCGTCGCGACACACCGTTTTTTTTTTTCATCTCGTGCCTCTTGTGTGCTTTGACGTCTCTTCGTCGTCGTCGTCGTCGTCGTCCTCGGTGGCAGCAGCGACGGCACCCGGCGGCGGACGTCGTTTGTCTTTTGTTATGACATTAATCGTCCCGTATCCCGTAATGTATATATCGTGTACAGTACAACTGCCCTCGTCGTGCGCGTGTACGTGTATGTGTGTACACCAGTGGTTCTTAACCTTTTTAGAGCCGTGGAACACTTAAAATTTTATAAGATTTTTGCGGAACACTAGGTCGTAAAATAAAACAATAATTTACATTTTTTTTTTTTTTTTTTTTTTTTTTTAATAAAATTACATACATAATGATCCTCGTATTTAGTCAATGTAATAATATAATAAAATTGGTAAATGATATAAAATAAATACAATTTTTAAAGAAATTTTTAGATTATTTTATATTTTAATGTGATATTTGGGCCTGACGGCTGTTGCATATATTTTCAATATTTGGTCTTATATATGTGAAAGCGCTACTCTCATTTCCTCTTCTATATTAGTTAGCCTATATTATATGTATATTATTTTACAATAATTTACGGTTTTACCTAATATAACTCATTGTGTTGTAATAAGTACAATTATTGAAAACGATGAAATCAAAAATTAAATTATTCCAGTAATTAAATATTTAAAACGTTTTTTTTTTCGCCAATTTTGAAATTTTGGCGGGACACTTAAGCCAAGTTCACGGAACACCGGTTAAGAACCACTGGTGTACACTCTCGGTTAGGACCCGCCGCCGCCGCCGGTCTGCCAGTCGATTTCCACACATCCGAGTGAATGTATAATATAAACGAATTATATACGCGAGACTTTGAACACCCTCCGTCCCGCCTACCCCCGTAGCCTTGACCTCTCGGCGAGAAACGTCCCGGAAACTAATGAAGCCGACGTGTCGCGCGCGTTGTCCTTCGCGAGCCCCGCAGCATCACCATCCCTCGCCAATTCGTCATTCACAGTGCTTCAACAACCCCTCAGTCGTATCTGCCTCAGTCTCGTCTTTATTAAATTAGATATTGTTTTTGTGTTTATTGTAATTTTGTTTTCATATAATTATCATCATACGCGAAAACGGAACCGTCGCCGTAAACGCGAATACGGGGCGAGTGCAAAAATGTTTTCCGAATCCGTTTTATTGCCCCCCTCCACCCCGCGTTTCGCGGGTTTTAAGTGCGGTAGTTATACGATTATTATTCCGCCAGTAAACCACTGCCGTCGTCCGCGGGGCCCAGTGGTCGGCGTACACTGTGTATACGATTGCTGTATCGTTAGCCGGTAGATCGTAACGTGCGGCGAGAATACACGTCCGTCTTTATTACGGTTTAAAACACGACGTAAGTGCATGGGGCTCGCCACCGTTTCGACGACGGTCGCGTGCGTCTACGGCCACGCGAATAAATCAAAAAATACATTGTTATCATAACGTCCGGTCGACAAAAATTAACATGGACGAAATAATCGTTCGGGAACGTCTGCCGTTTTACGCGAGTTCTAATCTATCGTATGACTTGACACACGGGTGTATACAAGAAATTCGGTTCCCGAATATAAATTTGTTTATTTTACTGTTTGTACTAGAATTAAAAAAAAAAACAAATTTAAAACATATATATGTATTTGTGTAAAGGTGTCTCAACTCTAATTACGTTGTAGTACTTCGCAGTACTTATATATAATGTATTTTATGCATTTAGATTATTTTTAAATACAGTTTAAAACATTAAAAACTATAATAAGATAAATGTTTGTTCGTGTATTATTTGTTTTTTCGTGTACCCACGTGGTTTGTAAGCATTTAGTTTCGTAAGTGGTAACCAGCTCTTATTAATTATAGCATAATAATACAAAAACAGAGAGTAAATTTTTTTTCGAAAAATTTGATATTTTAGGTTTTATTATAGAATCAAAGGTTCAAGAAGAGGTATCTATATCGAATAAGTACATTGTTGAATTCGTTTGAGAACAGTACACAATATTTTATTTATTTATCAGTTATTTAAATTATTTCCCGTAAATTCTCAAGTTTTTTTTTGTTTTTCTTCTTCGTCAATGTTTAAAGTTTAAATTTTTTTGAAGTTTTTTTTATGATAGTGAAACGCTTCAAAAATAGTTTGTCTGTATAGAGACTTCGGCAAAAGCACTTAAAATGTATTCAATAATACAGTTAAAATTGACGCCAAAGAGAAAATAATCTGACTATAGGGATCGTAATTATTTATTAGCATCTGCCGTTAAATATATCATTTATTTAAATATGTTTGCTATATAATTGATAAACGTCATAGAAATATTGCACAGAGTTACTCACCGTGTAGTTATAGTTACAAAATATATGGTTTTGCGTTTACGTGTTTGTGCTGAGATGTATAACAGCTAGTAGTTAAAAATACGGGTAACTACGGCTCACTCGCTTGTGACGGTATAAGTGATAGGTAGTACGGGTAGGGTTACTGCCGCGCCAGTGTAAGACACTGGGTGGGACTGAAATATGTGACGTTTCCCTGTGTTTATGTCTGCGCACTAGTTGCGGGCCGCAACTGGAGATCGGGTCTATGCCAGTTTTATTTTATTTTTTTTTTTTTTGTGTTCGCCTGAAAGAAGTTTTAAGATTATTATATTGGCTATCGCTAAACGCCACCCTTCGAGACAAGATTCGAAGCGTTTCCATCAAGATAAAGTTCGCGCGATCGAACGGCCGAAGGGAAAATGTATCAAGTCACGGCAATCGTTATGAAAGATGAGACGTATATATATATATATATTATTCGTTTCAGTAAGCAGTCAATCAATCGAAAAGTGAAACAGAAAGTGAACGTGGATGGCAAGTTTATCGAGTCCTCGATTTTATTAAAATTTCTCGGTTTAATAAGTTTGGAATTTTCAATAGCAGCTTATGAAATTTTTAAATTTTTAATCGTTATTTTGTCCTGCTATCAGAAAGTTTTTTTTTTGTTTTAAATCGAATAACTGTGGTCACCTTTTACGTGTTTTTCTGGGAAGAAAAAAATCGTTCAAATTCGTCAATGACTAAATCAGTAATTCAGAAGTTAATGTTATGTTCTACGAGAGCGATCCATGTGAGATATTGTTATTGGATACAAATATCACGAGTACAGTGATGCAGGGTAAGAACGAGTGCAAATATATTTTTCGAATTGTTATTAAAACGGTCGATTCTAATACCTGCGTACGAGGACCGTTGTATTGTCTTTCGACGAAAGGAGAATACGAAAATCATCCGAATGTGGCAACCGAACCGTATGTGTTTAAAGCGAAAACAATTCCGTGACTAATTACACTTCATGTAATGAAATATCATCGAAAATTGTTTACATACAACTCAAACTAGGTCTTGAGACACTTGGTCTTACGAAGATGAAAAAAACATCAACAACAAAGATTTAGCACGTTTTTTTGAAAAACTAAAGAAATTCGACATTTTACGCTACTCAAAATCACGACGATGCACGCGCGTACCTTTATAATATCGTATTTTAAAATAAATGTTTTTATTTCGGTACTCACAATCGTATTTCAGCGTTTGACAACGTACGCATGTAGATACAGACACAGACACACGGGTGCATGCGTACGAACATATTATCATTACGATATTATTATATTTTATCGATTGTCGTTGCATATTACACACAGACACGTGACACGACAGCGCGTCACTTTCGAACCGAACATAATATTAATAATAATAATAATAATCGCGAATTGGTAAAATACGCGAGTGTTATCGGCGGTTATAATAATAATAACGTAATGTCGAATGTTCACCACTCGTATACACAGTAATTAAAATAATTCGACGAGTAAATATTACCGTCAAACCCGGTGAATGGACGCGTGGAACGCAGCGTTACACACGACTATGTTGTCAAGGCGTCGGTGTCTCGTGATAATTAAAATAATGCTTGTTATTTTTTTTTTCGTATTCAATTCAATACCGATAGACGCGTCGACGTGAAGTGGGTATTTTTGCGGGATGGTAATAATCGAAATGTACCCGTACTCACGCCAAATACGGAAACAGATTTACAGGTCGCCCCTCGAGGTTCTATTCATTATGATTTAACCCTGTAAATATATTTGGGTAGGGTATACATTCGAGTTTTTTGTTGTGTACAATTCAGAACACAAATGAAACAACATTTTGATGAAAAACGAAAAATTTTTTTTTTTTGTACGTGATTTTGAAGTTAATTTTCCTACACCGAGACCGCTACTTATAACACAGTAAAAAGATTATAAATTTGTTTGGAAATTTCGATATTTAAATGTTGTGTCATTGAATTAATAGTTTACAAGAAATATGAACTTAAGAAAACTAAAAGACGATTATCTTTTTAAAAACATAGTGTTTCAAAACATACATGTAGACGGGAAATTCAAATTTATTCATTACACGGGGACGAATGGCCACGTTGTAAAAAAACCTCATGAAACATCCTCTATATATGTAAATTACACTACATTTTACACATATGACACGACAAAAACTTTTTGCAACTAATAAGAGCAGGAGATTCTATAACGTTCACATGAGGTCGAAATGCTCCGATTTTACACGTAGTATTTGACTGGGGTGCAGAAAGGTATATAATAATATATTTATACGCATAATCCGGGAGAAACACGGAGTTCATTAGGTAATAGGGGTGTATTTTAAATGATGTTGCTTACATTTTTTTTGATAGGAGAATATTAGTTTGTTATTAATAATACATACATCTATTGGTTTCCCAGTCAAAAATGAATATAAAATCAAAATCCAGTAACACAATGGAGGCGGAAGTTTATCTTTCGTCCCTTTGACCTCGAGACAAGATAATGGTGATGCGTGTATTGAGTCTTAAATAAACAATGAATTATTAACTTAGTATAATGAATTGGACCAAAGCTTTAGTATAATTCATACCAGTTAAATACGCTATTATTTTTAGTGAAATATTTGTTGGTTTTTTAAATTTTTTTCACCAAAACCATATAGAATTTTTAATTCTAAATCCGGTAGAATGATTCTTTGATCAAAATATTCGAAATGTATTTTTCATTTGTATTCCAAGGTTCCTTGACCCCTTACATGGCTACCTTTAAAATGCTCTGCCAATATTCTACTGCTTTAAATATTATATGTACGAGGCTATAATATATCTTAATATGTTTTATAATTTTTAAACTATTGGCGGAATGATAACAAATAAAATAACATAATGAATTGCATGATATTATATTGTTATGAATAGAGACTACAATTTAAGAAAACAAAACAACTCAAAAACCACGTAGATAAATATAGTAAAAAAAATTGCATTTTTCATAAAAAAGTAATTTTTAATTTTCTTTTGCATTTGATATGGAAAAATGTCCAATAAATGCATTGCACAAGATTACGAATGGGGTGAGCATACTTAAGAAACCAACCTGTAAACCTCTTAAAAATGTACCGTAACTACTTTTTGACTTTAAACTGTAAATTCGTTAGTCTTTTAAACCATCGAGACTCGATTGTAAAAAATCAAATTAAATGTTGAAAAAAAAATAATTTGGTTTTTTTTTTAAAACGTATTTTCAATAGAATTGTGCACGGGGTTGAAAACGGGGTGAGCGCGGTCTGCAAAGACAAAATCACCCTTTTTCGTACGACACACATAATAATTATTATTACACGTTATTATTATTACACGTCGATTGCGCCCGCGAGTCGGACGGGCGCGTGTGACGAAATACTTTTGTGGCGGATAAGCCGGGTCGCGGCCGCCGGACGAAGATGAAAAACAATCCGAAGGCATTTTTAAGTAGCCGATAATTGGCGAGCGACGGGCGCCGGCGCCGACTCTCCGGGGCTGCCGCCGCCGCCGCCGACTACGGCGACGCTGCGCGGGCATCGCCGCCGCTACCGCCGCCACCGCCACCGCCGCGCGACGGGCCAGCAGCTTGCCGGCGTCCGTTCCGAGTTTCCGTTGTGCGTCCGTCCCGTGCCGTCGCGAAAAACGCGTACGCGACCGTTTCTACACACACACACTCACACACACGCATAATTATTTACACACACACACATATACACACATACACACACACATACACACACGCACACGCACACACACACACACACACACACACACACACACACACACATACACACACAAAGACACACACACACACATACACACGCGAGTACGTCGATGTGTTTCTAGTGACGTATACAATTACAAATATAAATAAATATATAAATATATGCGTGTGTGTGTGTGCGTCGATTCGTGCGCGTCGAGCACACGTGTCATCGTACGTAGACGCGTGAGTTAGACAGCCGATGTAGTCAGTGCCGTACGACGTGCGAAAAACGCGAAATCCCGTGCGGACGTCAGATAGAGAAACAGATCGCGAATATCGATCGTGACGGTGAAAAAAAAATAGATTAGAATAAAATAAAACAACGAAAATAGTGATTTCGAGCGTGTGTGCGCGCGCGCTCGTGTGTGTTTGCGCGTGTGCGCGACCGGTATAGACCTCGTACATTCGTCCCGGTGTGGTTCGCGAGAGAGTGCGTGCGTGCGTGCGTGCGTGCGTGTTTTTGGCGCGCGAAAATGTGCGGCGAGAAAATCCGCGTCCGCCAACGACGCTGACCGCCGGTGTTTAACGGCCCGCTGTCTCCGCTTTTGCCGCCCGTCGTCGGGTTTTTTCAGTGTCCCGTGTCCCGACCGCGTCCGACGCCGACCCGGCATCACATACGGTGGTGCCGTCGTTCGTCGTTTATTCCGTACTGATATTTTTCGTCCGTGACCGTGCGCGCGGCCGTCAGTGCTCGACCGTATCTCTGAGACGAGCAGCAGCAGCAGCAGCAGCCAGCAGCAGCGGCAGGAAATAGCAGACGCAGCGGCAGATTTTCCACGGTAAGCCCCGCCGACACTCACGTATGAACGGTCCCATCTCCCGTCGACGTACAAAAGTTGTTTTTTTTTCCGCGCCGACACCGACGACGTATCGTACACGACGTAAAACTCGTGTTGAAATCACGATAATTACGAAAACGACGATTTGTATTCTTAATGGGTCTCCAAAAAACCACTTGTTCAAACGCCCCCCTCCCCCTAGTGGAGCTCCGAACGACGTGTAATAAAAATATGCACGTAGACAGTGGCGTATTTACGGGGGGAGGATTATTGGGTTTGATCCCCCCTAAGATTTGAGATGAATACTTTTTTTATTTAAAAAATAAATTTATTTTAGCTCTATGGCTCTTTGACACTGGTAAATAGCAATTTGTGAAATATTTAGATTTTTTGACTTGCAAGTTGTGGCCGAATCATCTAAAAAATCTAGAAAACTAAATTTCGTTGCATAAAATAAAAATAAAATATAATTCAGAATAAAATACATTGTTGCTTTTTAATATCTGTTAACTGTTAAATATAAATTATATTGAATTTTTCAAAACATATCTACCTACTGTTGTGTTATATTTAATTATTTAAATGAAAAATTAGAGTGAAAAATAATCAACATTTTTAAAAAAGGTGTTTTTGTAATTTATCTCATTTAAATACGTGATCTCATACTTCCGTGTATTTTATAACTCTTTTGTAACTTTGTTGTTGTGCCATGGTGCTAAGTCCTCAAATTTATACGAACGCAGTACCTAGGTATATAAATCATATATTTGTCCAGTAGTCATTGAAACTTGATACTAATTAAGGGGTCCCTATTAAATTTTTTATTTTGATCCCTCCCCCTTGGAAAAGCCCTAAATACGCCATTGCACTTAGAACGAAACACACGGCGCGTATCAGTCGCGAAAACGTTAGGCGAAACACACACACACACATCTCCGACGGAATCGACTGCGGTCGCCGTCTGGCGCGCGCGCGCGCGCGCGCGTGTGTGTGTGTGTGTGCGTGTTTGTTTGCATCCCCGATTCGTAGTAACTCGAAAACTATTGTTTTTCTTCCGAGTCTTTAACGACGTACCCAAAATTCTGCGGCTTATATCTCTTTTGTTCGTGCGGCGAGCCCACTCGGTTTCCGGCCCAGACACGGTGCAGCTATAAAACCACGCGTCGCCGTAAACGGGTCGTCTGGCCCCTCGCGTGACGTTCGCCGACAACAGCCGAGGCGACCGGACGAGCGCAAAGCACGGTCGTGTGCGATCATTACTGTGACGTGTATTCGATCGTGGTTCGAGGGCCCGACGGCGGACGTCGTGACGAAAGACGCGTGTCTGAAAACGGTCAGAGTTTATTATTATTCCTCGCGGTGTGACGGCGACGATTTATGCGCTGGTCCACTGCACTTTGCTGCCCAAAAAACGTGTCGACACCGTGGCAAACCGAGGGTTCTCTCAGATGTGTATTATCGTCAAGAGTGGTCGTCCGATCGCGTTTCGCCGTCACCGCGTCGATACCGATAGCAGTGTGCCACCGCCCGTGTGCGCTACCCCGGGAGTACCTACCGGCGGCGTAAGGTCGCGAAAACTTAAAAAGAGGTCGCCAAAAATATAACACCGGACGAACAAGTGGTTTTAAACGCAAACGACGTGCCTCGAAAATGTTGAAAGACGAGGGTGGGGGTCTATTCGTAGGAATTAATAAATTTCGAAGGGTTTTGAATGGAACGGTGTTTCCAACCCTTTTTCGATTCGTTTATACGCCGTAACCGCGGTGTAACGTGAGATATATTTTTTAATTTCTCTCGTTTTATTTGTCTTTTCATCGCCGATGATCGTTTGCACCGCAGAGGTGTACAACAAACTACAAAACAACAAAAAAGCGACGGTTACATGGAAAATCATTATACAAATCGAATTAAATTTGACGAAATTAATGTTGTCCGTGTTGAATCCGATTAATAACCATCGCTACACAATTACATCAAGACTAATAAAACCGTATATCTACACCATACATAAAATATAAAATATGTGAATAATAGTGTATGTTTGTATAAAAAGCGTTTGCAAAGTCGGCCATTCGTTTCGGTATCGTAGCGCATAACTTGCCAAAGAACTTCGATAAATCTATCGGTTTCGAAATGATCCGACGATATATCCTCACGATATTTCTGTCCAAAAGCACATACGTGTCGTCGCGGGTCGAGTTGAAACCACCGGACAAATAATCGTGTATTTTATATCGAAAAACCAGTTATTCACGCGAGACACACTAATCGGTTCGTAATAAATTGCCGCTAATCGCGACGGACGTGCTGGATTTAAACCTCGGTACATATTTATTCAAATAACGGCCGGGTCCGCAAAAGACTTAACTTTATTGCATCGCCGACAATCTGAACAAATATACGTTTTCCCGTGGAACTCAATGATATGATTTATAATATTTGTTTATTGTGATACACGCGTATTATTGTGTTATATAGCCACTGACAACTAATATCGAACGCGCCAGAAGCTACGGGTGAAATCGTTGATAATTATTCCATTGCACGGGGGGAACGATAATTTATTCGTCGTATTGAGCGGACACAAGCGGTGTTTTGACGGGATAAGATGTTTTGCGTTTATTTGTTTTAAACAAAGTGCCAGTAACATTAGGTATTTGATTGTTCCCGCGTGACGGTCGAATAATACTCAGCGTCTATAATAATATATAATATATTATAACATAATATTTTCGAGAACATGTCATATCGTTCAGAACGAATATTTTCCCCCCGAACGTCGCTTAATAGTTCCACTAATATAAATCGTCAATTTAAAATAACGTACGTCAATGATTTACGATTAAATAAAAATATTACTGTTTTTTATGTTTTTAAAGTTCTTTAAGTTTAACACTTTTTTTTAATTGAGTAGTTTATTTTTTTTTTGGCGATCAAAATTATTGAAAAAAAAATAAGAGTGAGAAACGTAGGAATATTCATTTTTTGAACTAACATGTAAGAATAATGATATTTAAGCATAGTTTGTACGTACAAATAAGAAAAAAAACTACTAAAACTACTAGAGAAGAAAAACAACGTTTTTACGTTTATTTTTTATATTCACGGTAGCGCTACTATACTCGTACTTGTCAATTATTATATTTCTAAATAAATAACAAGCTGTAATAATTTATTTTTTATTAATTTAAACTTGAAAACATAATAAAGTTTGAAATTTGTTCATGGAGCCTATATCGCATATGTCCATTATAAAATATAATATATAGAAGTTGAATTTAGTTTCCATTTAAATTAGTAAATTGTTATTATGTCATATATTTCATATTTTATACTCTCAATCTAAAAGCAGTAGAAAGTTTATATATCCGAAACTACATTACTTCTTTTTGAACTAACTTCATAAATAATAAAAGTCACCGAGAACTCTACTTTTATGTTTACGTTTTTCCCCTCTAAAGTTCCGGGAATTCTTCTATTCTTAAAAAAAAAAAAAACCATTAACTTTATTAATATAATTTGATATATTAAGTAAATGTGCGTTGAAGTATTTTGAATTCAAAATTAAAGTGTTTGATCATGCCGTATCGGTACAATTTATATTTTTTTAATAAAATGTCATACTAAACATACATTTATAATAATTTATAAGAAATTTTTATGAGTGGGTTTTAAATTATGTAAACAATGGTAGTGATTGTAATACCTTAGTGTACATAATTTGTGATGCAAAACAAGCAAATGTCCAACGTGTGCCTCTTCATTTCGAATTTCTTAATTTCAAAATTGTTACTTGGCAATTTCGTAAATGAATCTACTGTTTGTCGCAGAGTATTTTTTAAGCAAAAAAAATGTAAAAATATATTGCATACGACGTTTTTGCATGCTCGTCCTATTTTTGTGCCTTATAAAATGCATATAGGCCTAATGAGACAAGTGGCGGTATCTAAACTAAATAAAACACGCCCCAGAGGAAGACCACGTCAGCGTAGGCTAGATCGGGTAAAGAAAGATTTAATGCTAGTAGATGAAACCACAATAATTGAAGATGCAGACAACAGAGATCGATGGAGAGGCTTATAGTAGAAGCAGCAAAGGGACTTAATGGACGGTAGAAGCTAAAAAAAAAAAAAAATTAAAATAAAATGCATATATTTGAATTTTTTTTTTGTCAAAATTCAAAACAATTATAATAAAACGAATGTCATGATATGTGTATCGAGTAAAATATCAAACATTTATTTATTACTTTAATTGTTTAATTAAAAACAAAAATTAATAAAAATATATCACAATGTCACTGGCATTTTGCAAAATTAGTGTACTTTTATTTTCAGCTCAGACAATCGTAATTATCGATGGCATCACTACAAAACGGCAGTATACACTATACAATATAATAATGTAACGAAATACTTGAAAAAATAATTCAAACATTTGATATTTACGTGGAGTCTTATTAAAAATATTATATCATTATTTAAAGTCATGAAAGTCAAATTGGTACCAACAAGTGCCACTCTTATTGTTGTTTAAAAGTTTGAAAAATTAAATTAACATTAAGATATTAACTGATCTAAAACAGCACAATAAATACTATTTTATTTTAATTAATTTTGTAATTACAGTATGTTTATACAATAGGTAACTATAATTTTGTTCAAGGCGTATAATATTATAAAACGCTCTGTGGGTAAAAGTTGAAAATTCAATCAAATTATAACATTTTTCTTTGAATATTATTATTCGGATAAATAAGTAAATTATATTATTATTATTATTATTATATTACAACTGTCTATACTAATATTCAATAACAAATTACATATTTTGTATGATTTAATAAATATTTAATAAATACACGTCATATAGCCCGTATACATACTATGAAAATCAGATAAGGTAGGTAGGTACTTACATTCATTTTTCTGTTCTTATTTCATTTTTTATTTGCCTCTATCCGAAGAATAAGAACAACCATAGGAATACGAAAAAATACGATAACAATATTATTACAGCTATATACAGGAATAAACCCCCGTATGTTCTATATTCTTATCTATTATTATTTTCCACATCGTTATATAAAAAATAAAAAAATATATTTTCCCGGGAAATGTTAAAAGAACGTTAAACGAAGAAATCAATAAAGAAAACCGAAACGTATTTATTATTTTAAAAAAATAAATATTTTTCCACAGTGTAACTTGAATTAAAATAATAACCACATGCGAGTGATTTTGTCGGGCAATTTTAAATGTCATATTATGAACCCGATCGATTTTCCTCGAAAACGCGGCTTACGAAAAATAAATACTACAGAACACCTTGTTTATATAATATATATATCAATAACGTTTTACATTGAATAATAATGACACGTCCATATTAATAGGGCGTATTAACGTGTGAGCACGGTATCAAAAAGAAAAAAAAAAGAAATAAATAAATAAATAATTATATGATCGCCTAACTAAAACAAGTGTGTCCGAATGCTGTGTGACGGAAATTATTTTTCTACGCCAAAGAATATTATGAAAATCGGCTTAGATAGTTTTTAACTTTTGTCGGGATTTATTTGTTTATTATGCTAATCAAACGTGTATAATTTGTTGGGTTGTTTGCTCATAAAACCTTAAACAATACAAAATTACTCAATTTCAACTATCATTATTCAGAAAAGGGTCACGACAGTACGACAATTGTTATTCGCATTTCAACACTACCTGCAGTCTGATATAATGCTCTGGCTGTAAAACCGAAGGAAATAAATAATGTAAATATGAAGTCAAGAAATTGAAATATTATCTTTAGCCGCATGCAATCAGATTTACTATTCGTAGCTGCCACAACGGTGGTATGAACGTAACAAACGTGACCCTATAGAAAGTAAGAATTCTATTTTTAACTCGCTTTATAAACGTATAAAATGTATCGCGGTCAATATTTGCGATATGTTTTCTGTTTAATTTGTTTATATAAATATATTTATTTCGCGAAGATAATAATACATTAATTGGAGCTTTTGAAAATTTTCTAGGAAAATAACGATATCGCGGAATTATATTATGCAGTCGACAAATATCGCATTATTTTGTGTACATTTTCACGTCGATTCGATATTTTTTCTGTTTTCACCGATACACGTAGCAGCGCAAAGCTCATCACAATACCTCGCTGAAACGTCGATTTAATGTGAAGCAATTAAACATTTATGGGGTTTTTTTTTCAAATTCATCATCGGATATTTTTCAAAATGTCCCTACGGCGAGTCGATTTAAAAATGCGTGTCGTGTATAATGGTATTAAAACAAACCGTTATTTTATTAATTTGCTTTCGGTCGTTTAAGGCAGGGGTTGGCAACCTTTTTAACCATAAGGGCCATATATTTTTTTTTCAATTGTTCATCATGGGCCGCATAATGAATTATATATCAATTATAAAAATAAATTACATATTATATCATACTAATAATTGTATTGCTATTATATTTGATCATTTTACAAATAGAATTGCGAGTATAAAAAATAAAAATTTTACTGGAAAAAACTAAATTGAATAAAAAATTGTAAATTTGTAAATTAATGCAATTTCTGTGCCTGCAGCTTATCAACTAATTTTTCGACTACGAAGATCGGCAAGTTCTTCATAAACATTAAAATTATCATCAATCACTCGAATAAAAATTAAAAATTGAGCTGTAATACATATGTTTGTACTTTCATCTATCACGAGCGAAAAAAAATTGAATTAATCAATTTTTTCTTTAAGTTGCTGCATTAAATTATTTCCAATTCTTCAGTTCTTCTTACACAAGTCCTAGCAGAAAGGCTAAGGTCTTCAAAGTCTTACATTTTTTAATGAATTTTGCAGCATCAGTGAAAGGACAATTATTTTTCGATAAAATTTGTGAAACATACTTAACTGGCACGCACTATTGATTTATTCAGATCAATTTGTTTAAAAAAAAATATATTTTGTTGACTATTTAACAAAGAATTAAAATGATTAATTTTTATTTTTCTTAAATCACCAATGATATTTTCAAAAGTTGATTTATGTTCACTATCATAATGCCGTTATGATCTTTCATTACTGCTACTGTTTTTGATAAATTAAACATGATGGGTTACCTTTGTTTTCGAAGAAAAAGTATAAACAGCCCAAGAATTGTTAAAAAAAAACCATGTTTATCACAAATTTTTCTTTTTTTAGTCGCCATTTTTTTTTATTGATAGCTTTAAGTTACAACTAACACAGCTCAACAATCATACGAACGTAGATTACAATTTAATTAAATGAAAAAAAAAAAAAAAAACAAGATAGGTACTATATAATAAAACGAGCGTCCGAAATAAAACGTAGGATAGTTTTTATGGTGATGATGCAGTTAGTATTGAGAATGTAGTGGAGATTAAGAGGGCAATTGAGAGATCTAAGAGAATTAATTAAAACTTGACGCTCAGATTAGTCGCCATAATGTTTGAATTTATTTGTAAAATGGAACTATTACAAACGCACACAGTCACACGTACGGGCTATACTAATCGCTACAAACGCAAAGTAACTATGACTGAGTACCTACTCGCAGTCATCATTATCTCCGACCAGATAATAATTTTATAGATTAAACTGACTATATAACTATATAGGTAGTGCAAACATCAACGATTAACTATTAGATTGGATTTTAGTTATAAAGAAAAAAAACGAATGAAATTTTACGAAAAATATTGTTGATAAAAAAAAAATACACAAAAATTAACCACATTTGTGCGGACCATAAAAAATTGCTTCGCGGGCCGCGGGTTGCCGACCCCTGGTTTAAAGCATAAACGCATTCACGGATTTCGCATCGTATTCACCAATAATTAACCTAACTAATATCTCTATAAAACGTCGATAGATTTATTAAAAAAATAAAAAAAAATACCTAAACCTTTTGCGCTACCACGACATACGCGCACCTATCAACGATTAACGATATTTTTTACTGCGTGATAAGTATAGGTTACTTCTGAGCGGCACCGATATTATTATTCCGTCGTAAATCGAATAAAAGTTTTCAGAGTATAAATAAATAAATATATATATATATAATTTTTTTTACCGTGCTTTCGTGACGAATTACTATAGTCGCAGCCCCGCTGTAACCCGTCGCCGGTAGCGATTCGTGACGGCGGACTGGAGGGCGGAGAGGAGGTACACGCGGTTGGCGGAGCAGTGGAGATCATGACGTGATTACGCGGTAATCGTACGCCTTGCGTCTCAACGGGCCGTCGGCCGATCGACCGAATAATAATAATAATAATACACTGGTTACATACAATATTCGGTTGTAGGTATACGCTGCACGTACTGTATGGCCGCCTCATCCCACCGCGTCGCCGTGGTCATCTCAACGATTTTCACCGCTCTCATCGCACCCCCGTTCTCTACTAATCGCACAGCAACCCCTCGTGTGTACGACCGCCCGTCAATAGCTCTTTTAGAAATAAAAAAATAAACACGACGCACAAACGAGATTTTCATAGAACCTAACCGACTTCTTTGAAAACTCACGAAGACGGACGTCACATCAAACACCTCTTTCGCGTCACTCCACACACACACACACACACACACACACACACACACACACACACACACACACACACACACACACACACACACACACACACACACACACACACACACACACACACACACACACACACACACACACACACACACATACACACTTCGTTGCTTGAGAGTGTAAAAAGAAAAATCGATTGGCTCAGAATGTTGATGTAGTCGCCACACGCAGCGAAGTATTCACGTAATTGACCACTTGATCGGGGAACGAAAATGTGTCAAACTGCATTGCGTTGAAGTTATTGAGAAACAAACGCAGTTTTTTTTTTTT
The DNA here is from genome assembly GCA_027580255.1 of Therioaphis trifolii. Taxonomy (NCBI): domain Eukaryota; kingdom Metazoa; phylum Arthropoda; class Insecta; order Hemiptera; family Aphididae; genus Therioaphis; species Therioaphis trifolii. The sequence continues at coordinate 5,681,376 of CM050409.1, read as the reverse complement.
TTTTTTTTTATTTAAAAACAACAATATATTTACAACCTGTATACATATGATACAATAAGTAAATTTTTTAGCATTTGTTACAAGGCATGTGGGCTTGATAGAAGGGGGCATCCACTGACACTACTTCAATAATACATTTGGATTTTTGATTTTGATTAGTAAGTTACATACATACATATATACACATACACATACATATACGTACATATACATATTCACATACATATATATATATATATTTTTTTTTTTTTGTGCTAATTACAAAAGTAAATCACGCGACCAGTTACGTTTAAGGCGTCGAGGAGGATTGTTGGGAATGGGGGCAGAGGAAAGATTAGAAATCAGAGGGTTAGGGTGATTGTGAGTGTGCGCGTGGAAATTCGAATAAACGCAGTTTATGAGTAATTTTTCGTCAGACGTGTTCGTTGATGGATATTATGACGACAGTCTCAGTGTATAGAGCGTGAACAATTATGTATTATGTGGGTTATGGACACTGGCTGCATACAGGGTAAACCCGATTGGTCGATAATGACCTTGCTTTTGAACATATTTTACCCGTAATAATAGAATCGGCAATTTAAAAAAATGTCGATTCAAAACATTCACAATACTACTCGATGTTTAAGTCCTTTCGTCAATATTAAGAATATTCTTATTATTTTATAACAAGTTATACGTAACTTGCGAAAATAAACAGTTAAATGTTTATAACTTTCAGATATAGAAATAATTTTAATAGCTGGCGTATAATTTTGCGTCTCTAGCCAAAAATATTAAGAATGGTATTTGTATATTTACCCTTAGAGCATTTTCCAACGATGCGGACATAGTTTTCTTTTTTAAAGCCGGACATTAGAGTTATGAAAAATGCGTGATAATTCTAACAATACTAATACTCTAAATTATTTAAAAAGCATCAGTTGAATAGCAAAAACATTTGAACAAATTAATTATATTTTATGATTTCATTATAATTATATTTTTACCACGTGAATTTCTTTTAAATTATATCTTAGTAATTTAATCAATTAACTATTGTATACAAATACCTCATCTATGTAAATATTTCTGTACCACATTTAAATTGTAACTGGGCTCGCCCGTTTAATTTCAATAAATAAATAAATAAATTTCAAATAATCCATGTTCGTTATCATACCGAAAATTATATATTATAAGACGTATATTCGGTGATGCTCGTGCATGCATATGAATGATACCAACATTTATTATAAAGCATGTAAAATGAATGGACTTATTAGCACAAATTCGTAGGAACATATTAAATACAATTAGTGATGAAATTATAAAACTGATATATAGGGTAATTTAATTTGTACAAAGGAAATTGAAATCAAATTAAAAATGTTAAAACCGATCTCTTTTATTTGAAAATGCATTAATTTGTAATCTAATTTCTTGGTGAAACGTGACTCTATGGTTGTAACAACTATACAATTTAATCTTTTTCCAGTGGTCCTCGTTATCAAATAGAACTTAATATTTTTGTTTTTAATCGAAAAGGACTCCTTTGCAAAACAATGGGACGGAAAGAGAATTTCTTAACGCAATACATTCATATATGAACACATCTTGGTTATAACATAGAAAATGTAAACGTGGCGATATCTCAAAACACAAATTGGATTCTAATAATTATACCACTATACATCAAAATGCACTCGACAGTTTACGCTCTCTAAAATTTTACAATCTAAGGTCCCCATGTCTTCCACGACCTGCGTAACGTTTCTGTTCACTCTTGTATCTAATATCGTCAGATTATTTATGTGTTGTAAAATACAAACGCTTTCACGTAAAACGTAAAAACCGATATTACAAGTAACAAAAATCGTTTTTCAAAAACAGGCAATTTATAACTGGTGGTATTTCAATGGCGCGAAGTAATTAATTTGACATTCTATACGTTTTTTCATAATACGTGTAATATTTAGAATTTTCGTATTCCGTGCATTTGGATTTTTTTTCGACAACATTTTCTTTTAGAATAGGTATAAATAGATATGCGTGTTTGTGATATGAAATTTGTCTGATGACGCTTACGAAAATGCCACCTATTTGAAATGGCGTTTGGAAACGTTGCCCGCGCCCCTCAGATCCTGGCCCTGCGAGCGGACGCGTTGTCCGTACGTCTGCCGCTGCGTGTTTGCTCTCCAAACTCGTAGACCCGCGGCGGAGGAGACGACCACGTGGGCGGCGACTGGCGTGGCGGCCCATCGCGAGAAAACGGTTCTTTGAACGATGTTATCCTTAATGATGATCGATTAACAACGCGGGTCGACGATAGACGGGTGGCGGCCACGGAGTCTCGTCGTCAGCTCTTTCCGCGAAAACATGCAGCCAGCGCGTCCGCCGCATCCTGGCGCGCGCATAATACACGCCACAGTGATCATCACTCGCACGTGTACACACACACACACACACACACACACACACACACACACACACACACACACACACACACACACACACACACACACACACACACACACACACACACACATTTACACACGCACACACATATTAACACACGCACATACAAACACACACACACACACACACACACACACACACACACACACACACATTTACACACACACACACACATACACACACACACACACACACACACACACATACATACGCACACACACTCACACACACGCGCGCGCGCGCGCGCCGTGCACACGTACGGCCGCGGCCGCCTCGGGGGAATAATATGCAAATCGTAAAACCTAACTTTCGCGCGATTCAATTACCCTGACGGCCGTCACCGCCGCCGTTGCTAATGCCACCGGAACAAGTATAGCTGCGTGGTATAAAATATATATAAGCGCCGTCCTCTCTTCTCTTATTTTTTTGTTTTTTTGTTTTTTTTTTTTGTCTCTTCCCGCGGCTCCTGTTTCCGCTACCCGTGGAGTCCATTATCCCGAATAACGAGAGAGAGAGAGAGAGAGAAAAAAACCGAATTTCTAAATATCCCGTCGAGTGGTTTGTGCGCACCACGACGTGTACGCTGTACGCGTATGTACACGATGCCACCGTCGCGGCCTTTCGCGAGAATATCATTTGTCCCTTTAAAAACGATGTTTGTACACGACGTTCCCGGCATCGAGCGCGACGAGTATAATAAACGTACTCATTGTGTTCACGGCCCTGTGGACGACGAATTTGCAGCAATAAGTATCATTTACTCTATTTAAAACACAGAGGTTTACCAAATACGATTCAATAATCCGTAATTTTATTGTTGATAATTTCGAATGTTAAGTTTATATTTTGGAATTACGATCGGTTATTGGTGAATACATAAGTGGCTAGGCGTGTCTAGACATCGAGAGTCGGTAAGATACACTCGAGAGTTTGTGATCGTATTAGTTTTTTTAACTATTATAACGAAACCATAATATGATGATAGGTATATTGTTTATTTTTTTTTTTTTTTATACCGGTTGAATTTTATTACGATTTAAAATGCGTAAACGTTGACGGTCGAGTATTAATAAAAGCGTACGACTAATACTAAAGATCGAATTAAATTTTTCACAAAATTTACCTGCACTCCTCAATATACGTCGCTTTGTGTGGCCTGTGCACGGACTGTAGTGCTTTGAATTCACCACCGAATGTCGTTACCTACATCTCAGTGGACGCGGGCCTATTCGCCCGCTCACAGTGTCTCTTCTACCCAATCATAACCTGTTCTATGTCTTTATTTCTCTTTCGTGCATGCGTTATCGAAGCTTTTTTAATTTTGCATTGCATTGCTTGTAGGACGGCGATGTGCCTATGCACTCGTACCAGGCGTTTGCCTATGACGAGTTGATTGAGATGTGGTGTGATGCGGGGTTTTATTAGTTTGAGTTAGACCATAGGAGGGGGCGTGGTTTTATTGTGTTTGAGGTTGGGACGTTCGCTAGGGTGGGTTTTCCAAGACTGCGGATGTGGGTGAATGTTGAATTTGAGTTACGGTGAAATAAGTTTTTGCTGTTGGTTATTACTGTTTGTTTGATGGTGGAGGTACGTGTAGAAGATTGGATTATTTTATTTTTCACAAACCATGGGGAGGAGGTGATAGTGCGGAGGCCGATATTGTGAACGGCTTCGAGTTTCTGCCAATTTGTTTTGGATATGAGTGGTCCCCATGCTGGACCCGCATACGTTAGTATTGGATTAATATATAGTTGCAGAATGTTAAGTTTTGTCTTGATGGGAATGGGGCTGGAGCGGTTTAAAATCGGGTACAACATGCCGCGGACGGCGGTGGCTTTCTTGACGGTTGTCTTTATGTGTTCTGTGAACGTGAGATTACGATCAAGGGTTACACCGAGGTATTTAGACGTAGGAGACCAGGAGATTTGGTGACCGTTTATGTTCAGGTGATGCGAAGCGAAGTTGTTTGGACCGTTGAACATGATCGCAACTGTTTTTTGCGCATTGATGTTGAGACGCCATTTGTCGCACCAGGTTAGTGCTGCGTCTAGTTGTTTTTGTAATTGAATGGCTGCTCTTTTTGGGTTTCTATTCGAGGCGGTGAACATTGTGTCGTCGGCAAAGAGGTATAACTGGGCGTTGGTGTTGAGTGGGACGTCGTTTGTGTAGGCTAGATAGAGTGTCGGCGAGAGACAAGAGCCTTGAGGTACACCTGATAGGACCGGCCTGCTGCTAGATGTGGTGGAGTTTATTCTTACCGAGAATGTACGGTCGGTGAGGAAAGAGTTAATTATATTCAGCAGTGAGGAAGGGGTGCCCAAGGTATGGAGTTTGTATAATAGGCCTGCGTGCCAGACACGGTCGAACGCTTTTTCGATGTCCAAAAAGACGGCAGCTGTACGCAGCTTGTTGTTGTAGTTTGTAGTCAATTGGTCGATTAGGCTGACGAGTTGGTGTGTTGTGGAGTGTTGAGGACGGAAAGCAAATTGTTCGTTTCTGATTTTGGGTCCGATTTCAGCGTTTAGTTTTGCTAAAACAACGCGCTCAAAGATTTTAGAGAGGGAGGACAGTAGTGCTATAGGACGGTAGTTTATTGGGTATCGTTGGTCCTTACCTGGTTTTGGGATAGTGATGATAATCGCATGCTTCCATGATGTTGGGAAGTATCCCATACGTAGGCAACTGTTAAAAATGTTGGTGAGGAGCAAAACTGTATTTTTGGGTAGGAGTTTGATGGCTGTATTAGTGATGGAGTCTGCGCCAGGTGCTTTACGTTTTGGGATACGGTTTATTATTTGTTGAACAGTGCCAGGTGATGTGTAGCATGCAGATTGTGGGAATGTTCGAAGTGAGTGCATGAAGGTATTGACTTCTGGTAAAATTGGGCCCGTAGTTAATTTAAATTGTTGTTCATAGGTGTCAGCAAATAATTCGACCTTTTCTTCGTCCTTGTATATGAGGCCGTTTGGGCCAATCAGCGGGTGGACTGCGGGGGTTTTGCTTAAGAGTTTCTTATTTAGCTTATATATAGAACCATCTTTGACGTCCAGGGTGTTTAGGAATTGATCCCATTCATCAGTACGGTGAGTTGTTAGCATGAGACGGATGAGTTTGATTTTCAAATTTAGTTGGCGTTTGACCAATGGATCGCGAAAGCGTTGCCACTCTCGACGTAAACGGTTTTTTGATTCAATTTCTTCGACGATTTCGGGGGGTAGGGCGTTTTTGAACGTTCGATTTTTTTTCACGTATGTGCAGTCGTTGACAGCGGATGCAACGCTCGCACTAAAACAGTCGAGAGCCGCATCGATGTCCCGATGCGATCTGATTGGCTGAATGGTCGACGGAGAAAGGGAATCAATTATGGCCATGTATTTAGTCCAATTAACGCAGCTTGAGGTTTGTGGTGGCGAAGAGGTGATTGGAGAGTCTGACAGTGTGAGTAGCACAGGATTGTGGTCTGAGGAAAGTTCGTTGAGGTTGGTTATTTCGTAGGAAAGTTGCGGGAGGCGAATTAGAGCTATGTCTAAGACGTCGGGTCTGTGCCTAGTAACAGCTGGGAAGAACGTTGGCGTATCCGGGGCTGTAACGATGTAGTCGTCATTCAGGGCGTGGTTATATAATATAGAGCCGGCGGTGTTTGAGCAACGACTGTGCCAGAGTGGGTGTTTCGCATTAAGATCGCCAGCTACGACAAACCAGTGATTACCGTTTGTCAGTGCGTTTATATCTTCGGTTTTTAAAGGTTTGTTTGGGCTTTTGTACACGGAGGAGATTTGTATTTGGTAGTTGCCCATGGATATTTCGACGGTGGTTGAAGAAATTGTCGTCGGAATGATGATGTGTCTGTGCACTATTCTGCGGTGGACTAGTGCTGCGGTGCCACCACAGGCGTGACCGCGCAGGCCTGAGATGTTATCTGAACGATAGACGTGGTAGTTTCGGAGTTTGAGTTGGTTGATAGGTTTTAGTTTGGTTTCGTTTAATAATATGATATCAGCGTTGATCTTTGATATGAGTGCGTATAGTTCGTTGGTTTTGGATTTTATGCCGTTTGAATTCCAGTATAGGATTCTAAGGTCATTCATAACTGTTTTTTAAGAGGGATATGAATGAGCTTATTGTGGTAATGATGATTGATTTTGGGTCATCAGTTGTTGAGATGGCTGTTAGGAGTTCAGTTAGAAGATTGATGACCTGGTCGGTTTTGATCGCAGGCTTATTTTTGGTAGCACTTGCGTAGTCTGGGTGCTGAGTGGGGGGGTTTCCGTATGGTGGTTGAGTTGGTGAAGTGGTGATAGATTGTTGTGTGATTGAGGGATATGAGGATTTGCTTGATAGATTGCCTGACGTGGATGTTTTTGTTGCGAAATTTTTAGCAATTTCGGAGAATGATGGACAACCGCGAAAGTTTGCTGTGTGAGCACCATTGCAGTTTGCGCAAGTCGGGGCCTGGTCGCGTGGTTTTGAACATTCGCTGGTGCTGTGTGAGCCAGCGCATTTGACACAACGAGGAGGGTACCCGCAGTTTTTCGAACCGTGGCCGAACTTTTGACACGAGTGACATTGAGAAGGGCCGGATTTCTTGTAGGACTCAACCGTGATTTTTAAGTAAAATAATTCATGTAGTTCGTAAATGTTTTTGGCTTGAGAGCCGGATAAGATTACGAGGCAGATGGGCATGGGTTTGTCTACCGTCCCGAAACGTTTTATAAGTTGTACTTCGAAGTTATGTGCTACCAGTTCGTTTTTGAGTTCATCAACAGAGATATCCGTTGGAATACCTTTGATGACTACTTTCAACTGGCGGTCAGCGGCGAGGGAGAAAGTGTGGAAATCGATTTTGTTATCGAGAAGAGTCTTTTGTATTTGACGGAATTGAATGGAGCTTGTGGTTTTGACATATATTTTTCCGTCGGACGAGGTTTTGGCAGTAAGGTCGGTAGTGGAGATGTCTTGATTTTGAAAGATGAGGGGCGCTGCTTGACGCCACAGGGATGCATTGATAATGATAGGCGGAGGTGGTGGTATTTTCGGCATATTAGTGGAGGAGGAATCCAAAGATTGGGTTGTAATATCGGAAATAGTATTCGACTTACCCGGAGATGTTGTGGCTGAAGTCGCGGCTGGTGTGGTCAGAGTCGGGTCTGCGTGTGAGATGTCGCTGGCTGATTGGGAGGTGTCCGATGATACATAAGATTCGCCTGACAGCGACTCTGAATCAGTTGGTTCGGGCGATGGCGGTTCGGCGCGTTGACGTCGGCCAGCATGCAACGGAGGTGGAGAGTGAGAATCGTTACGCGTTTTCTTCAGGTTTGAGCTCGGAGGAGTCTTCTTCTTTTTTTTGGTGCCGGCTTTGCGGCCGCCCATGGTGTTTCGTTGCTTGAATAGTTTCGGCGATATTGTATGCGAAGAGTAATATGTCGGACGTGAGCACGGCAAGCTGCGGTTGGCGCATGTGCGGCGAACGGCGGACGTTAGCGGCAAAAGTGTAAACCGGACGACAGATTACGACGGAATTAATGTGAACGCTTTTTTAAGGGTGCATGTTATTTATTTATTTATTTCAATTTCGGAACCGTTTTGCTGAATTATAAATACTTTGTCGTCTGACCGTAACTCCCCGTAGGTCGTTAAATCATTTCGTCGTACGAAACATTGCGAGTTTTTTTTTTTTAGACACAATTTCGACTTTTTAGTAATCGCACGTGTGCACGTGTACACCGGCCGACATATTATCCTAGCCGCCCACCGATCGACGTGAATTCTTTTTGTCCGTACCCGCGTGTATAGGTATTGTACATATTTTCCAAAATATCCATGTAAACACCGTGTCGTGAATTCGACGAAGTCAATATGATGGCGTCTGTTCTGCGGTATTGCTCAAATAAACGCTGCAAAAATATTAATTCACATTAATGAATTTCGGGATATTTAACCAGCATACAAAGGCAAAATTTTCGACCAAATAACGCCCGTTTTAACGTATTTATCTGGGAAATAAACACATAATATACCATGTGCCTGGTATGTATAGTATAAAACATTTTAACAATTCACGAGTATCGTTTTTTTTTTTTTTTTTTTTTTTTTTTTTAATTCCATCGACATGCGTTTTACTCCATAGTTGAACTCTAAAATAAATATTAAATGTTTCAACAAACAAGTGCAGTTTATTATAAAACGATAGAACGTCGTCTTCTAATTTCGTTTCAATTATTCAGAAAATACAACTTAAAACAATGTCTACGAAAATAAACGGAGTTTTTAAAAGTTTATTTCACGTGATTAATTATTGATATTACCATATTTAAACGAAGTAGTAATAACTGTGATGATTATTTACAATTGAACGGGAAATGCACGCGTAACATCTGCTCAGAGTCGATTTCGCCGGCCATTATACCATAAATAGACGTGCGTATTTAAAGTTAACGCGAACATAGCCGGTCGGAAATTTAAATAATTAATAAGCGCACGTAGTAAAACAACGAAATATATATCATTATTTAATACGGGTTTGGCTTTTAAGCGAAACAATATATGTATATGTTATAATATGTACTATCAAAACGCAATTTCCTATATGATAAGTTTTCTCGAAAATACGCGCTATCGTACCCGTGTGAGTGTAACTTTTATATCAAGTTGTACACGTGTAGTAATAAATTCGAGCGTCTCCGAAGACGCTTATGATTCCCCTCGATATTAATTATACAGAGCCTTTTAAAAAGTTCGAAACGAGTTTATTTCGTTTTCGAGGGGCTCGAGTTTAGTAATCGTAGAAAGTATTATTACCGGAACGATGTATGTATAATATATTCATCCATCGTACATGATGATTTCCCGACGAACGCGAACAGCCCGCCGCGCGCGCCGTGTGTCACGGTTTCGTCTTACCGTCGCTGTATATGTATTATGATTATGACTTTACGCGAGTTCTCGTCGGGCCTGCACGGTGTTTCGATACGCGGACGAGATTAAACGAGTCGCGGGCGGGGGTGGCCTGGATCGATACGTTTATCATCGATACCGTTAGTTAATTAAAGACCCCCTCAGCGACGGTACTGCAGTGTGCGACACGTGAAACGTATGGTATACGACGGCTTAAGCTCCGCGACACGTTTCCGCGTAATTATTGTGCGTCACGAGCGTCTCGATTGCGACATCGTGGCCGGTGCTTTCGTCGCGTCGATTCACGCGAGACGCGGTCGACTATTAGGTTAGGTCTATTAGGTTAGGACTATTAGGTTAGGTCTATGAGGTTAGGACTATTAGGTTAGGTCTATTAGGTTAGGTCTATTAGGTTAGGACTATTAGGTCGACTATCAGGCCGACGAACGTCTCTGGCGGTCGTGTTTGTTTCAGAGATGTTCCGGGTAGATAATTTACTGTGAGCCGGGTGCCGAGTATTGGCCGAGTAAAATTTTGAATACACACTGGGTGACGAGTATTAGCCGTTGTCATAAAATGTATTAACAACAAATAATAGCAGAACACGAGATTTACTTTAGTACCTAATTCATTGAAGAAAATACTATAGTGATGGGCGGTTATGAATCATTTGTACTATCGAATAATATTCGATTAATCGTATTAACTATTGAATGATTATTCGAATGATTAATTACACAAGGAAATAATGTGAATTATTCGCATAATCGTTGGAATGAATAACGAATACTCATTCAATTTACGATTATATTATTCGAATAACCGGTTTTTGGTGGGATATGCGTGCCACCGAACAAAACCTGTTATTTCATAATATTCGATATTCATATAAAATGTCAAATAATTTAGTTTAATGAATAATGTGAGACAGTCCAGTAATAGCAGTATTTCGTCGGTGAAACTGCAATACCTCGTAAGTCCAAAAAAGTCGAAAATGAGATATATACGTCAAAATATTCGGAAAAAAATACTCTATAATAATTTGTTCTATGGTAATAGTTGCATAGTCGCCTGGAGGAGGTGGGAAGGGGGCGCTTTTGAGTATTGTAGTCCTGTTTAGATAAAAATCATATGATAACAAATTATTCGAATGATTATTCATTATTCGAATAATCGGTACAATTATTCGAATACTTATTCGAATAAACAATAGTAAAAAATCCATTACCACCCATCACTAGAAAATACCATTTTGTTTACAATAAACTAGCTATTCTACATTGGTTGTGATAAATGTACCAAAATAGTTTATAGTTTTAATATGTAACATTATATTTATATACACAGTCAGACTACAAATTATCAGCATTTGCCGATTATCGAGTATGAGTTGATAGAATGTAGTAATAGACCGGGTAAAAATTAAGTAAAACTCCGGTCACCGAGTAAGGGGGCCGAGTCTTAAATATGACATCGAGTACTCGGCCATCGAGTAATATCACTGGGTGCCCGGAACAGCTCTAGTTAGTTTTTCTTTCCAAACGAGCGCGGCGAAAAAATTGTGAATTTCCACCGATCCGAGGTTTGATCGTACGACGAAACGTACTCGTCGTCGTCGTCGTGTTCTCGTCGTCGTCGTGCCATGCACTCGTTATATCGTGTGATTTAACTTCGATAACGCACGGGCACGTGTTTCGCCGCGGCGTATTGTGTCTCGACTAAAACATACATTTTTATTAAAAAAAAAAAAAAAAAGAAAAGAAGAGCGCGCACACGCAGACCGACTAACGGTACCTAGTGATATCGTATACGTCGTGTTTGATTTTATGTAAATACACGTGCGCCGACGACGTCGTCCGAGACGTACACTAGCCGTGCGACGGTGTTCGAGAGTAATTATTAAAATCAACCGTCCCGACGACGAGTGGCTTTGATCGAAGAAATTTCAACGGTGGTCTAAGCCACGTGGCCGAATAATTGTCGAAACGAATCACCTTGATTTCACAAGAGAGTCGAACGAATCCCGTTCATACCATTGGTGTACTTAACACGAGTGTCGTGAATTTAAAAAAAAAAAAAAAACGAAAAATCGTGTCCACGATATACGACGCGTTAGCGTCAATTCCAGAGTAAACGTCTCTCTGAAGAAGTAAACGTCGTTGCCCCAAAGACAAAATCTCTGTCGCGCTATTATAGTCATAAATAAGTACAACGGCCGGCCAGTAATTAGTAATTAGTAGTATAACAAAAGTCATAGAACTTTTCGTTCGACTCGAGTCGACTCTGTCGCGTATCCGACGAGCGGATTTTCCGGAGTCACGTTTAGAAAAAAAATCACGTCTATGGTTTGCCGCAAAACATATTATACAAAAATAATATTTATACGCCTTTCGTTGTTACGCTTGTAAATGTAATATGTTTGTGTGTGTATGCGTCTTGCGTAATATTATTACTGCTCGTAAAAAATAATGTGCTCTGTGTATATATGTGTGTGTGTGTGTGTGTGTGTGTGTGTATTCGTGTGTGTTTGTGTATAGATATGTGTGTTTATGCGTGCGTGCGTTCGTGTGAGCGTGTGTACATGTGTGCGTACGTGCGTGTGTGGTTGTGTGCAGGGTATCACGAAGTATTTTTGTCGGGTGACCTTGGACTAAAATGGGGTTTGATTTTCAAGTGATTATTATTATTATTTTTTTTTTATTTTCAGTATGCGCACACGAAAAGAAATACGGTGAGCATTTTTAAAATTTTTTTAATGGTAACACTGATTTTTTTTACCATTGGAAAAATGTGTAAGTTTATTTTTCAAGTAATATTTATTTCATTAACTACATAATCACAGGGTAGGGATTCAGCCAATTTGACGTATGGAATTCCTATTACTCGGTAAAACGTTTGAATATTTAAGCCGATCCAGTGAATCCATTTTAACACAAGTCAGACATGTTAACGATTTATTCGAATTAGAAATTACGTAGAATAACTTTAAAAATTCCATATTATGTCATAAAAAAAGGACAGAAAAGTCGAGATTTATCTTTTTTTTTTAATGTGTGTATTTCCGTAAGATTATGGCCAGCTTCCCGGTTGAATATTTCACCCAACTCCGGCACATACGCGTCAAATGTCTATTATGATGCAACACACACACACACACACACACACACACACACACACACACACACACACACACACACACACACACACACACACACACACACACACACACACACACACACACACACACACACTGAAATTCACATTCTCTAAATTTTGGAGGTGTATATAGCTTTTGGAAGATGAGGAGCGATTCTTGAGTATTTTACTTGGTGTCATTTGAAGAATAGTGAGGTAATCTTTTGTTTAAAAAGTACAAGTCACAAAAAAAAAAAAATGTATTTCTCGCCACAATTCAAATTATGATACATTTAAACCATTCAAATAAATATCATCAGGTGTTTGTTTTCAAATGATAAGCGATCGAAAACAAAATAAGAAACAACCGAAATTCGGTCTCGATCCCGATTCAGGTGTTCATTGCTAAATAAGCTACGGTTTACTTAATCATGTCAACAGAAAATACTGTAGAGTCATTCGTTTAGATTTTTCGAAGGTAATTATGATAAGCAGTTAAAATTCATTTATTTTTTTGTTTACTTTTTTTTTTTTGCATATACGTCTTATTGAGTTTTATTTACACATTTATTATTATTTTTTTTTTTTTTACGGAGTGAACGATTGCCTTAATCGCCCTCTCTCTCACTAAGTTCACCGCTGCCCCGTATGCGAAAGGTGTGCGATACGAGCGAGGCACACCCGTTCGTTTTACACCCGTTTTCCCTTCCCTCTTTTCGCGTTTTCGCGATATGACCGACCGACGGGTCGCTGCACTCGTGACGTGTAAATAAAACAATAAGCATGCACACCGACTATACCGCACCACCGTCCAGAGGCGCAAACTAGTTGGAATTATGTGTGGGGGGGGGGTGCAAAATAAAATTATCAAATACCCACCTATGAAAAAATTGCTCGCTTCGTTCGCATTAAATACACTTATCAATAATTACTTGACAAATAAAATCATATAAATTGGAATAAAAATAATGAATCCGTATTGTTTAAAATTGTTTAAATATCAGAAAACAATAATTTAATAAAAAAAAAATCAATTTGCGCATATTGTGGGTTAAATGGAGCCATAGATCACAGTCACATTCGTATGATCACAAATACAATAATTCACGATTAAACAATATTTTATTGATATGAAAATAATCAAAACAAAACGGCGTCACCCCGAACGTTGTAAATTATAATCGATAATAGTTATTTATGGACGTGAAAACCAATTTGCTATTCAATATTCTCATCACTCACACACTGGCGATATAAACACTATTTTAACACTATTTATTACTTTATGATTGAAAATTGATCGTTCAATGTTTTAATATCACCTAGGTATCAACTAGGACCCACCCCATACACAGATACCACCAAATTGTATTTGGGGGGGGGCAAGTGCGCCAAAGTTGGGGGATTTGCGCCTCTGTCACCGTCTATCACCACGGTGTGACAACGTGTTGTTATCGGTATATTCGGTTACAGATATTATATTATCTTTAAACCATGACTATCATTGCACTACTACTACTCGTATATAGCCACTCTAAGGCCTGTTTCACACGAAGCCACCATGGTCGCGAAGAATCACCAGAAGCGTATCACCACTTTTCATGCTTCCAAAAGCGCTCCCAGATGTGTTTATCACGTCATAATCATAAATTAAAATTAAAATTCAAGACAATATCAAAATGGAAGTCGAAGAGCTAGCGTGTGTAGCATACCTGTACAGTAAAGTTATACGTAGACGAAAAAAAAAGTAAGTTTCGGGTACACCCACTACTGTCTGACCGTTCTACCAAAGGATTATTTAATTTATTCTATAACGATTTGAGGAAGTAAGAAGATAAATGTTTTAATTATTTAGGAATGTTTAAATTAAGCCTTTTGATGAATTATCGGAACTTCTGCAGCAATAACGGAATTCTCCGAGTCAAAGTTACTATCCATGGCAAAAAGATCGACAACGTCGAAAACAACGTACAGGCGTATCGGTGGCAGTGGATCGAGTGAATAGAATACGCGTTTTTACATCGAAACAATAAACATTTAACTGGTGGCGCGACTTTTCTGGCCGCGCGTTTGGCATATTTGGTCGCGTGAACTGATAAGAGTGGCGCGACCGAAATTGTGGCTAGTGATGGGAATAATCGAATGATTTCGATAATCGAGTAATTAGTAATCGAGATATTACTATAATCGAGATATTCACTCGATTAAAATAATCAAAACATTAAACATTATTGATTAAAAATCAACCAATATTCAACTTGGACTTGTCGGTACTGATATTTACTCATGTTTGTGGAATATTGTTAACTAACTTTTAATTTAAAAAATTAAATCTCTCCATTAGAAGTATGGAATGAAATGATCAAATAAATGAACTAAAAAGGCTCTTAAATACGTATTATAATATAGAAATATTTCACGTCTATAATGATTTGATTATTTATTTAAAATGTTTAAATAATTCGAAATGAACAATGATGGATAGGTAAATAATTTATTAATAATTTTTGTGTTCTAACGTTCTAAGAATTCAAGTGTAAGATCAGATATTTTTAGTTAACTGATGAGTAGAATACTAGTAATTACTAGTATTTTATTAGTAACTAGTAACTACTAACTACTAACTACTAATAAATAGTAATTACTAATTAGTAGAGCAAGGACTTTCATGCATTTGCATAGTTTTTCTGGTAAACTTTATCGCATGCTTGTGAAGTACAAAATACATTTCATAACGTTTATGATGAAATACTCAAAGTTTTTAGTGCATATTTTTGCATATTTGGTCATTTTTTCGTTTAAGGGGCATATTTTTGATTGTAAGAGCATGTTTTAAGCTTTTGGTGCACATTTTGATGGTTTATCGAAAATCAAGCACTTTGGTGAATATTTTTCATGAATCAGGGTCAACAATTCGTTATAAACTTATAAAGACGATAAAGATAAATTGTATCTTGAAATAATAACAATAGTCAGTATTTATTATACCTATTTTCATATTTTTATTTAAAGAATAGTTGGTACGTTCTCTGCTATTTGCAAATATCAAAGAAATGTTAATAATTCAGTGCAAATCTAGTTTAGGTAAGGTTAATATTCGAGAATAATTCAACAATTGTTTTAAAATACCTCTTTTGTTTTACTAGACGCAAAATAATAATTAAGAAGAATGGGATCCAACATTCAAAAAAGATTCCAAATCAATTTGATAAAATAAATCTAGTTAAAACTTAAATACTATAGAATAATAATAAAATTAATTTTTTTAAGTGCATATTTAACCGCATATTTTTAATTTTTTGATGCATATATGCGTATTTTAAAATGCATATTTGATGATTTTTTAGTGCATAAAAGTCCTTGCTTTACTAATCAGTAATTACTGTTATCATTCGATTATTTTTCCTAATAATCGAGTTACTCGATAAATACCAACAATCGAGTTACTCGATTATTTTCTCTCGATTATTCCCATCACTAATAATTGTGGCACCATCAAAATGTGAAAACCTTAATTTAGTTATTAATAACTTGTGGTGGCGCGACCGTGGTGGCGCTGCCATGGTGGCTTCGTGTGAATGAGGCCCAAGAGGACGGGGTTGATGTGCGGTGCAGCCGTCGGTGGCCCGGGCCGTTCGCCGTGCGCCCGACCGAGAATATCCGCGACGGGGCGCGGAGAGGATGCTGCGTGAGTGTTCGGACGGCGGCGGCGGCGGCGGCGGCGGCGGCGAGCTGCGGAGGCCGGTCGTCGTGTTGTAGTCGTACAGCATCATCTGCGATTTAATCCGCTCACTCACCCGGGCGCCTTACCCCGCGGCGGCGGCGGTGGCATTGGTCGCGGGGAGAAAAATCATAATATAACGTCCCCTCCGGTCTCGACGACGTACGCGATGCGACAGCGAGACGTCGGAATTTCGAGGCGTCTTGCCGCCGCCGCCGCCGCCGCAGTCGTCGTATCGCCATATAACAGCGCGTGATAAACGTTCGCGCGAAAACTCTTCCTCCTCTCGACCCTCGTCTGTTTGTTTCGGGACCGTTCGCCCTTCCCGACTGTTACCGGTCCCGTCCGATGCCCCACAGTGGTCCCGAACGTAGTTTTAAATGGACGAAATAATTTTTTGTTTTTCATTTTTCGAAATCGATATTATTGTGAAGAACATTTCGAAATATACGTCAACGATAATCACGATATTTTAAAACGTCTTTGAACAAAAGAATATACGAATAATCATAGCACCTATGTAACGTATCATAAAATATTATTTTTGGCAGAAGACAGGGACAAATCATTACTACTACATCGATAACTAACGACTTAAATGTTATCGCGGAGGTTATTGACTAACATGCGATTCGGTATCGTCACACGTCATGTCGTGCAGTATTTGAAATGTTGATCTGTGTTCGGGTTGTCGCGGGTACAAATTTGGTTTTAAATTTAATCGATTAATTAAATTTTAATGATTTAATGGACGGTTAAGAATTTACGAATCGAACGGTTAGGTGATACAATAATATTATGTATTTATTATTTATTGAATTAATGATCCGTATGGATTTTATTTTTTTAAAGAAATAATCGTATTGTAGTATCCCAAAAGTTGGGCCTCTTTAACCCACTTCAATATAAAAATTATGACAGATGCACATTTTTAAAATAGTATTCTCTTTTACAATATCATATCATTTCAGAAAGTTATTACTATTTTTAAGAAGACTAAAAACTGAAAAAATCATGTTGGTAAAAAAAAAAAAATCTTTAAATTATTATTATTTTTTTTTTTTTATAGAACTGGAGCGTAGTAATGCTATAGTACTGACTTAAAAAAAAAAAAAAAAATAAGAAAAGAAAAAGTCAAAAAACATTGAATAAAACAAAAATTGTTGAACTATTTTTATATTGTACGCGAAATATATTTCAAATTTATTCATTATCAGAGTTAAATTGCATTGTGTGTTCTCCGAAGAACACACCACGTATATATTATACTACCTGGGTGATATGAAAAACACAACGTCGCCTCTAGACCATAATGCGTTTTCCCTTAACAGTTAATAACATTACTGTCAAATATTGCGTTCGACGTCAGCAACAAACGCATTTAGAACAAAGTGAATTCATTTTATTTCTCTCAGTCTCTCTTTCTCTCTCTCTCTCTTCCTTTATTCCTTTTTTTTTTTTTACACCGGATGGTCATTTGATGTTATGTAATTTGTGAAACCGAAGAACGCAATATCGTCGTTTGTCGGAACTACTTACTACATGCAATGCATATATTTTGTACGTATACATGATACTTTGTCACGGTAAAACAAACAATTGGTTTTTAATACAATTCGAATTTCTAATACTAAGCAGGCATTGTTCGTTTGATCCAATCGTTGGTTCAATTTTGATCAATCGTTGATTGAAATTGTCTGTTTAACCGATAGGATTTATGAATACTTCGGATATCTTTGTGCTGACAATAAAACACGAATTACGATGTTGGTAAATTGTCGTGAAAACAACATTAGACATTTCAATTTTTTCTTTTTGTATATAAATATAATTTTAAAATTTTTCGTATTTAAATCTTTATTTTTCTTCAGAAATGTCGCCTTAAATACTCAAGTATCTTGAAAATGAATATTTTAACAGTGATATTTAAAATTAAAAGTGCATACTTGATACGGACAATCAGACATATACCTGTATGTATATTTGAAGAAAGTTATTGGTTTGTGAATATTGTATAATACTACAGTAAAAATAGAAACGATTCGAGCATCGTTAAATTCTCAAGTGCGACGATTCATTATTCAAGTTTAAAATAAGTTGTCACTACGTTTCATCGAAGTGATCGAAGGTTAGGATAATTATTGTATGTAGGTCTTTGTCATATTTCTTGCGTTCTATTCTCGTTTTTTGAAAAAAGTATTTCTCTCCTAAATCACCATTACAACACGATAATTTGCCGTGATAATATCAAACGAACGTAGGTACCATATAAAATGTGACCACCATTATATTAAGGTTTCGACATAGTTATACGTTCCGAATTAAAAAAAAAAAAAAAAAACAAAATATTATTTTTAAAGCCGTTCGGATATTATACTATAACATACCGACCGAATGTAATACGTTTTACTATGCTGGTTATAATGGTGTTTTCGAGTATTACGTTAAGTGTAGTTCACACGAATTACTTACAATTTTTCTGAAAGCTTTTAGTTTTCAGAAAAGTAATTAGACAAGTCGAATAAAATGTTTATAACATATCGAAGGGTGAATATGTGTCTGTACCAGCTATTTAAGCTTTAATGTGGACAGTGTTCTTTTTTAATGTGAGATTATCATTAAAGTTTTGCTCCAGTTATACGCTAACGCGTAATATTGTATTTCAAACATTTTTCAAAACATAAAAACAATTCTCTTACGGCTTGAAACTTAAACCATTACAGTAACACGAGTGTAATTCAAAGATATCTAGGGCATATTATTTGTATACGAATTATCCTTTGGCTCTGCGACCGGAAAAATTATGGATAAGAAAACGAAATTTCGCTCTGTTTTCTATTTTACGTCATCTATTTATGTGTTTAATCCGAAATTACCGCTCTGAAGTTTACGGATATACTTTTATTAGACAAATAAAACGGAACGTATTCCTTATTTATTTATTTATTTTTTCGACCCACAAGAGTGGGCGGGGAAGGTATGTTCGTAAAGTCATTTCCCTCAAGGATAAAAGGAAATATTACGAAGACTTGATAAGATAAAAATTGATTTGACAAAAGAATTTTCGGAAGAAATAGCTGCACGGTTCTCGAGAAATATACGGCCGTTATTTTTCCGATACGTGAAAATAATATATACGCACGTGTGTGTGTGTGTTCGGTATATATATTTAATAATATCGTTTCCGAGGGGACCCGGCAGAGACGATTTATTTAGGCCGTACTAAGAATACCCGGCACGACGGCGACGACGACGACGGTCCCCAGCGACCCTTCGAGCGCGCGCATCGTCGTCGTCGGCACGACATCCGTACGAAAAGTATACGTTACGCACGGCAGGGCCAAAAGGAACGGCGTAGAATAATAACGGCGGAGACGGGAAAATATGACATGACCGCGTGCCGGAAAATGTAAGACGAACCCAGAACGTGTGTAGGCTACGATGCCGAGAGTTCCGAGGATCGCGGGACGTCTACATCAAAGGGGCGACTGTTCGAAACTTAATCTTCGCGACACCGCGAGAAGAGCACCCGCCGACCGTGGACGGGCCGCGCCGGACGAGAACGTACTCTAAAACTGCGATCGTGGTATCGCGGTCGGACGGATTTGATTTCATTATTATTATTATTATTATTCTGACGATGTGTCGCAGAGGTAGCCGACGACGAGAAGAGACTTCCGAGCCGCGTGATAAAATAAAAAATACAAAAGAGTCAAGAGAAAAATAAATGGGTTTTTGATATGGAAAATCAAGTATTGATTATGCCTGTATTGTTATAGGTTTTTATAAATTTAACGTTAGAGTTTTACCGATTAGATATGAAATGTAATAAAACGTGTAAAAATGTTAAACAAGACGTTTACATAAATTTATCAAAAAAAAAAAAAAAAACGTAAGTGTGTTGGAAAAAAAAGGACGCTCGTCTCACTGAATTGCTTAAAACTACGCTTACCACATATTTTCCGGACTTCAAAAGCCTTGAAAAAATAAAATCAATAACCCGAATTCGGGTTCGAGTTAAAATGATTACTAAATTATGAAATTTATGTATGATAATAAATTGAAAAATACTGTATTCTTATCAATTATTATATACACAAAAAAATGTTTATTTAATTACGATCATATTTTCACGTTCAATTGTAAGCATTTTTAATTTTTAATTTACACCTGCGAACATGTCTTTCGTCATACGGAATAAGTCGCGAGCCACGATTTGGCCACCGTTGATATATCGCGGGTCAATCACGTGGCGCGTTTGACGTACGGACAAACACGTGTGCGTGGCATGCGTATACAGGCTGATCTACAGAGATCAACACGATCTGATCGAATCCTGTACACAACGTATGGGTCACGAAAACGATAAAAATTGTCATTTCACTATCTCACATTCGGGCCGAAGTGACCAGATGTTGCCCACCCTCCCCTCTCCGGTCAACATATCAGTACAGTTCTACTGGCGAAATCGACCGGTGCCGCCGAATTAAAGCATAAAAAAAGCCGGACGTTCTTCGTACCGACGACGGTATTCTTCGCACCTCGGACAGGATAATGATTGCGGGCGTATTGAGTTTTTCAGCAAACGATAAAACGTTTCTTTAGTTAAACGATTCCGAGCAAAGCTTCGGTGTAAAAATTTACCGTTTTTTCTATTTTACCGTTTTTAGTTTCATCGCCTCTAGGTTTTTTTTTTTTTTTTTTTTTTTATCAAAACCGTTTAATGTTTTCGTCTGAACAAAGGAGATATTTTTTACCAAAAGATTCAAACCATGTTGTTTTATCTTCATCCAAAAGTAATGATTCGATAGTTCATTATTTATTTCATACGAATTTAAATTTAAAAATTGATGTAAAATCAGTTAATTCCATTAAAATTGTACGATAATACTTAGCTAAACGCTTAAAAAAAAATAAAAAAATCTGAGTTGAAATTTTTTCAGTATCGTTGTTTAAGTGTATCCGTCTGGTCGCGTTACATTTTTAGAACTTTTATCAAGTATTTAAAATGTTATTGAAGATAAAATTTGAAAAACGAAGTTTTCTCGAAGTTTTATTTTTGTCCCGAATATTGTCAATATTTTTCAAACTTTAATTAAGTATGTAACAAATGCATTATTTATGTATCGTAAACATTTCGACAACATTACGTTTGAAGTTAAGATTAAACAGATAATCGATTATGTTAAAGTATAAAATCAATACACTTTTCGCTTCATTCAGAATCTAAAAAATAAAAATAAGTTAGTAAAATTCATAATGTTTTCAAGTTGGTTAGGTTACTCGTTAATGGTCACTGGTTAACTCGTTACTGGTTACTCGTTCAAACATTGTGTAATGGTTTACATTTCTCTATGTCAATAAGTGGATATTATATTAAAATGTCTTTATGAACACTAAATGTTTACTAATACGTCAAATGGAAAATAATCTGAGTTTTGAATCAAAATCAAAAGTATTTTATAGAATCAAATTACATAATGTAAAATCTCCGTGGAACATATTTGTATTTTGTATAAACATAGATTTATATTAGCTTTTACACGCATTTGAGTACCAATCGCCTAATAATAATTTTAACTGTTATTATTTGTAGTAGATGTATGACTAATGGTTCTTATGTTGCTAGTCTTCCGACAAAATCAAAAATCACTATTATAAAATAAAAACGCAACGCAAAAATCTGTTTGCACTAACAGTCGTAAAACTCAATGTCAACTTCCAGAGAAATTGACATAAATGACACATTTCAAGCTGAAAAAAAATGAATTAAAAAAAAGCAGAGAGGGTATGTAAACATCAAGTTAAATTTTGTATTATTCGATTTGATTTGATAAGATTATTTGTTTAAATACACAACTGTAAACTACCGTGCATAACATGCACTTTACACTTATGTAGTTTCGTCATACATATTATATTCATTATATGAGTCATCTGGTTCCGTTTCACTTTCACTGAGTTACTTTTGTATTTAAAATTGAATTACGTTTTATTGTACTACTATATACCTAATTAACACTGTAAATATTATTTTAAATTATAAACCAATAAATTATTAAAAGTCACAGAGGTGAAGAAATTTAATTGATTTTACATGGGTGAAAATTAATTTTTCATTTTGATTCGATATTATAGTGGTTTTATTTATTTGTATCTATCTATGGCAAAAAAAAAAAAAATAAGTAATAATAATAGAAAGAAAATTCCAAGCTGAAATCGAAAAATAAAATAACTACCAACCACCTACGTAAAAAGGTAATTAATAATAATTATGTGTGGACTTCATGTACACTAATATACCTATTCAAGAGGAATTAAGTAGTTATATAACTACGGATCTATAGTTATTGTTCAGTGTAATGAGTGATTGTTTTACTGATGAATCGTGTGATTTTTGAAATTTTTTTTCTTCTTAAAATATCCATAAAAACGTTTAAGACAAACAAATATTTCGGAATTAGGTTGTTGAGCGATGGGTCATTGGATATTTATTTACTTTGCGGGTTGGTCAATATTTGTGGGTTTATAAAGGGGGTATTTACTTACCCAAATTTTAGGAAGTTACCATATTTTGTTGGTTGAAGTAAGGATAGTGTTTGTTTAACGCATAGTTCTCTTTAAACAAATGAGTTGGTTTGGCTTTTAATTATATCGCTTGTTCACGCTATTTCGGGAGATGGCTTTTATATCGCCGTTTAGACGGCAGGCAGGTAGATTATTCGGTATTATTTTCATTTTAGTTGTCGGGTTTTCGTTCGTGTCGCGGGAAGGCACCAGATTCGATCGTCTGTGTAGACTGTAGACCGTGACTGACGGCGATCGACTCGTCTATTTCATAATCGAAAAATATACCGTCAACGCTTTTTCGTCTGGAAACAAACCCGTAAACCACGTCATTCGTTATTCGCACGGTCATTAAAAAGCGGATCGTATGTTTAAATATTTAAATCGGTGTGTTATCACAAAAGTAATCGGACGAACGGATCGTTTTCTTTGTCGTTTGTTTGTACTTTTTGGCGAGTCTTTTTGTGCGCGTTTACATTTTTGTAGTATCCGTAAGAGAATCGTATGGAAAACGTTTCGTCCCCGGAACAGTATAATATTTAAACGATAATCGACACGTTGATTTTTTGATTTTTTTTTTTTTTGAATTTCGCATACGTTGCACCGACGAACGGTATTGTCTGTAGCGTACACCCTACACGCGCGTTATACGCGTATATGGTATATTATATTATTATATCGTGCCGGGTCCGTGTTGTTTCCGTGTACGCCGACCGACTAACGTTTATGTCGCGGCGCATTATGGCGGTTTCCATTTACCGTAATCCTCTGAAACGCACGGTTCCCCGTGCCTGTACTCATTCACTCGGTATCGGAGCTACGTTTAAATCATGTTTTCTGGCCCATTGGAGACCGTTTATTGGTCTGCAAATATACTGCATTGTAATTATTTCAGCTCGAGGGACCATTCGTTTACGTTGTGCGAGGCCGATTGATTATGGCGAATTGACCTACGATATTGAATTGTTATACGGCGAGGGGGGGGGGAGGAAAAAAAAGAGCCGAGTCATAACGATAAAACGACCCCCGTCGGACTCGAAACGGTTATAAATGCATCGGTTAATGGATACTCATAAATCGACACCATTGTTTGTGCAGAAGAAAAAAAAGTATACAACAATCATTAGTGTTATAATATGCTTATGTGTTATGACTGTTATGCAAAATTTATACATGTTTATATATATATATATATAGGTATATTATTCATACGCAAATAAACAAACTGATTTCGGACTAAAATGCATTACATAAATTATTTGTAGAGTTTATTCGAGTCAAAAGTTTAGTCTCGGAACTCGCTTTGATTGTTCATGAGGTTCAAGAACAATTGTTTTTTTTTTTTTTTTTTTTTTTTTTATGACAATCGTGTAATAACCTGACGTTTTCGAGTTTGTTTCGTTTTTATTCTTATCACTCGGAGCGTACATAAACTGTAGATCCGATATACACACTTGGGCATTGGAATCACTTGGATATGACTTGTATATCATAACGACGTGATCGACTGAAGTGAACAACGTGATTGAACGAACGTGCCTCCGGTTGTCCATCGCTTGGAGAGCGGCGATGAAATGGATTTTTTACCATAGCACGAAACGGTATGTTGATAGGTATTCAATCGGATATAAGTGTCCGGTCGAAAATTTTGATTAAAAAATGAAGTGAACCAGTGGTTAATGTGTCGAGTAACGAAAATCTATCAACCACAGCGATCCGATTTCGAATCTGGATCTAAGAAAGTTCAGAGTATAAACTGGACAAGAAAAAAAAAAATCGAAACACGGGAAAATATCGCGAAGAAAATGACGTTCAATGCGATGGTCGACGTACGTAATAAAATCGAAAGTCTGTTGAATCGGTAAAACGACAAAAAACGACGTGATTTGCCATCGATGGCGCATCGTCATCACTCGACACGGACGACGCAGTGAAATACTACGCAGTGGTATTAGTGTAGTAATGATAACAATTTAAATCGAAAAAAAAAACGTGTACGGACAAACGCGATCGAAAGGTTTCGGATGCAGACTCGAGTGAAATCCTCGTATTTTCGAAAGCCGTACTGACGCGTCCGAATCGAATGAGCAGACGTGATTATAAGGTGGTTTTCGATCGCAACATTCGGCGCAGGTCAATCATTCTTGATGGTTGAATCGTTCGAAAAATACAACGACCGTTTCGGAGGCGTTTTTTTGACTCCTTTGAAATTCCACTCGATTCGAATAGGGCTGGTCGGCTCGAAGACTGGATCATAGACGACGAACGTCCAAGTCGACGCGTGCGGTGTTACTCCGGTGGACGTTCCGGCGGTATCGTATGCGCTTTTTAACGGTATATCGGAATTGTCGATAAATCAAACAGATAGTTCTAGACGTAGAAAGCGCTCGAGAGAGAGAAACGTCTTACGTCTTACTGTATGTGTATAAAAAGAAAAAAACAAAGTTTAGAATTATTGTTACCGTCGTAAACAGTGCGGGTCGTCCGAATGTTGGGAGTTACATCATGACGATTCACGAGAGATGCGTGACATCGTAAGGACATCGCACGATTTTCTTATGCACGTGCCTTTGTTCGTCTGATTCAGACGTGACGTTCCAAACTCACCGAAACAGTGGACACGATATTTTTGTCGTACAAAGTTTTGTGAGTCCACTCGATATATTATATAATCGAGTATTATATTATATACACTCGATATATTATATACAGTGGCGCGAAGTATTTTGCAATGGCACACAATGATTCTTGGATATTTTCTTTAAATACTATTTAATGGTAATAAAGTGTGTGAAAAACAATAATATCACACTGGGCAGACAGCCAACTATTTTTTTTTTTTTTTGTATAATTTGATGAAATTCGGAATACAGTCGGTCGGCACTATCGTGAGTCGATCGTCACGGATAAAACGCTGCACCGAGCACGTTTGACGTCGGGGGACGTACGACTGTATCGGCCGAATCTATATGTATTATGCAAAGCGCGGATCAGATCGGTTCGGTCACTAGGGACATCGGTTGCAATAATGTACAGTTACAAAATTATTGCTCTTCTTGATGACCCACGTATTCGGCGAAAATTAAAATAAGCACGACGCCCCGGCCGTTTTGTCATAGACCACGAAACCAACCGCATCGCATACGGACTTGCGACCACAGAACGCGTTGTGCGTGGCTTCGAGAGCAGCAGCAGCTAATGCCGCGGGCAACCAGCGCAGTTCAACCAATCACAGTCATTTCACGGGCGACTCCTGCTACGACGCGGCGGGCGAGACCAGGGTATAAATGGTATTTATTAAATACGAGTGTGGAGCACCAAAATCTATTCGGTGTGTTCAATAGAGCCTTCTGCAGCAAGACCTACCCAGGCAGACTTGCACAGATACAAAATTATACGGTCCACTAAATCTATATTAAAAATAACTTTCCTCGCCGGAACAGGGGGTCGATCAGTTTTACTCACTACCCGACCTCAAACAACACTGTCTTACAAACTACGAACCTCTTCCACCATCATACGAAGAAACAATCCGAGCAGTGAATGTATTCTTCTGCAAAAATAGCACATCAAAATACGAACACATAAGAGACACATAGGGATTTTACCTGCCGAAGAAAAAACGAAAAGGAGAAACAGACCGATCAACATAACTAAAAACTAAAACAACAAAAACAAGTCAAAACCCAGCGAAACACCACGGGTAAAGAGTCATATAGGCAAAAGCCTGAAACTCAAAAAGCCTAAGAGGCGTCCAACCGAAGCGATCAGTTTTATCGTATCCTGTCCAAAGGCTGCGTTTTTGGTTTGTTTTTTTTGGCTTCATTAATTTACGTTTGTCTATGGTACCGATCACGGCGGTCGCAGGTAAGCAAGTCAATCGTATAACACATTTCACTCTCTGATCTCAAAACATACGAGAAATACAAACGTTTATATATATTTTTTTCATTTCGAGAAATACCATCGCGCTTTCAAAAACTTTCGATTTCGTTATGCGCGGGTACATATATTCTATTCACACGTGATTCGACACGAATTCGCCGGATTGACTTTTGTGATCGAAGGTAGACTTTCGTTATTCGTTTTCATCGTATATGCTTAAATGCATTTCTATGCATTCGCTGTTCGATTCGTTCATATTTTTTAATGTTTCAATCCATTCCATTTTTATTTTTATTTTTATTTTTTTTATTTTTTAAACTGTCAACTAATTTCAATTTAGTTTATACGACTGATTGAGTGGGTAAAAAAAAAAAAAAAACAAAATAAACAGGTGGAGTAGTTTAAAAAGTTTATAATTCCTACTTTTTAGGTCAGCAAACATTCTACCATCGAAATGGAAAGACGAGCATTGCCATAAGAACATTTATATTAAAATCATGGAATTCGCGTATATTAATTAAGAACGCGCGTTTTTCGATCCTTAATTAAACGCCAGTGATCCATAATTCAGTTATAACACGGAGTCCGCCGTGTATTTTGTATTTACTCACCTCGTAAAATAAATAATAAAAACGATAGTTATAAAACAAATGAAAAAAAAAATAAAATCTTTCTTGCGTTTCGTATTCACACGCAATATAGTATAAAATTATCGAATAAAGCTAACTTTTTTAGTGGGTTATTTAATTATAGTACCGATCTGATATAATTTATAATTAAGAAAATTAAACTATCGATCCTGACTTAAAATATACGTACACAGAGGTTAAGAAGTGGTAGGTTACTATCGTTGGTTAATATTTATTTTATATTCTATAGTTCGTTTACGTGATCACACTAATAACGTCATCGGTGGCAAGTAGATATTATAGGTATATAGGTGTAAATATATATTATAAACACGTACACGACGTATGAGTAAAAAGAGCTTTTAAATAAATAATATTCGATGCACTGCACGCCGTGTGTGTGGAGGAGCACTTCGATTGATTAATGGAAACGGCGCGACGGCGGAGTGGAGCGAGGACATAAAAATTTCCGAATAAGCGAAAATCGTTCATTACGGTAATAAATCATTACTATTTCTTGAGGTAAAATGAAAACCTATTCTTGTTCTTATCTCGTTCGGTATAAAAGTGTTCGAATAAACGATAAAGAACATCGTTACTATCTTATAACGGTGCTACGTACACGGTGTACGTAGATTTATGATTTTCAGTTTCTATAGCCGACACGCGTCTTTCCGGCAAAATAATAATAATAGTAATTTTATGTGAACACAAATTATCAACAGCATATTTTTTTTTTTGGAAATAATCCAAATCCAATGATCACGATAAACAGACGATAAGAAGAATTATTGCCGTACTAATTTATTTTCTTAAATTGCAATTATATAATATTATCTATTAGCTGCGTAATAATAGGATTTAACAGTAATATGATTTTTATCTGTTATTCTACTTTAGACATTTTTTGTTTGTTTGTTTTTTTTTTCATCGTTATATGTTGTCGGTACGAAATCGTATTTTAAATATAATTTTTATCACACGGTGTACCAACGAGAAATCCCATAGCTTCCACTGTTAGTGGATTGACAACGTTCAAAAGTGAATAAAAACATAACATTATGAAAGCCATGTTATCTCGAATTAATCGTTTTGTCGTCGTGGGTTATCTTTTTTATCATGTCATCTGAGAATTTAGACTCACTCCATTTTAAGAGGAAAAACCAAAAACATATGTGTGTTGAAAAAAAAAATGGTTTTATCACAGCATTATAATTTATAGTATGTTATTTTGTATGATGTGTCAGTTTAATTTGTGATTGGAATGAGAAAATAAACGCATATTTACATTTCAGTATACTGTGCTGATATGGCATGTGCGCTTTAAACGTGTAATCATATTGAAAATTTATCTATTTTGTACGTACTTTATTCGGTACAAATTAAAAGTATCCAATAATTTGTTTTATTACTCATAGCGTTTTCAATGCGTATCGATTCAAAGTAATCAATTCTAAATCATTTTGAAAATCAAAAGTGCTCCAATTTATTATTTGAAATCGCATGGAAAATAAAACGCGCATAAATGTATTCAACGTCTGTATTCATTAAAAAAAAAAAAAAAAATGACAAGACGAGAGATTTCCGAGTGCGAATTTCTTCTGGTTTTTCGGTAATTGTTAAAATGCAGTTTGATCGAATCATATAAAAGCGCTGGAATGTAAAATCCGCGAGCTATTCGAATACAACGATACATCATGTTTAAGATACGTCATATTGTGATACATAATACAAAACGTTCGAGGTTAATTCTCAGGATAATATTCTTTTTATCATTTTTTCCGCCGTATACGTTCCTTTAGAATTTCCTTTACTATTTCGGGGGTCAACCCCGAAATAGTATACAGTATATCACATCATCCCTTATAATACTGTCATTTTAAAACCAGGATTTCTCTGAATAACGAGCCTTAAATACTTAAGCTCCACGCACAACACTCACTTCTTCCTCTACTGAACAACTCTTTCATTTATAGATGTGCTCACTTATTTTCAAGCACATTACACCGTCCGTGCGCGCGGTAGTGTTTACTGACGCGGTATTATCCAAAGAGGTTTTAAAGTATATTTGCGATACTCGTGATCACGAGTGATGCTTTAACCCGTGGCCGATCGCAAAGCGTTCGTTCGGTGGTGGAATTGTTTTGGAAATATTTCACAGTGCAAAGTGAATTGCGTGCGGTTTTCAATCGTAGAAACGGCAAGCGACTGCAAGAACAGTACGGGCGCTACGCACGTACGACATTTTATACGATACAACGCACTATCGATATTATAATAATATTATCAGGCCTGTTATACGCATAATATCGTATACGTCATACACCGGGTGACTGGATGGCTTGGACGTTTTATCACCGAAATCGCATTCAAACACGTCGGACGCTTCAGACAAATCCTGTACGCCCCCTCGATATGATCGTGATAATAATCATAAATGATTTATAAGGATATAACTGCAGATCTCGGATGAAAGCCATAAATGTGCATTATTGAATGCTCGCAGTGACACAGGTGAAACGGAGATCTCTCGCCAGTGACATTGTTGTTGTATATAGGTACTTTGACCTAATTTCGAGTTTATAAATATTTAAAAAAGACCGTTCCTCCGGGCAAAAATTATTTATTTTATGTATGCATTTCAAATGTACCCGTCGATTTTCAAAGCACTCAAACGCCGAGACGCACGCGAAACAGTTGACTCGATAAAATATGTTACAGCCGAACGATTTTATTATCGAATTTCTCATTTCGAGAAGCACACATCGACATTGTGCTCTTGTCGTAATAATAACATTGAAAAAAATTTTAATTTTTTTTTTCATCAGTTCTCTATAAAATAATTATATATTTTTACTTTCTATTGAATAAATACAATTTGGAAAACACATAAGTATTGTCAGAGCCGGCTCTAGGCCTTTTGCGAGGCCTTGGGCGAAGTATACCACGAAGCCCTTTTATAAGATCGGCCTACCAACCATAGGCACCCGAAGAGGGGGGCGAGATGGGGAATTTGACCCCCCCCTGGAATTTTAAAAATCAAACACGAGCCATTATCATAAGGCAATATTTTAAATTGGAATTCATTACATGAAATTTAAAAAAAAAATAATACATTTTATCACTACTTTTTACCTTTGTCGACTTAGTTATGTTATTAAAACTTTTTTCTTATAGTCATCCGTTTGTGAACAGGATAATAAGTATTATTTGGATCTATTTTATAAGACTAGAAATACTACATTATATGCGATTTTTGAGTTTCGGATTTATATGCCTTTCAAAAAATGAATAAATGACCCAAAAACTACAAAACTACAATTTTCGAGCCACGAGTCCTCGGGCAAGGGCCCTGCTCGCCCCCCCCCATCGAGCGGGCTCCGAGTATTGTATATATATATATATATATATTACGTGTTTTTCGATATTTTTACTTTGGCCATAGAAATATTAATGATTATACGAATTAGTCATGAGGATCACGAAAGATGAATACTATGGACTTATGCGAATACACGAGTGAACACAACACGTGAGCGAAGTGAACGGAGGATTTAATTAAGGTTGATAAATAATTATGGTTTAATTAAGGTTGATAATATTAAGGTTGATATTTGATAAATTAATGTCCATCCCGAACGGGATTTCGTGAACGCGTAGGATGTTACTGAAATACGACAATAACACGGGTATGCCAGTGTGATAGGCCATAGAACACGCAGTAGGTGAAAACTCGGTGAAATGATAATCGAACGTGTCTAATATCGCATGTTGAAAGTATTCACACTTTGTCGTCGACCGATGATCGTGCGTTTCACGCCAGTGCAGCGGTGGACCCGTAAATCACCCGAATGGCGGCAAAGGGGTAGTCGAAAAATTTCCAATACTGTATCATGTCATAATATCATGTTCAGTAGAATAAATACGTTACTATACCAATACGCAAAAAACAAATGGCTCGAGCGGGACGTATTTATACTCCGTTACCCCCTATCCTGGATCCACCACCCTTCCCGGGGACGCACGTTTGTCCTGGTGCGCGTTAGCGTCCCGTATGTGAGGGGGGTGGAGGTAAAAACGAATAATCACTCGGATGCCCGCGCGACGAACCGTCGACGACGAACCGTACGAGCGCGTAAATGATATGTTCGCGAGGACTTGCAGGTGACGTGGGCGTGGCCCGTCGCCGGAGAATAGAAGATATACGCGATCATTATTATACCACTACAATAATTGTGTGGCGGGTTATTATGAATTTTCAATTTGGCCGGCACAAAACAAAGTGCGATCCACTCGAATAACAACACAATAGGTAGAAAATGTTGGTGAGTGGTGACGTAGTTTTATACCGGTCGGCGTTGTGTGTGTGTGTGTGCGCGCGACTTCCGTCCTAAACGACTGTCGAGAGGAGGATGAAAAGAGAGCTTAAAAACTGGTAACGAAATTATTTTCACACAAACAAAAGGCTCGAATAGACTCCAGTATTGTTTTTTTTTTTATTTATCGTGTAAATCACAAATACGCACACACGCGCGAGCGCAATATTCGTGTTTTTTGTATTTCGCGTACCCGTTTGTTCGCGTGTGCCTTTGCACGTTTTTCCTCATTTAATAACACAAATAATTACGAAACACAAAGGCGTATATTTTATATTTGAAACAAAAGGATATCATGTATGATTTTGAGACACTCGAAATCGTTTATAAACTATTGAACGTAAGGGAAAACTTATGAAATCAGATAAAAACAGACACTCGTTCAAAATGTGAGAATGTTTTTTTTTTGTTCAGTTTTAATTTAAATTCAATTGACATTTTTCGAATCGCGGAGATAACTAATATTCAACGATCGCGTCCCCTGATCGCTTGGTCCGACATGACCTGACCACACCTAACTCGTTTTACGTCGAAAAACCACCACGTGTTTACTCGACGTTTCCCGCGCCACGGATCACGGCGTGCAGTAATCGACCCTGGCACGGTCGTTTTCAAAGATCTAGATAGCTCTGTTGGATTCGCAACAACGGTGACGTGCCGGGGAGGCGTGTGCGCGACCGTAACGCTCGTAGGATTCATAATATGCGCGCGCCAAGTTCAGACGGAAGACAAACAGTCAATTGCAAACGGCAAACTCGTCGTTTTCGCGGAATGATATAACGATCGTGTAACCGTCATAACGACGATTCGCCGAGCGAGAGTTGGCGCGTCACGTGGTTTTCGATCGAAATTCTCGTTTTGCACAATCCACTCGGTGAACGTCTATTATCAACAAATATAACATAACCGACCGGCTGTAGTGGCGGCTGTGTGTCGGTTCAAAGGGAATGTCAATACACGATATAAATACGTTTTAATAAGCACTAAACCAAACACCCGAACATGTTTAAATACTAAAAATGTTGTTTACATAATTATTAAATAATTCAATGGAATTAAAATTAAATAAATCAATTTTTAAATCATTTGCTATTGACATTATCCTATTCATAGGAGAAGCAGAAATATTATTTGTCCTATGTGTAAAAATATAAAACATAGTGGTTGACCTAGTTCTACACTGAGGCACATAAAAATTTGTTGACCAAAGTCATTAATCAGTTTGGATCGATTGAAATAAATTCGAAGTTTACATATTTATTTTCATGTGTTTAAAACGAAACGCCAATACGTGGCGTAGAAAATAAATGAAAATACATTTTAGACGGGGCTCCTTGGGTTCAGTGTCGATTTTAAAATCTTCCCATTGATAAGAAAGGGTTAGTTGTATTAGGATTTAGCCGGTACATGATATTACACTATACTCGTGTTAGTACATGGTCGCACCTCCACGTTGATTCCACTATCATCTAGTGGCGGCTTGTTATTTCAGACCTACGGAATTGAATTAATTAAGAGTGGCTGTTTATAGATACAATTTTTGGCTCGTCGAGAAGAAAAGCGGCGGCGCGGTGCCCAGCATAAATGTAGTATCAAATACTCCGTTTCTCTAAACTTGGAAAGCTTGTATTTCTCAAACGACCGGTCCAATAATAATAATAATAATAATAATAATAATAATAATAATAATAATAAAGATTATCAAAAAAAAAAAAAAAAATGTACAAAAACATTTCTTTTTTTCATTTCATAATATACAATATCGTATTATGAAATCGATTAATCATGATTGTCGTCTAAGAAAACTAAAAACAGTCACATACATAAAAAAAATGTATTTTGATATCAAATCGTTAGCTAGCAGTGATAAAGCAATAGTAGTTGAAAATAAAGCTGAAAATAATGAACACAACAAAAGCTATTGTATTCGATAAACTTATCTAAAGCTTCCTGTTTTTAGGTAGTAGTAATACGCACGCAGCAGCGTGATTTTAACGAATTTTAATGACGTGTCACTGTTTTATGTGGGAAATATTGATTTATATATATATTCAACCCGACACTCGTCGTAGATATTATTATAAACTCACCTAGTAGGCTAGAGTAAGTCATATTCGCGTCCAAAGCACCATCGGCGTTACAACGACAGTAACAACAATAACAATAATAATAATAATGATAATAATAATAATAATAATGTATTAACGTGTCATTATTATGCGACGAATCTATCTTTTATCCCCTAGTGTATGCTGGCCGTGTATTATACGCGTTGATAATGCCATTCATATTTTCTCTCTCTCTCTCTCTCTCTCTCTCTCTCTCTCTCTCTATCCCCTCCCTTGCCCCTCCCTATGAACCATCACAATAATTACCCCGACGATCGAAGTTGCGGCAGCAATGATCGACGTCGGGAGATTTAAAAAAAAAAATGTTCTCTCGAAGTGACACAATATACATAATAACGACAATCTGCTCCGTGCCGGAGCGGATAGAAATGTAAATACGATTTACGTCACATGCCTATTTCATGATTTTCGGAAACGAGTTCGTGTCGGATCGATGTAGGTGTACCAGTAATCCCGGGACTTTATGAAAATATCAAATGATTGGAAACGGGTTTGTACCACGGTCGCGTGCTATAATACGTATATATATAATATATATTCTACGCGTGATTGATTTCACTGCCGTCATGCTCAGAAATATTTATAGATATCCATCAAAACATTTTGAAGACTTTTCGATTGTCATCGAATCAACGCAACGACCCACGTACTATAGTGAAACGTGTGTGTATGCGTGCGTGCGTGCGTGCGTGTTCTCACTGCGCACGACAAAATATATGTTATTACTAGGGCTAGGGACTTTATGCCCTAAAAAACCTTAAGATATGCATGCATTTATGCCCTTAAAAATTATCATATATGCTATTAAAATATGCAAGAACGCTGAAATATTCTCTTAAATATGCTCTAAAAAAATTTGTATTTTCTGTTAAAACCGCAAAAAAAAAAAAAATACAAATTTATGTAAGTACACTATTATTTGCATTTCTTCTAACACAGTAAAATGTTTTTAAAATGTTTTTGAGCACTGACTTTAACTTCAAAAAGTTTACAAAATAGTACTGATTGATCAATTAAAAACATAGAATTTTTACTTTAGGTATTTTTGATTTAATTAAAAAAAAAAAAAAAAACTACGAAGTCTAGAACATTATACTTATTACTAGACCAAAACACGTATTGTACATACGAACTAAATTGACGCAAGTCGAAAACACATACGATACGAATAGACGACATCAACTGTTTTATATTAGGCGATAATCCTTATCGACCGATTTCGTTTTTTACAATACACGAATAATTGGGAAAACACGATATACAGATTATTTATTAATTTAAATTTAATCGTATTTATATTTTTTTCTCTGATTTCTAGAACATTCATATAAAATTTTGTATAGAAATTTATGTATAAAACATTATTCTCTGCCATGTATTGTTTTATTTTTAATAAAATATATGAAATATGCTCTTATAATAGGTACTAATATAAAAAAAATATGCTCTTATATGGAAAAAATAGCTGAATATGCAAAATATGCGAAATAAAAATGATTGCTTTAAACTCCTAGTACAATGATACAAATTTCTATGTCACTTAGCTATTTTTTTTAAATGATTTAATGAAAAACATGCAAAATTCCTATAAGTCTCTAGCCCTAGTTATTACAACGACGACTGCGTTTTCAAAGCGTAAAAGTGTTTGTTGTTTATTAGAAGATCCGTGAGAGTCTCAACGACGGCGATTTAATAGACGTTCTCAAACTCGTTACCTAACCTGACTCAGAATCGTTACGCGCAGATACGCGATCGTCGCTATAGACATTATGCGTGTTGTTTCTACGAGCAAATTATTAGCGTACAAACCGTGGGACCGGTGCGTATTACGCGTGTAATTTATCATACCAGACGGGCCAGAGACAAAAAGTCGAGGTTATCGTGTGTGACTCGCTTTTACGTTCAAACATCTGTTTGCGTTTTGAATTCGTACACTACACGTATTCCGGGGCAACTCGGTTGTTAAATGATTGGGGTTACAAAGTTTTTTTTTTCACGTGGCTTCATTTTCTGGCGCGTTTCCTTGTTACTGTGTCGTAAAAACTTTCGTCCTGCTCGTGAATCGTGATTTAAAACTAACTTTGTCTTTGATTACGATGACAAATAAAACAAAATGGCGTGCTTTCGACAATTAAAATTCCGTAGGTATTCCGATATCGCGGTGCACGGCGGCAGTCCGTGATTCTTTGACAATGCGACAACGCGTAACTACGCTGTAATTATATCCGAACGATTTTATTTCTGTTACTCGACGATTAAACCCTACAGAAGTCTTTAACTGAAACCGACCGTTGCCAATTATATAGGAAATAATATTGTGTTTCGCTGACGGAAACGCGTAGAATCCAATACGGAATGCCAGTATTTCGTGTGCCAAAATAATTTTTCTATCTGTCATATAAACGTGGTATAGTTGAAACCTAACGGTTTATTCAATTTTAATCAATCGCAAACAGCCATTTGTTTTTCGTAGTCGTCGGTTAATTTTATAATAAAAAATGATATGACGAAATTTCCGTGGCGTACAATTCGTTTTTAGATGAAATCGTAACATAAAATTGTACACGACGCATTTTCCGTAGCGACAGGGAACTAGGTATCTATAGCCGGCCACGTCGCGTCGTCTCCTCGCGGGTTTTAACAAATTACGGTTTAAAATATGATAGTTTTATTCATCTCGTTACAAAATCAGTTTAACGACTCGGAAATCGGCGATAAAACATTAAAATATGTCCGTCGGGACGAGCTTTGTGTAGTTATTTAGTGGCGCGGCGACAGCCCGGCGTACGCGTACGCGGCGAGAGTCCGGGAGGTCGGGGATCGGCTTCTGGGCTCGACGCGTTGATATTATGTTGCCGCAAAGTCGATAACGGCGGAAATGACGAAATAACATACGCGAAACTCGCTTGTGTGTTCGCACGGCGTCCTCGCGACGTTTTAAACCGAAACGAAAAACAAATATAACGCCACGACGTGTGTGGTGCATAGACCCCGTGTGATCGGACGCATCGTACGTACCGAACGCGCACGTGTCTGTTTACAAAACACGCGCCCTGCCCGGTGGCGGATCCACGGGTAGGGCGCAAGGGGCGCGCGCCCACCCTCGATTTTTTTTTCAAGAGGACATTTTTAGTTTCGTATCGATATTATTATTTTAATGCGATGATTATAAAATGTACATAATATGTATTTCGTATACTGAAAAATATAATGCTTTTGAGATTTCATTTATATGGGGTATTGTATAATATCATTTAAATTCAATACACTCGCTAAAACCATAGGCGCAATTTGGGGGGGGCTAGGGTGTGCTTAGCACCCCCAGTTTTGAAATCAGCACCCCCAAATTTTAACCGTGTTTATTTGCATTGTACTAGTAATTATGTAAAGAAAAACAGTTGTTATTGTTTTATTTATATTTATAAATAATTAAATATAATGCTTCAAATAATAATCGTGAAAATGGTAAATGGTAAATGAAAAATACGATATTCAAGATTTGAAGAAAACAGTTGAAAATCATGTACATCCAAATCTTTACATATTATTACAAGTAACAATTAATTCTTATGAAATTTATTATTTAATTTATATTTTTTATATAAATACAATTTTTTCTAACAATATGAAATATTAAATTTTTTTTAAATTCCAGGTTGCTTTTACACTTCAAATAAGTTCAGCTACATGCGAAAGATCATTTTCAGCTCTAAGTAAAATCAAAACTTGGTTTATGGTATCGATGGGTCAAGAGAGATTGACAGATTTGTCAATATTATAATATATTGAAAAGGATTTAACCAATGATATTGATATAAATGAAGTTATCAATATATTTTTGGTAAAATTGAAAGAAGAATGATGTTATAAAATTATATTTTATTTTAAAAATAAATCATTTAATCGCTCAGAATGTAATGTTACGTTTATTAATAAATGTGCAATTAAATAAGTATATTATTTTCAAAGCACAGGTAGCCATTTCTAAATGGTGTAATATAACGAAATGGTTATTAATTGAAGGCTGAAAGTATCGATAGCCACGAAATAACATTATAAAATAGAGGGGCTTCAGCACCCCCAGTTATTTCAGTGAAATTGCGCCCCTGGCTAAAACATTATTTTTAGTTAATTTTTATCGTTGTAGAAGTCTTGTAGCCAACACTCTTACCAGTGCCACATCTAGATAACAGAATAATACGAGCATTATTGCTGTTTCCGCGCTGTACGCACACGGACATTAATAGCTTTACACATTATATATTTATTTATATTTGTTTATTATCGCATAATAGAATATCAAATCAATAGAGTTCGACGGGGTGTTTCTCATTCCTATTTCGTCAGTCGCTGCAAACAGATCTGGATACATTATGTTAGTAAATATTATTTGTATCGTCGACGTTTATTAGTATAAATTGTATGATAAATTAATGTCAAACCTTTCAATTTGTTTCAAAAAAAATACTTCATCACAAAATGTGATGACCAGTAGTAGTTCATAACGAAACAAAGTGCGCCCCCCCCCTATTGGAAAAATCCGGTGGTTCGACGATTCGCGAGTAGATTTTCACGTGCTCGTATCGCGGAGATGGCGGAAAGAGGCGGGTCCGAGCGTCATCGGAGCCCGTGGAGTGTTCGGACCCGTAGCATTGTTTTTCTCGTCGGCCGGTATTGTATCCCGACGCCGCGACTTTGTCTGTCTCTCCTCTCTTCTCGCCGTGTGACCGAACCATTGGATCGACTCTCTTACCCTTTGCGCGACTCGTCACATAAGGTTCTTTGGCGATTTACCTAGTTTCAGCGCTTTATTTTCTTATGCGCCCCCCGTCCTCCGATCGTTCATAATCTAATTTACAGTAAATTGCCGTCCATCGCCAATAATAATATGTAAAATTATATATATATATATTATATAAATTATTTTTTATACAAATCGTGTATTATATATACGTATTTCACGGTTTATTTTTAGTTTTTCTATAAAAAATATTTATTATAATGTATTAATGACTTTAATCTTTATATTATTTGGTGATTTCACAACAACGAAGAGTATACGACCTTAATCAGAGGGTATACGGAGTTTATTAGAAATGACCAGAAGGTGTGCGGCGTATACATTCCACAACGGCCCTGGACTCAAGTGTGACTATTTAAATTTTGACCCTGGTTACTATCGTAGATCGAATGACCAAAAGATCATGTCAAAGTACCGATTTAGAATACTCCTGAGTCATGTGTCCTCAACGAATCCCGTCTACAGTTTTTCCATCATTCAAATTCGCATATTTATCTCACGTAATGTGTGTCGTTTTTCGTTTCGTGCAATATTATGTAAAGTAATAAAATTAACACTTAAAAATAATATCATTTCGTTCTAGTAATCATCATACGATTTTCACCAAAGATAAACCTAAGTGTACTACTTTCGAAAATTTGTCACGAATCATGATAATATTATAAAAGTACAATTTCTTTTAATAGGAGTGCATAAAGAAATTTCAGTTGCTCGGTCTCTTAAAGGCCACGAGTTCCCGTTGTACTATAACGGGCGCATTCGAGTGCACACGAATGATTGTGGAATACGAGTGAAAGACACGCCATTTTCTCAGAAACTGATCGTTAACGGTGCTTACGACCCAATACGAAATATTAGAGAGATACACAATTTTGATTAGTGAACTACAACGTTTGTGCGATAAACGTACGAAAACGATGATTACAAACGAATAATGACTCGATAAAAATCACTTTAATACAATATTTAGTGGCGGGTTTCCGGTTTTATCGAGGGAGAAGTAGCGATTCGGGAAATCAGGTCAGGCATGGAGATAAAAAGATATTTCGGAAGGGCGATTCCGGGAGCGAATTTTCAACCGTACACCATGCACAGCCAGCGGGTGCCATTTCGCGTCCTAATGTAACGGCTCGCACTTTGATCCAGTAGAGATCCATTCGACTGATCTGTTGCTTGAAATCATCCTTATCTCTATTTTATTATTAGACGATCGTACTCTGCGTCTCGAATAACGCAATGCATGTAATACATAATGGATGTAATTAATTCAAAGAGACATTTTTCCAACTGTGAAACTCGAAACTCGAATTTGAATAGTGAAAACATAAAAACTAAACACAAACTCAGTGAGAAGAAAAATAAAAACATAAATAGGGTGGGTTTTCAAATACATATATATATATATATATATATATATATATATATATATATATATATATATATATATATATCACTGATATCAACACTGACAATGCAAAAACGTAGTTATACATATTCAGATACTAAGTATTGTTTTCTTACTTGTTGTTTTCAACTTCAAAGGTAACGTAAATCGAACGCAGGAACTGTTTTAAAAATAAAAAAAATATACTTTTCAAGATACATTTATATAGCTTTCGAGTTTATTTTTCATCCCTTTGATGAATTAATAAAATATTCGTACGCCATTGAAAATTATCAACTACTTATGTAATTATTTGTGCTCCCGCACGATCATGCTTAGTAGAACCCGTTATTCAGTATTTTCAGTTATTCAAATAAATACAAATATTAAAAAAAAAAATAAAAAAAAAAAAATATATGTATTATTATGTTGAATACGAGACAAAAATTAATGAAGTTAAAAAAAATCTGAAATTTTGTAATTTTTGTACTTTTAAAACCTCAAACTTTTTGAAAGTTTTCCTAGATTTATAAAACGAATACATTTAAAATCATCATAATGAAATATTTTCTTTGAGACATATTTTGAGGATATTAACGTTGAAATTTTTTAACGTATTCGTACAATGTAAAGTATTATATCCTTTGTGGGGTATGGTAATCCGTTACTGGTTAAGTTATTTAATTTAAATGCTGTCAAAATTATATTTCATGTACATCAAATCAATCTTGGGGTTTCGATAAAAGGTATTTCAAATACCTTATGAAACCCTTTAAACAAAACCGATTGTATGTAAAAAAAAAAAAAATAATAATAATAAAAGTATAATAAATAAAAAGCGTTTACATTGTGATATGTATATTTTTTTTACATTCTCCTTTTCATACGGAGTAGTAAAATTCTAGAAGTTCTATAAAATGTGAGTTACATTTACATATGTCTGTGTAGAGTTTTATGTTTTCGGGGCCTAAAAAGTTTTTTAGAAAAAAACTACTTTAACGATGGTAATAGGCGTATTTGTTTAAATATTTTAAAACGCGTAGAATAGAAGTTTTTTTTCTTTAACTACTTTGAATTGTTTTTTATTTGAAATGGTACGGATAAATAAATAAATATTATAAAACTTTATTTTATTACGACTTTCATCCTTTAAAAATAATGTTCGGATTAAATAAGATTTAAAAGTTTTAATCATTAACTGTTCACTAATATTTATAATATTTTACCGTTGTTTTTTTTCTTCGAATAATAATACACCATAGCACGACAAACTTTTAATTATACGTAGCTACGAAACGGTATGACTATTTTACATCTTTTTTTTATTTTCATGCAAATCGTTCTCATCATCAATAATGTATAAACATACAATTAGTTATTATTTTTTAACGTTAAACTACATAATTGTGTTTTTCGACCAATTTGAACGTGTTAATCGATCACAATGTTTAATTAATTGATCCGTGTGAATTGAAGTCGAACAACGTTATGTCGACAGTGTATTTTTCCTCGAACAGTCAGATTTTTAAAACTATGCAACTCGTTGTTTATTTAATAGTTAGTAATTGTCATGAGTATAGCCACGAAAATAATTATAATCTACATAAGATGAAATATTCTGATTTCGTTACCAAATGTGACGATTGTTTTTACAAATATTATTTGACAGCAAACTACAAAGAAACGTTATTGCATCGTTTGTGCGTGTAGAAAACGATGTATATTTTAAATTTACCGTTCCAAAGTATTTTTTACATGTAATATGTGCGATGATTGTAGTCCGGGGTATCGTTAGATGATGTTTTTATTTGATTTTTTTGTCACGTAATTTTTTTTATCGCGATTTTTTCATGACTAGCAACCAATAATTAATATTACAACAGAGGTACCTAATGACAAAACAATAGGAATTATGATTTTCGCGAGAGCTCCGTCGCCGTATGGAAAGTCAGACTATTGAAAATTAAATCCTAAAATATACGTAAAACGAAACTATTATCCGAGAAGCGTCCGTTGAACACTATAGTGGGCTGATGTATCTATAGCGTCGGCTACTATTATCGTTATCAATATGCGTTGAGGGATACGCGCGATTGGCTGTTGAAAAAATACGATTTTTAGAAGTCCACGGATCGAAATGCCCCGAAGAGTTTCATGAAGTTTGATGTTGTTTTTAAAAGCCACAAGTAATACGCCCGTGGTAACTGTTATAATTTTGTTTTTTTTTCGTTTTTTTGTTTCGAACTAACGAAATTTAGTTGAAAAAAAAACATAACAGAACGATAAAAGAAAGAATTGTTATTCCACGGAATGTTAATTAAAACACGCGCCAAAAACTTTTGAACAGTCTTTCGACGGTATTATACGGTACCTTTTGCAGTTTTTAACGATTTAAATGTGTTTGGTGTTCGAATCGAAAATAGATTAAAGCTCGTCGGATAAATCAGGTCAAATCGGCGATGATCGGCCCCATCAATTCATTAGTTAGCCGTTAGTATCGAAGTGCGTTGAAGCATATAGATATCGAATGTGACTGTACTTTCTGTGGAGATCAGAAAAATAATTACGATTTTTCTTCATTATTATTATTATTTTTGTTTTGATATTAATTTTCGTGACGAAATAAGCGTTTAATTCGTACCAAAAATGTGTTTGCTTTTTTCCAATCAGACCGTTTAAAACACGGAGCACATAAAACCGACTGTATAAATTCGACATTAGTGGCGTATATTATAGGGGGGTATAGTGGGCTACAGCCCCTATCCCCGAAATCTTTCAAAACACTTCGAAATTAAATTTAAATGTTTGTTATATTTTAATGGTGTTTTATGTTTATTTAGAATTTCACCTAACGGCAAATATAACCGTGTACCTTGACGCGGTCTCTGATATATTTTTTATTTTTTGATATTCTTTTTTATTTATTTTGACTAACCAGAGAACAGATAACAAAAAGGGCGATTGTAAAC
This sequence comes from Therioaphis trifolii, assembly GCA_027580255.1. NCBI lineage: Eukaryota > Metazoa > Arthropoda > Insecta > Hemiptera > Aphididae > Therioaphis > Therioaphis trifolii. Next base: position 5,638,429 of record CM050409.1, on the reverse strand, counting down.
TCGGCCCGAGGAAAAAAAATGTTCAAAAGGTCTATTGTAAACTCGGCCCGTGTTTTTTTCAGTTAAAAATAATTTAGGTGTTAACTCGGCCCGGATAAAAATGTACATACGATTTTCTTATAATATTTTTGAGGACCATTTAGCATTAACCGGAGGACACCGAGAGCAGGCGATTCTCATTATCCTCGAAAAATTATTTTCATTGTCATATTATTATTCATAGTATGAAATTTGTTATATAATCAATGTAAAATGTATTTATGTAAATTTTTTTAAGGAAAACGCCATGTGTTTAACGTATTCACTCACTGATATTTTCTTATTTTTATATTTTGTAAGTGTTCTTTCTAAGAGTTCTCTTTTTTTTTTTAGTTTTTTTTTTTTTTTTAATTGAAATGGTTCATCTAGGCTGTTGATTTTAATGTAAATTTCTGTTGGTAGTTCATTTAATTTTGCAATGACGGCATATATATATATATATTGGGATGAGTGGAATTGAAACTTGCATTAAAATGCGCATGAAATGATTCACATGTATTAGTTGTTAAACACGTATCTACTGATGCACAGGCCCATATATCAGGTGGAAACATAGCATCGTCTCATATGTATGTATTGATTAAATAATCTGTGCTTATTATATTTTATTGGAAAATATTATCGGGCCGAGTTTACAATCTACCTACTTTATTACCTAAAATTTTCGGGGCCGAATTTACAACAATAAATGTAATCGCGGGCCCAGTTTACATTTGCCCAACAAAAAGTAATATCAATTAGCAAATTTTAATGCGTTTTCAAATCGTTTTGGTATATTCTGTAAATTAAATGTAGATAGAAACCTACTGTATATTTTCAGTCATTCTAGATAGCAGTAATAATTTAACTCTGTCCATAGTAGCCCCTCCCAAAAATATTTTCTATATACGCTACTGTTCGACATGAACATTTCGATATGAATACACGCCGAAAACGAGTATTTACATAAAAATTCGATTAAATTCCGTGCGCTATAATTATCGTGATTCAAAACGACAACCTAAGTTTCGAGACTTCTCAAATTCACGATTCTTCGTCGTGGCGCCACCGCGGACCGAACTCGTTCACAGGTACAACAGAAAAATATACTTGCACCACTACTCTGCTGATGCAGTGACTTTCTGTGAAAAGCTAAAAAACTATACAAATCGTATAAATGCAATACCGGTCTAATAAATGCGGCGGATTCCCCCAAAAAAGTATTCATTATATCACCACGACCACTAAAAACGTCTGCAATAGATCAAAAACACCCTGTATTATTTTAATAATCACAAACTAGATTGCGCACACGTTTTACATTGTATGATATTATAAACAACGGGTGATAGGTGCTGAATATCTCACAGACACGGTATTAATTTTTCTAAACCATTTTTAAAGGTCACTTATCACGACTAAACTATTGCGGAGATGACACATTTTGTACGATAGAATGACCACCTACGAGTCTAATATATATATATATATATATATATATATATGTGTGTGTGTGTGTGTGTGTGTGTGTGTGTGTGTGTGTGTGTGTGTGTGTGTGTGTTTATATCGTGGAAAGATGGCTTTAAAATATAATACGCGCATATATACGACTACATGAAATATAGGCGTATGCTCATAACCGATTCCGACTCACCCCCCGCTCCCGCCCGAAACCCTTTCACGCGCATTCGGTGTGGCGTGTATGGTTTTTGGCGGGACGCACGAAAAACAAGCTAAACTTATAAATATAGGTACCTACGTAATAGGATTAACAATAACAATAGCGGTATCACTAGGGTAATAATTAGAGCTCGGCTTTTAGTACTCAAAAGTGTAAAAAAAAAAACAAAAACGCCCTATGAAAAAATGCGATAATGCCCTAAATCTCGGGATGATGTACAAAAAAAATAAATAAATAAATAAAAATAAATAAATAAATAAATAATAAAATGACACTAAACGACGGATAAAAATTCACGAATAAATTCAATCGAATTTTAATAATATTTATTTGTTTTTACTGTCGCAGAATTGTACTTTACGAAGTACGATAATATAATATTATGCGGGGGCGTCTGACAATTACGTCACTTTCGTAATCATGCCCATGTGATACAGTGCCGTTTTAGAATGTTTTTGTGTACCAAAGAGGTCGGAGATCCGGATCCAGGACACTACCGTGCCGAAAATCCAAGAAAGATCTCTCCAAAAACAGGTGATACGTGGCCACGTAAATGTGATACAATTTATTAAAAAATATTAAATATCACTCTTTAATCAAATCATTTTTTTTCCTAGAAAAAATTGTTCCTGACAAAATCACATTTCGAGAAATTAACAAAATATACGAATTTTTATGAAGAATAATAGAATATATTCTAAAATATGAAAAACAGGCGAAATATTCTCTAATGTCCGAAATACGCTTTGATATGCAAACTACATTTTTTTCTATGAACTCTGTGATTGATAAATCGTCCACATTTTTCTCCCTCGTAAAGTTGCGTAAAACCGATAAAAATATGTAAAAACCTAAAGATCCGGTCTTTAATCATCACACTCGATCCGACTAACTGACTGGTCAAAACGGCGATTACGACAGGTATACCGGTCAGGTAGGTAGCCGTCGTACGTTCGCGTGGGAAAAACTCACGTGTTCTGTTTTTTGGTTTTTGTTTTTCTTATCGAAAACGCGTCGAAAGCTGTCGACGCGGAGTAAACGGCCGGCCGCGAATCGCGACAACGACCGAGGGAAATTGCCGCTCGTCGGTCCTCGCCGTTTCGTTGCGCTCCGGAGGCCGCCGCTGGCCCGAGGCCAACACTCGTGCGGCACGGCGTACAAAGAACGGCCGCGGCGGCACCGTGTCCCTCGCCCGACGACGTCGTCCCGCGTCCCTCCACCGCCTCCGGTCGTCCATACTTGACGACCGAAATCGGACCGAGGGTCGCTGCGGGATCGCCCGAGTTACGTATACACCGTTTATCGACTGGCTTTACGCCCCCTCTCCGTCCCTCTGTCTTCGGCCCCGACCCGCCGCCGGCTCGGAAACGAGTGGCGACCGTCGCCGTGTTCGTACGTCATTATATATAGGGTGCGGTTTTTTTCAAGCGCACACCCCCCCCCCCCCGACCTGTATAATCGTTCGCGCTCGATCGGGCGTGTTTTCGCGCGTACCTCGAAACAGGATTTGGGACAGGACCAGACGCAGCGAAACCCGTCTCGAGCGAAATCTCGAGGGACCGATAAAAACGCACGTTCAACACCGGCACGACCGGATGAAACGGGATATTCCGTCTTGTCGAGATAAACGTTTGTCAACAGATAAAATATGTCCGTTTTGCGGTGGTGAAAATGTCCGCTCGGTAAATAAACCAAACCCAAACATAGAACTTTTTCGAGAAAAACATACACACGACGCGTATTACAAAACCAATGAATATAACATAATAATACATTTGGAACTTAAAAAAAAAAAATGTTTTTTTTCGTAAAAATTTACAGGTTTTTAATTATAAGTAGGTACTCAATAAATATTCCTAATAACGATCGATCGAAATCAGCGGGTGTCAATAAAATAAATGTAAAATTATACACAACTACGTATTCCATTTGTTTGTTTTGATGTGTTTTATGTTTTTTCGTTTTGCGAATGTTGATATAATTTACGGGGCCGACAAACTGCTTTCCGTTTACGTAAGACGAGTTTCCCGGTTTTATCGATAGATTTTTTCCGTGTTAAATCGCAGAAATTCACCGGGATCAAGATGCACTTCCCTTCAAGACTGGATTTCGTGTTATCGAGCTTTCGGTTAAAACAGGTTTTACAGTGTCTTTATGGAAATCATTTTTTTTTTTTTTTTTTTGCGTTATTTTTTAGATATATAATATTTTAAAGTTTTTAGTTTTCCTGAATGCTGACTAATCGTTTATACCATAAAATTATTACGGACGAGAACACTTTAGCGGACGATATTGTTTTTAAATTTAAATTATCGAACCGATAGCTCAAGAAACACGAGCAATTAAATTTTGGAGTAGTGGCATTGAGTAGCAGCGGTACTCGCAACAACACGTCTGATCCGTTTAGAGATAATAAATTATCAACAACACGTCTGATCCGTTTAGAGATAATAAATTATCGTTTTACGTCATACACGCCCTAGGTGTGATTCTGCGTTTTCGCCTCGGTCAAAGAGAAACGATAATCGTTAGATTGAAAAAATAAAAAATAAAAAATAACTTTTACATAAAAATACATAATATATCGTATATGGATCTATATGAATCGCGCGAGTGTCGCGAGCGGAATACGTATAAGCTGAGCGAAGTGGAGTAGCTTCAGTCAAGGCCATGGGATTTCACGATTTAATTAATTCACATGTGAAAACCGCAAATTCGTCCCTGTACAACGGTAATATTAATAATATTATGATATAACACGGGCGCTCGAATTTAATAACGGTTTGTCGTGTACGCGCCGGCGGCGGCGGTTAGTGCCAGTACTTAATAATAATTATTACGGAGACTGTGCGTTTGTCTCGTGAAGTGTATCGAATGAGTGCGACAGGGAAAGTTCTGACGAACGTTCGATAAGCCTTAAATATGTACGGTAATTGCGCCGCCGCGCGATTGATTTCCATTCGAATGCCCGAGCAGCGATCGACATGGTGGCGGGACACGGAGAGACTGAGTACTCCAACTAATTTTTCTAAAAATGTAGCGTACCACTAATATATATGTATACCTTATCAGAGTGGCCGAGTGGAACTAGGCGTCACTGCTGACGCACACTGTCGCCAGTTCAAACCTCGGTCACGGGCGGCTCTCTCTCTCTGGGCAGGCGACTGTCTAGAGAGAGCGGCCGCCATGTCCCCTGTGCAGAAGACAACGGGAAACCACTGCACAGTAAAAACCCTTCCTTCCCAAGTAACAACTTCCTTAGAGAAAAATGGTTGCAGCGACAAGGCGAAGCCTTTTAGATTAAAAAAAAAAAAGTAATACGGATATCTGTTTTAAAAGCTATTTCGTATGGTAATTATTTTGTTAACATTTTTCTGTATTCAATGAGGTATATGGAGGTTTAGAGGGGCGTAGACTGCCGCGTCATAACGAGCTTTAAAATGGTTGGGGACGCTGATTTTTCATAAGTCAACAGAATCCCCTATTTTTATTTTTCCGATTCGAGCGCTGTTACCGATTTGATGAAAACACAGCTTTGAAGTCGGAATTTTTTTTTTGTCCTCGCACACGTGTTGTGGTGTGACGTGACTTTGTTCTCGCGAATCTCGTAAAATCAGAATTCCGTCCAGTTTAGACTCTATGGTTTTCGCAGACGAGGAGGGTGAGAGGACGTCGTCGGGACGAGATACGCGCTCGTCGCCGTGATAATAAAATAATAATTAATAAAGATGACTCTGTCAAGTACCTTGGAGTGTTTTTAGACGAAAAATTGACATGGGAAATTCATATAAATAATAAACTCACTCCAGGCTATGCAAGAATTAACACATTATATCCCCTAGTTAACCTAAAATCAACCCTCCAAATGAAATCGTCCATCTTACTATACACCTCAATAATCCGACCACTGATCAATTATGCCTGCCCAATCCGGGCAGCAGCTTCCTCTTCAAAATTAGTAAAATCCAAAACTTTCAATATAAATTTCTGAGAATATGTCTCAAAGCACCATGGCTTGTGAGGAATAGACAAATCCACAACGATACAGGAATCCTTTTTCTCCAAGACTGGATAGAAACACAATTTCAAAACTTTCACGCGAAACTCAAAACATCCGATGGCGCACGGTTTTACAGTCTGGGAATCAAAACGAAAATCGACGCTTAAATCCACGTCTACCGCAAGATCTTCTTATATACCAAACCTAAGCATGATTTATCAATTACCACTACAAATACTAACTTTAAATTTTAAAATATAAACATCTATCATAATATTCACAATATCTAATTATAACTAATTATAACTAGAAATAGAAACTTGTGATTTGTAATTTTTAAACTGACTTGTAATAGCATGTAATATGCTGAGACATTTTAATCTTAATAAATAAGTAAAAAAAAAAATAATAATAATAATCACATGATTGACTGACGCAGGGTCGCCAACTATTTAGTTTGGAAAAGCGGGACAAATTTTCCAATAGAAGAACATTTTCTTCTGATTTTAATATAATTGTAAAGGTAATAATTTGACAATTGATGACATAATGACAAAACATATGATAATAAAATACACATATAATTACTCTCTTTATGTAAATACTTTATTAACAGACCTTTTATAATAAATATTTAATAAAAATAATGATTAATAAAATAATAATAATTACCTAATATAATATTTTTAATGACTAAATTTTTTATGAAATAAAAGGTAACTATTTATAATCAATGATATTATGTTAAGACGGTATAGAATCAAAATATAGATAATACAAATTAGTTATATTATGTTAAGACGGTATATCAAAATATAGATAGTGTGCTCGATAACAAATGAAATATTATTGTTTGCACGATCGTAGGAAAAGGTAAATTTATAATTTCCTGATGTACCGGGAAAATTGTGTCCCGCGTAAATTTTGATCGGGACACGGGAAAAAAACTTTAAAATCGTGAATGTTCCGCTAAAATCGGGACGGTTGGCAACCCTGGTGTGACGATACGTACATGACGATGATGACGCGTGCACGTCGACAAACGTTCACGTGTACACCGAAACGGAAACGACGAGATCTCCTCCACGCACGGTGCGATGGAAATGAAGAGAAAATCATTGGACCACGAGCATGGGCGTGTGCCCCGCGATACGTCTGCGAATTCGACAAAACCTCGTGCGCCGTTTTAATTTTTTTTTTCCGGGAAGTCGACTAAATAAATTCGAAAATATTATCGCTCGTTAAATTATTTCCATTATGATTTCGTGACACGCGCGCGCACACATTCCATGGTTCTCGCCGGCACGTGTACACAAAACAACGCTCAGGTTTCATAATCGATAGCTGTCGCGGTGGAAACGACGGGCCGTAATCCTACGGGACACGGAAAAAGAATAAAAAATAAAAAAAAATCACACGATCGACTTCAAAGTTGAAATACACATTTAACACGGCTCCGGGACGCGTCTGGTACACTACGGTCGGTGGTGGTTTTCGGTCGGGTGAGACTCAAAAATGTTCTGAAAAGTTTGACCCGAACGTAAAAGAACGTCGTACCGCGTCCGGGCAATCGACGAATGCGATATTAGGTTTAATATTAAAACAAAAATATATATCGTATATAAAAATAAACAAACGTATTTACCTATTAAATATAAATACATATCAAAATAAATATAATCAATATTCATCAAAATCAAATAAATAATAGAAATGAAACAATCTCAAATTATAGCCATATAATAAACTTAGGCCGTGATGAAGCCGTGTTGACAATTAAGACAACTCCAAAAATACGACCATTCGATTGGTCACATACATAAAACCAAACGCTATATCTATAATCTTGTCATTTCCATCAACTCTTAATAGGAATCCGCCTGAAAAGTGTACATAGGTCAATCAATGGCCGTCCTACATGCAATGCAATGCAAAATCGAATTTTAAATTAAATCATATGTCGTCTCGTAATAATATAATATTTGTCGTCTTCGACTACACTTGTCATATACATTACAATAACTCTAGTTTTTTTTTTTTTTTTTTTTTAACTGTATTCTTATTTATCCATTTTTACTTATTCGCACTCGTCGTAGATATTAATACCAAACTCGCCCGAACACATTAGGATATTTCCACATGGACGAAACAACAATCTACCCCAACATGTGTTACAGCCACTTGTCGGGTTGGTTTTTAATGTTTTTATGATCAAAGATCAACTTTTCACCATCAACTCGTATAGTAAGTCCGAAATGAATACCAAATGGGCTAGTCACTCGGTACAGTCGGTTTACTTTACGTGCATCACGTATAATGTATTTTTTTTAAATATTTTAAATTTGTAATAGCTTCTAATAATATACACGTATGATGAATCAACAGTTATGTATAGTAAAATACAGATCAAATTAATAGTTTACAGGATACGTAATGAAACCTGCTTATAAAATAAAGTATTTATAATTTTGGCAGTAATTTTATAGAAAATATCTACATTGATAATATTGTACGTTGTAGTTTAATTATAGTTTTAAAATACGATAAAATCGTGTAATGATTAACACTGAGTGATAAGCGCCGGGCGGTCATAGCGATTAAGGGTATTTGATGAAATAAAGGATCATATTTGGAATTTGGTTATAAGTGTGGTAAAGGGAGAGAAACGAGAGGTTTGATTACGTTTGGAAATTCGAAAATGAAGGACGTCAGTAAAGATTCGGTGTTTGGTGTATTTGGGGATTTCGGCTGTGGGAAGTGGCTTGTTCGTGGAGTGGAATGGTGTTGTTGGTATTGTTAATATCGTTGACGATGTTGGTATCGGGAACAACAGAGGCATGAGTAGGACTGGACAGGAGCACAATCGAGAAATGACGCGGCGACCGGCCGATTCAGATTTGGACTTCGACTTGGGATTATCGACGTGACGGTTGTCGAGACGCCACGGGGACTGTCCTGAAAGCTGGGCAACCCTTATGATGGGCGGTACGGTCCTCGGTACAGAGAGCACAATAATATGATATGCGTACGCATCGCTATTTACCCGCGTCACTGCGACAAGCAAGTTTCCAGTAAACGCGTGAAAAACATACGTCCGCAGGGCGTACGAGAGTTATTATTATTATTGTTATTATTGTTATTATTACTATTATTATTTATCGCGATCACGGCTAACGATGTCGTGTTATAATTTAGTGAAGTCGTGACCCGGGATATCGCGCACGATATCCGTGTTTTATAATTTACAACCGCATACACACGTGGCAACACACACACACACACATACACACACGTGGCAACACACTTTGTCGCATTTTATTCGAGTGGTCACGCGGTTACGGCACACTACTACTACCACTATTACGACCCCGTATACGATAGTAATTATTACGAATGGCACGGATTCGAGTACACGTGATGTGTGTGTGTGTGTGTGTGGTCGGTTGTTCCTGCATTCGATTTTCGCCGAGTGTTTTGAGTGAAATTCGTCAAAGGGCAGACGACGATATTCACAACGATCGTAATTTTTATAATTATTATTATCGTCGAAACGTACGGAAAAAAAAGTATACACCGACCGTTACCTGTCTATTGGACAGTTGCCGTTGCATAGACGCGCGCGCGACGTAATGGGACCGGAGATCGGAGAGATTGGCCTTCAGCGTTTTGAAAACAATATTTATCGAGTCCCTGAAAAATAATTTTGAAAGGAAAACTTTGATTTGGAGACTTGGCCCCAACAGCTGCCCCCGTCATACACCCGGTTAAACGCACGTCCCTGCGCCACGCCGACGACTAACGGTGGTCGTGTAGAACCGGGGCCCACGACCGTGGTCTCGTGCAAACGATTTCGATCCGACCCACGGCTCACCCGCCGGAGGAGGCTGGGTAACCGACCGGGCACGTCGTCCAGAGAACGCGAAATACACACTCGTACGACGCGATTTAACAATTTATCATATTTCACGGGGCCCCACGTACATCCGTCGCCGCGCGTTTTATCATCGTCGTTATTATTACGAATTATTATTATATTATTATTATTATTATTGTTGCCGGCGTCGTCGTCGTCGTCGTCGTTGTCGTCGTCGTTTCGTTGTTGTTGTTGTTGTTGTTGTTCGGATAACAAATAACACCGCACGTTCGAAGTTCGCCCGGCCGATACAGTATAATAACACAATAAAGTACAATATTATATTGTATTATTATCGCGGAGTGAATGAAATTTCAATTATTCCGCGTTATTATGTCGGTGTTTTCATTTGACGATATCGTGCAGCAGTTCACTAATCGCACGACCGCATATTATAACGTTTATAATAATAATAATAATAAAAGCGGAGAGCGCCGCGTCGGCTTGTTACGTAGTGCTGAATTTAGGCTCTCCCGGATCCGTCTCAACGGATACACATTGGCGATTTGAACAAGTTTTCACTCGAAAACACTTTTTTTACTAAAATTTAAAAAAAAAATGGTCCGATTCTCTAGTTTCCGTTGGTTTCCTTGTTGTAAAAATCAAAAAGATTAAAACAATGAAAGTCGGAAAAATTTCTTAATTACATAAAGTGCGTATGCTGGAATACTTTGGGAATGTAGGAGAAAATAGTGGTATTCAATAGGTTATTTTATTGTTGAAAAAAATAAAAGTTTTCAATACGTTTTAATAATTTTAGATTAAAAAAAAAAAAAAAAACAAACAAACGCTATCGATGTACGTATCAAATAAATTAGGTACAGAATAAACATTAATTCGGATCAAAAGATCATTAACTATTTTACATACTTACCTAATTTATGATTTATTTCCAATTTGATATGAGTAAATACGACACATTTAATATATTAGTAGCGTGATATATTTTTTTTTATTTTTAAGAGTACGAGGAATATTTTTATTCTGAGTTTCGACTTAAGACTTTTTGTTTTTTTTGATTTCGTGCGTACAATGGTGAACTTGTAACATTTAGATATAATATATATACATACATTTTTTTTTTTGGTCTACCACGTTATGAAATAACAACGAAAATAATACCGAATTAACACTCTGTTTTTGAGAACACTCGGGAACATTCTCGAAAATTATTATTACTATGATTAAACATAGCACAAAAAATGCAAAAAATGACGTCTCGCTCACCGTTTATTCAGTGCAGTATACTCGTACTGATACAGTGATACCCGTATTCACAGGGCGTAAATCGATCACTGTCTTTTGTGTGGTCATGTAGTAGTGACTAGTGAATTCAATAGTTTCTATTGATGATGAAAATAAAAGCGATATCGTTGTTGATCTCGTGTGATTCATCGACTGTTCGCGTCGCACGACCATTTGATAATACATTCACGTCGGTCCGTCCGCAAACAGACATTGGATTCGTGTAATTTTCACGAGTGCAAGCTAGTGGGGAGATTTCTGTTTGAAAAATGTGATTTTTCAAAATGGTCGTCTGCGATATTATTTGATTACGAAACTCGCGTTGGCGACGCGGTATGACTCGCGATATTTGTTAATATATTTTGACATTAGACTCGTGAAGTGTTAAACGTTCCGAACAGAAATGATTTGACAAATATCTTCCAATTCGGTTAAGAACGTTTTGCCGGTGACGAGAAAGTTATTTGCTCAAAATGTAAGCAAACAGAAAGCTCTGGACGAATTTAATCCATTAGGTTTCGGAAAAGAAGTCGTCTTCTTCACTTTAAATAATTTGTCTGCGCTATTTAATTTTCAATAATTAATCGTTATTTTTATTAAGGGCAAATTTGATTTTCATAAAATCAAAAATACGCGACAGGTTCTACAAAAATGCGAAACTTGTGAATTATTAAAAAAAACATTTTCATACTTGTTTTCCACGAATTTTTATATTTGCTACATTGTTTGTTACATAATATGTGTTACCTATTAGTATTCATTAACAGTTTAAAATTATTAAAATCGTAGCCGGTAAATCGAGTCTATAGTTTGGGAACATGATATTTCAATTTATTCAACAACAAACAATGTGTTATTTCTCCGAAAAAATATCAACAATAAACGGTGGGTGTTTATATTTGTTGATGTTAATATCGAATAATATTGCTTTGGAATTCGAAATATTCTACGTACAAATTTAGATAAGCTTATTTCAATCACGCTTTCTACGTAACGAATATGTACTAATTATTATTGCGATTTGTAGTTTTATGAAATTCAAACGTTGATTGACCAAATCGCGTTGTATTCATGTTTAATAAAAAAAAAAAAGTTCTAATGTAAAACTTGAATATAATAATACAATCAAATTACCGCGCAGACGTATTCTGTAATTTATGACGTCTAATCCACAACGCACTTTTCAACGAGCTAATGAACGTTTGTTATGATTACAATAGAATGTATTAAAGTTAATTCATTTGGGAGGCGCGTTTTTATTTATATTTATTATTAATTTTGCTTCACCCCCTCGAATCGCATATCGCTGACGTGCTGGGAGCTGTTTATTTCTAAGTGCAAAATGTAGTTCTTACGGTATTTTTTCCATTTTTTTGTTTTTTTAACCTACCTACAATAAATTCAAAGTCACCTTAAAAATTGTCAGAGAAGTGTATAAAAATAACATATGAAACGTTTGCAATCTGTAATTGGGTTAAAAAGAGTGAACGAAACGGTCCTTAGAAGGGCGAGAGCTGACTGAACAATTTAAAAAAAAAAAAAAAAAAAAAAAAAAAAAAAAACGATAAATCCCCATTGCGCTCCGCCGCGAGTATTGTTTCATTCAATTTTGACACCATAAATAAAACAAATAGAATATATAGAACCGTATAGAACCGAAAATACAGACGCGTGTGAACGAAATTGAATTAAACATAAAAACTGCGCAGTGGTAGACTCGAACGTACGATACAGAAATGCGTGTTATAGGTAGTAATAATACATGAACGATGTGCTATGGAGTAGGTTCGTTTACGAATCAAATATGAATGTATGACGCGCACACATTTACATCATCTAATCTGAAGCCTGTCCGATAGTCGAGATTAGATTCAAATGTTATTTTAATTTTTTAATTTAAACAATTAAAAAAAAAAAAAAAAAACAGTGTAACGGAGATTACTCAATTGACATTGCAGATATTATGAAACGTGTAGGTAAAAGAAAAAAAACTCGGAACAATAAAAATTGTCGCGTCATTTTCAAAGTTTAATATTTGAATGAAACATAAATGAGACGTGTTCTATTAGTAGGGAAAACAAAGAAAATATAATATTCTGAAATAAAACCGACTCGAAGCGAAATAAATTTATTTGTCCACGTAACGTGACTCGATGGGAACACTGGTTTATTAAAAGAATTATAACGTTTGATTGACTTGTACGCGACAACAAATCCCCAGGTAATAACAATAATAATACCGATATGATTTAAATAAATCTGTCTACGACAGACAGAAATATCTAAATCAATTTTTATACATTATGATTTTACATCTATCGATAGTCTCGTTGTCGCGGTCTCTTCGTTTAGTCACTCAAACACAGTGAAACCGGGTGAATGTAGACATTTTTTGTTATATATTCGCACTACATAAATTATTATATCTGTATGTATATACATATATATTTATTTATATATTTATTTATTTATTTATTATATATTCAACGGTTAGTATAGTTAACAGTTAATATAGTGGGTTGTCTGTTATTGGATTTTGATGATTAATTTAGAGAAAAAATTACGAAACAATAGCAATGGATTTTTTGGTTTGTGTTGTTTCGTGCAAACGTACAGTACAATATAGTGATGAAATAGAAATTTATGATCTAAATAAATCATTGTGTAAATAAATCAAACATAAGATCCTACTTGGGATGTTCGAAATACCCTTGTAGTGCTTTTTAAGGTATTAATGTTTAAGTACACGTTTCGAAATACACTCAAGACAGTCACCAAATGTGTGACAGTCAAGTACAAAGTAGTTATGTACAGAATTTGACACACTTACAAACTGTCATTAAAATCACTTTGTTGTTTAGACTTAAATTACTCAAAATTTAAAACTATGTTACGACAGCGGGCAAACGAAAAATAAACCTTCAAATAAACATTTACAAATTGCATTTTAGACGTTATAGGTAAAAGAAAAACACTTTGAAAAACTCGAGTTTACGTCATTTCATTCATAATTTCTTTCACGTCAGTTACTTCGGCTTATACGAACATAACCGATAAACTTAGTAAATTTATAACATACTAGATGAACCAAATGTTGTTAGTAATAGTAAACAACAATTCAAATACTCGGAATACTACGAATGTTCATAAAAAGTAATTAATGATTGTGCACGATACACTATTCGGTAAGTGAACTTAAAAGCATATTTTGCTATCATCTTATGTAATATATACTATAAAACGAGCAAGGAATTGTATGTACTTACCTATTTCCAGTTATGCCATCTCGAAAACGGCTCTAACGATTTTTCTTATATTACATTTATGTTTAAAGAGTTTTCGACCTCAGGAATCCAATGGACTTAGTCAAAATTTCAAGAAAATTTTATTTCTATGAGTTTTCATGAAAAATCTTTATACAGTAAAAGTATCTGTGGGTGAGGTTCGCGGTATGGCAACGGACGGCGGCTAGACGTGGCCGCCCAAACTTCCCCTTCCATATCACCGTCTCGCGACGTGATAGTTCATATGTTTATTCGTTGCTAATGGAAAACCTTTCTTGGGACCGCGATGATGACAACGCGACGTTCTGGGTTCTGGTAATCTACAATTCGATTCTCCCTGACTTCCAGCGTGTCCGACGGCCGATGGTTATGCTTATGATGATCAGGTTTCCCCCACCCGTACAGCAACAAAAACAACGGGTGTTGTGCGCTTGAATGCATTCGGGCATTCCGAGGCTACGACCGACATTTTAAGTGAAGCTTCGTAAAAGTCGGAACGCTGCCCAATGTTTGTGTATCGATGTACTGTCGAATATTCAAGATGCCTGCATTTAAATAGTAAACAGTACTAATAATAAGTAGTAGTGTTTAATTTTAATTTAATTTAATTTCCGGCCACGATTTTTTTAAATTTAGGACTTTTCAAATTTAAAAAAATTGTTGTTTCTATTAAATGTTTAAAAAGAGCAGATAATGCTAAACTTTTCCATTAAATATTAAAAAAAAGCAAATTTCGGAGATCGGAGATCGGCCTTCCTGGTACTGTTTTAGTTCATCGAGTAATAATAATTTAGTACCAGTGGGGTTGAAAAATCGGGTGACGAAGATTATTTAAGCGCATTTATTATTTTTTGAATAACGTGTTAACTTATAGATTAAATGGATACAAACAATAACAAGGTATACACTTTTTGCGAATAAAATTAGTGTACCGCCAAATATGATACGCAGATAGTTATCCAGCTTAGTGAAATTGAAATGTTTAAATGTGTCACAAAATGCATTATTATATAGTTTATTGTATAACCTAATTTGTATACGTATATAATCAAGCAGTTATTTACAATTATATTGTACGACTGGTTTAATTCCGATTGAGTAAAAATAAAACTAGTGATTGTCAATATACATATTAAAATATCAATAGATCGTTAGATGTGCACGCACGTAAAGAGAAAAATGAATCGATTTTAAAAAGTCACTTTGAGCTGGAGAACACAAGGTGCATTTTTGTTCACGTTTGAAAAAAATGATAAGTCTCAACACGAGGGAAAACGTTCTTAGCTGGTTTTAATTTAATATATAATATTACGTATACGTGTTATATAGTGCTTATAAAATAAAACAATTTTTACATTTTTAAGTTTTGTCTTAACAACAATGTACAAGTGAAGACAATTGTAACGGTATAAAAGCTCTTTTCAAATAAAACAGTGCTCGTGACGTGGTCTACGATAATTCAGATTTTATGGCTTTGTATGTAAAATTATGAAACGTTATTGTCCAGAATCGTCGTGTATGTAAGGACGTAAAAACATGACGTAAAATGTAAAATCGATAAATCGCGTTTTCGAACATGGCTGTTAAGAGTTAAAATGTAAAGTTTATAAAACATATTTAAAACGATATCCGATATCCATACGACACGACGGGAAACGTAAATACATTTTCCAAATCAATGTTTATTGTTTCTTACATTTTGCAGAACACTTTTACGTATAACATTTCGAACACGTAAACTGTTTAGCATTTAAACGGAAAGGTTTAACCTCTAATTCGAGTGTATAACTGGGTTTATGAAAAACGGCGAGGGATAAAAATATCGCTCGATATCCGACCCGCGACGAGTATCGTCGAAAAGGGTTGGAAAAGTCTAACGATATTGTTTTTTTTTTTTTTTTTTTGTTAAATTGCGTCGGCTTAGTGTAGCGAATTGAGATTTCAGAAAACTCAAGCATAATAATTATAATAATAATAATGATAATAATGATAATAATAATAATACATGTAAATAAACACGTCGAGTGTCCCGCGATTTTAGAAAATTGTTTTTGGCTTTTTTTTCGGGGCTTTCTTTTCCCTCCTCCTCCGATTCGATACCACCGTGCTGTTTCCCGATAAACGCTTCGGCGCCCCTTTTGCGCTTACCGAACGCACCGCGAGTTCTCCGTATGACAGTGATATTTATGTATCCAATTTAAAAAGTTGTACCGAAATCCGACCCGAATCACTTATGAGATAGCTATGCGAAAATCGTCGGTGCGCTCTCACCTCTCAGGTTATTTGGACACACGCCAATGCGCATTTTATCCATGCGGAGAGCCGTGCGGCGATCATTGTTTCGTCTACGGCGGGCAGGGCGAAATGCAAATTTTCGATCCGGTCACCGGACGTGTCGTGTGTCGTATCGTTCGGTTCGTCCACGATGATTATTCGGCCAGCACCACCGTAGCTAAAATCTCAGAGTTCGCCGAGAGCCACTATCCCGCCCTATATACAGGGTGTCCCAGCGGGATTTACACAGAGCGATATTTCCCGTGTTAATAGAGATAATCAACTTTTTTTTTAAAAGACTCACAGAGCTAAAAACATTTATTTCACATTAGTTTGGTAAATATAAATGTTTTATTAAAAAAAAAAAAAAAAATTAAAAAATCAACTTTTTATTTTATAATTTTTGCAAAATTCGAAGATAGCCATTTTGTAGGGCTTATTTTTCTGAAACTTTTGACGGTTCAACTTTCAATTTTCATCAACTATATTAAGTTAATTTACCGGTATTTTTTTTAACGATAATCACCATTTGTGATATAATAACGCTACGAGAAAAGAACATTTATTTTTTGAAAATTTTAATATCGAAATGTTTTTTATTAAACTGATATCTTATGAAATATAAGCATATTAACATCAGAGTAGCGGAGTAGAGGCTGTACATTATTTGCAGTGCGGTCTGCGGGTTTTTTTTCCATTGCTCTGAATTTCTAATAGTTTTATGAATTTAATTCAAGTTTGGATAAAACCGAGTGAATTTTCGTGAAACAATGTATGGTAAACTGCGAAACGTCATTACTTGTAAATGTTATTTTTGCGTTAAAAACTGTTATGAAATATTATTTTGATTTTGTATTTATGTCACGTCGGAATCCAAATCACACGTTTGTTTTATCGTGAAAAGCTGTGATTTTCAAACATCGCACGACCTCGGGACAACGGTCATGAACAAACCGCGATTGAGTGAATACAATTTTTTTTGGGGGGGGGGGTCATAAGTAAAAAGCACTCCTGAATAAATTGAAATGTATGCCAAAGTAAAAAATAGCAGCTTATTTAACATCATATTCGTGCAATTATTATATTATTACTTTATGAAAAAATATTTAATTTAGTGTATAAGAGAAAAAAATCACGAGTGACAAATTAACTAACGCAATCGTACGTCACTTACGAGGATGGCTTCTATAAATTGATCTCTCCGCATGGTGTGTTTCATACAGGGGGTCTATTCTTGAAATCATTCGGATCGGATCCGTATTCGAAAACAGTAGTTTCCACACGGATTTCCACATGATCCAAAAAATACGTATTCTTGAAATTTTTCCGTGTACGGATGGGTTCGGTTATGTGGAAAAGTTCCGATCGATTCATCCGAATGGGGGTATGACATTCGGAAACGTTTTCCGTATACAAATAAACACATTATCATGTTACTATCCTATTGTCGTTAATTAAACCACATTAATTAATATATGATTACTATAACTGCGTATTAACTATAAAAATAATTGATTATTTTTTTTCATTAATTATGTACAGCAAATTAATATATAGGAAAGTAACAAAATAATTGATAAAACAAATCAATAACCGTGGTTTTTGACAATATTTTAGATGATGTTAATAAATAATACATTTTTTATCCGAATAATATTGTACATACCTACCTAATATCTTGTAATGTTTATAAAGTTTAAAGTTTCAACATTAAACATTGAGACAGATATTTAATATATTAACACAAGTTAAATCGGATAATTAATTGTATCATAGTTGAAAATATTGTTGCTAAACCAAAAATTACCAAGGACTGACGGTGGGACGGTCCCTAACAGCGGTACACGGATATCCCCCCTCTATTCTCTTCCATGAAGATATTATAAATTAGAATCCGTACGATACGTAATTTTCGTCTCCAATCGTCACGTCGCAGCCGCCGCGGTTCTCTTTGAGATTCCAACACTGGACACACGAGTTTCGCACCTCCACCTCGCGCGCGCCGTTTTCTTTTCATAAATATTTCTTTACGGATTCACCGTCATAGTCACGCTCAAACGTATAGTGGGGCACCAGTCGAGATCGCCGTAAATTTGCATAAAAAATAATAACAAACGAAAATCTTTCAAAGACATTATTATGACATTTCGTCAGCTAATGCGGTCACCGCGACCGCCGTTCCGACGACGATTCCGTGTCCTCGAAGCTGTATATTATTTAATTAGCACTGTTGTAGAATATTATACGACGTTTTTTTTTCTCCTCCGAACTGATCGATTATTCGTGAGTATTTTATTATTATTATCATTACTATTATTATTATTATTATTATTATTATTATTATTATTATTATTATTATTTAAAGAAAATAATACGAACGGAAATGAAATAATGATAATCACACTGGTCGTCCGAACAATGGACGCGTCGAACGAACAATGAGGGTGGCGTTTCGTCTTTTTCGAGGCAATAAAAGACTCAAGTCAAAATATATATATTTTTTTGCAGTTTTTATTTATTCTCTCCCCCTCCCTTTTATTTCTTATCGTCGTTACCGTAGAAGGATTTCAATTTTTGTCCTCGCCTCGTTTAAAAACCAACGAACGCATAACGATCCAAAAGTTCTCTTCTTTTTCTTCTTCTTATTCTTATTTTCTTTTTTTTTTCACGTCGATCCGACGTTGTCGTCTGAATAATGAATAGGGTCATAATTAAAATGTACCTCATCGACTACTGCTCCTTATGCCACCCCCACTACTATTACTGCTATACGAATATATCCGAAACATAACACGAAATGTAAAACACTCGTTGGCTATTTAGACATTTCGTTCGTGTACACGGTATCGCCCTAAATTCGTTATCGAATTCGCGTGACACGACATTTAACGAAATAATTATATTCGCCCGGTTCATCGTGGCGCGGGGACAACCAGGCACGGCTCCAGGGGAGGGCTAGGTGGGGCTCTAGCCCCCCCAAAAAACAGTTCAGCCCCTCCATCAGCCCCCCCACTGAAAAATATGTACGATGTAACAAAAAGTCACATTAAATTATTTTTAAAAGAGCTACATAATAGAAATTATGAAGTATACTTTTTAAATATTTATATAGTTTATATAAATACTTTCATATAACCGAAATTTTGTGTTTTAAGTTTTTGACGTTATAAAATTTTAAAATACTGAGATGATATTATTATTATTCATACTTTATACTTATTACTTAACAGTTTAATGTTTATACGGGCGTGCGTTATCGCGTCCGTATCAATGTATCAACGCCTAACATAGTCTATTTTTAAATAGGTATCAAATGTTAATAATATTATATTATTACATTTAGACACTCCTTGGATTGTATATTTGTTTAATATTATGTTACTGATAATTATTGTATTTTATTTTTAAACCATTTGGGACATTTCATTAGAATATTACATGACGTCATTTTTGTTTTATTTATTATGTTTATCCGTATACACTATAGTACTATACACCACACCGCCAAGTGCCAACGTGTTACGTGGTTAATAAGACGTTAGTATATTTGAGTGTCGTGTACGTGTATGTTTATTCGTCGTGAGCGTTATTTGGTTTTTGTTTGATTTGTTTTTCTAATATAGTAATGTCTAATATGAGTAAAGACAATAGTAATAGTAAAATAAGAAAAATCGATTCATTTTTTGGACCAAGTTCACATGCAGTAAAGGCTGTGACAGAAACAGTAAACAAAAAATTGAAAATTGAAAATGAAACAGAAAATGAAGAATGGGAAGTAAAAAGCAATTATGACAGTAGTATTGATACTGATAATTCATCAGATTCAGATGATTATCAACAGTTAAACGATCTACAAGAAACAAAAAACCTTGATCCAGAACACTTACATCAAAAACAGGTAATTGAAATTCAAACGGAAATTATATCTAAAATAGGACCTAGTGATATAACACATATAGTTAGTGATCAGCCCACACAACCAATTTTAAAAAATTATCCACAATCTAAATTTGGAAAAGAATGGAGACAATTCCGCCCCGAATGGTTTAAATCATATCCTTGGCTTGAATACAGTATATTAGATAATGCTTGTTATTGTTTTCCTTGTAGATTTTTTTCTTCTAACTCTGATAATTCACCGTTTTACAAAATTGGATTCAAAAATTGGAAAAAAGCTCTGGATAAAAATGCAGGAATAAAAGGCCATAATAAATCTTGTATACATAAAACTTGCATGATGAAGTGGGAAGGGTATAAAAATTCCAAAAAAACAAAATCAATTTTATCAACATTAAATGAGGCAAATATATTTTTAGTTAAAGAAAATCGGTACTACATATCAGTTATAGCGGAAATATTATTGTTCACGGCCTGTCAAAATATTGCGCAACGAGGTGACAATGAAGGGTCAGAAAGCCTCAACAGAGGAAATTTTTTAGAACTTCTAGAACTTTGTGCTAGGAGAGACACAAGATTTAAAGCTAAAATAGATATATTACCAAAAAATGCGAAATACACTCATCATACTATTCAAAATGATTTATTTTATATAATGAGTAAATTAGTTTTAGAAAATATTGCAAAAGAAGTTAAAGAAGCCAAATATTTTGCTATTCTTGCAGATGAGACAAAAGACATAAGCAAAACTGAGCAGTTATCTATTATGGTTCGTTACTACCACAATAACTCAATGAATGAAAGATTTTTAGGGTATGTTCCTTGTAATGAATTAAATGCGAAGGCTCTTTTTAATTACATAAATAAAACACTATCAGACTGTGGAATAGATATTAAAAACTGTATAGCTCAAACATATGACGGTGCATCTGTAATGAGTGGTAAACAAAACGGGGTTAGGTCAATTTTTCAACAACACGTTCCTCAAGCGCTTTACACACACTGTTTTAATCATAGATTAAATTTAGTTATAGTTGATGTATGTAAAAATATACCTGAAATAGATAAATTTATTACTCTACTTCAACAATTGTACAACTTTGTTAGTAGGTCAACTGTTCATACTAAATTCTTAGAACTTCAAAATAAATATTTACCAAAAAAAGAAAATATGGAATTAAAAAGGATTTGTGAAACTAGATGGATATGTCAAATTTCTGCTTGTATCGCTGTAAAAAAAACATTTTCAGTGATATTACTTTTATTACATCAAATAAGCCTAGAAACCAAAAGTGAAAAAGAAATAGAAGCTAAATCACTATTATTTCACATTAATTTTGAATTTATATTTTGTCTCTATTTATTTTGTGATACACTTAGTGAGATAAAAATTGTGTCAGATTATTTACAAAAGCCAGATTCAGATTTGGGTTCTAGCTGTCTACTAGTAGAATCATTAATTAATTATCTTATGGAATTTAGAAATACATCAAACAAATTTGAAGATCTTTTGAAAGAAGTTGAATTATGTGCACGAAAAAATAATATTCCACTCCCTAGTGAAACAATTAAAGAAACAAGATTCCGCAAACTTCCTAAACAGTTTTCATCATATCTAACTGAAGTAGTGACTTCTGAAAGTAAAAAAATTAGTAATAATAACGATATAAAGACAATGATTTTTTTTCCAGTCCTTGATAGAATGGTTAGTGAACTCAATAGAAGATTTTCAGACAATAATTCGATTTTGACAGGTATCAGTTCCCTCAACCCAAAATGTGACTCATTTTTAAATTTTTCAAATATTAAACCTTTAGCTGAACACTATAAGTTAGATATAGAAAGCTTAGAATCAGAATTAAAACTAGTTACAAAAGTTATCAAACGACATGAAGTTGAAAACAATATTCAGATAAAAACAATACTTGATTTAATGCAGTTACTTGAAAAATATAAATTAGCTTTTTCTGAAATGTATATACTTTGTATTATTTCCATTATCATTCCACCATCTAGTGCTGGAGTTGAAAGAACTTTCTCCAGTTTAAGACAAATTAAAAATTACATGAGAAACAAAATGACTAACAAGAGGCTCACAAATATAGCAATTTTATCTATAGAGAAAAAAATTGCCAAGAATTTAGATTTAGAAGTTGTTGTTGATAAATTTGCAGCTATACACAAAAACCGAAGAATATTATTAATTTGAATATTAATGTTTGTTGTATACAAGTAAAAATATGTTCAGTTTACTTATTATTTTCAAAATGTTTAAATAAAATAATAATATTGTACACATTTCTAATTATAAATTTTGTTTAAATGTATACTTAATAATTTAATATAAAAAGGATTTCTTAAAAGTATCTATATTTTAATGTACTTATAAACTATTATAACCTCTAACATTCAACAAAAAATATGAATTACCTAACTTTAATGTGTACACTAAAAACAAATTATTTAAAAATGTATTTGATTGCAAATTTAAAATCTATTAATTAAATATTAGGTAAATAGATAATCACCAATTTTCATTATAAAATATATTATTCCTGCTGGTATTGGTGCAATACTGTCAACTATTTTTTATATGGTACATTAGCAGGTATAGTGTGGAATATCAATATTTAGTTTATTTAATATATTTGTCACTACTAAATAAATTCATGAACTAATTAAATTTATTTTAAATTATAACAATTGAATAATTGATAAAGTTTGAAGGAATAACAATTGTGGCTTTTTATAAATTAACCTAATAGTATTGCCTAATGAGAAAAATTATAATTATTTACTACAATTTTAATCAAATATGTTTTTTCATTTGTAAAATTATTATTTAATTTATTTATTGAGTACTAATTATTGGATCAAAATAAAGAAACAAAGGTAGGTATCCCATATTATACAATTTGAGTCAAACCAATTTATCTGTTCATTACTAAATGTAAATAGGTACCTACAATTATTTTAATTTATATTTATGAAATATAGGTAAAAGAAGTACCTATAACCATTCGGCATTCAGTAACTGTCTAAGATGCGTAGTATTAAAGTAAAATTATATTTGTGGATCATTATTTATCATCATTATGTAGTTGTTAAACATTTTTAACTGTTCAAAATTGCATACCTTCATATTATTTAATTAGAGCTTAGAATATAAAAACTTGTGTACTACATAACTAATAGTTATATTAGGTTGTATGATACGGTATTATTTATATTTTATTTAAATAATCTGAGTATTTTCTGAAAAAACCTTAGCCCGTGTAAAAAAAACGTTTGACCCACTCTGCCCCCCCTGAAAAAAAATTCTAGTGCCGTGCTTGGGGACAACACGTTTACTTATTTCTAATTCACTGTCGAAGAAAACTTTTTAGTTTTCGAAAAATCTTTGTTGGAATCGCACGAGTAAAATCTCGGAATATCATTCTTTCCTGTAGTGTTTCCATCATGGCGGCGTTTTTTTCCCTAAAAAACTCGTGTAAAACGTACATAGCGTACGGGGGGGAAAAAAAACTCTTTCCGAGTCCCGAGTCATTAAAGCGAATTCACGTGTTCATTTTCTCCGAACGGACCATTCTGACGTTTTGTCATTTTTACTTTACTGTCTCGCGTGCTGGTAGATTTACCGACGCACTCGGGTTATTTATTCGTCAAGGAAAAACAGTGAAACATATTTCAAGTGAATAATAAACCAATACCTTCTTGGTTGATGAACCACAATAATTATTGGCACAGACCGTAACCACAGTCATGCCGACAGATTATGACGTGACGCTACGATCGGAGTTATATTCGATTAAACTCCGAAACAAGGCGTGTTCAACACCATATTATACCTACGTCACCCGCCGAGACACGTCGTTTAATTTACTGCTGGTGGACTAAAGCTATGGTTTCCTAAAAAAGCGGTACCGTTATCCAGCGGCCGTAATATAATGTTGGGTGACGTCACCCACACGTTTTCTATAAATAACATCGGAGTAGGTTTCCTAGAGTACGTTGAGTGTCACCGTAACGTCAAATAGCGGTGCTGTCAGTTGCATGACGGCCGTCATAGCGGTGATAAACAGTAGTTCAACGTTTTTCACGTGTAGCGGTGGCGGTGTGCATATTTAATTAGGTAATACAATGAGTGGATACGTGATTTGGACGAGCGAAAATGACGAACAATTAATTGATTTTGTCAAAAATCATGAAGCTTTGCACAATATCAAATCCAAAGAGTATAGATAAGCCCAGATGAAGCAAAATTTGTGGAACGAAATTGGAATAACGCACAAAAATTTGAAATGCACCCTCAGTTTCACGATTTTTGAACATGACACTCTCCTCCAAACGATTGCTTTTGTCTTCTGATGACTCTTCATCATCCAATAATACTAATAATGCTATGTCCAAATCGTCCATTTTTCACCAGTGCACGATCTACTACTCTCGAGTGAGTACTGACTACTGAGTGACTACGATTGAATACGGTCGCACTACTTCCTAGGAAACCACAGGTTGGTCACCGTAAATACGGCCGTTATTAACAACCGTAAAATGACGGCCGCTAGATAACGGCACCGCTTTTCTAGGAAACCATAGCTTAAGGCTGATGGCGCGTTAAAAACCCGTTTACGCGTACGAATAGTGCCGAAAGGCATACGGATCGGAGTCGGACGTCCGTGCCACAGTTGCGGCTCGATCACACGACCGGTACAGCGTTCCATAGTCATAGTGTATTGTTTTTAGGGTTGTAAATTTGTGTGAAATATTTCATAATTGAAATTTTCTCGCTTTACGAAATATTGAAAAATATATTTTGTTTTTTTTTTTTACGTTTGAAATAGTGACTGTTAAATGTCATTAAATCAGTTGATATTCAGTATGATATCGTTTTGGTACAATGTTTGGGGTTTCCTATTTAACGTGGTATCGTCCATCAGATGCCTATAAATATGTAATTTTATGATAATATTCATCTAATAAGTAATAGTTCTGATCATCTGTTATATATTGACATTTTACTTTTCTTCGAATAATATATTTATATAATATGAATTCAGAGCCATTTTAATTTTAATTTCCATACTTTCAATAGTATAGTTATGAAACATTTATATTTACCTAATGGCTAATTATTATGATTTTATATGTAACACTGATTTGTTTAACTATGCAAAGGAGCTTATTTTTACTTTATTACATTGTTATCTTTAAATAATATATTTATATTATATGAATTCAGACATTTCAATTTGAAGCATTTAACATTTCCAGATGCTGGTATAATATTGCGTGTTTCACAATATTCACGATAAATTCTATAAATATGTGCTTAACTTTAAAACTCACTAAGTACCAATATATTTTTTTGATGAGAAACTTCTGCAATAATATGATAGCTGTTGGGTAATGGAACTACTGGCCACTTATATATAAATTCATCTATATTTTGTAAAATTTATTCAGGTGTTTCAATGACTATTGGTCTGTTACTTCTTAAATCAATATTAATAAATTATAACTATAAACTATTATGGTGTTAATTGTTAATTTATGTAAAATAGTTTTTATTTCTAATTAGTACAATTAATAATACAAAAAGTATTCCATAGTAAATAAAACATTAAGCATTCTATGTTTTACTGAAATGAAACAACATTTTTATTTTTCACTCAAATTATATATTTCATGAAATTGTACAACCCTAATTGTTTTACATTTGATTCCTTTGTGCAAATCGACCCGCAATACGATCGCTGGGACTTTTTACGCTATTACCGTTATTCGACACGCGTTCAACTAGTATTAATCGTTTACAATGTTTACATATATAAATCTGAACCGTATAACTGAAAAAAACATAATTCACTATCCCCTATAAATCATTAAGTAAAAACTAGATATGTAGCTACTAACTTATTTAATTGAAGTTTCCTAAAAAAAAAACGGGATGTCGAAAAACGTTTGATTCCATTGGTACACAGACACAACATGACTTATTGTCCGAAGAAGTGGCCCATATGTCTCTGCCGATTTTCAGAAAATATATCGTCCAGTGACTATACTTTGTGAATATTATGATGCAAAAAAACTCAAATTCCACGATTAACTAATTTCCGCAGGACATAACCATTTTTTCATTTCATTTGTTTGTCTCATTATGTAGTCTTATTTTATAATATTCGAAAAATGTTTTTTTCTCGTTTTTTATTGTGTGTTTTAATTTAAAATAAGAAGAGACATGTTGAAATAAAATTACTTTCCTGGGCCTCTACTCGCGTCTAACCTAGTGAGGCCCAGTGATCTTTTCTGATACTAAATAAAGTAAAAAATAAATAAATACATTATTGGACGCTGTACATTTATGAATAAGCCACGCGTCGTCGATCTTACTTTCGAATATTTTTATAGAATTAACGCGTTTCACACGTAGGAAAAAGTCTGATAACTGCCCTTACAACAAAACGACGTCAAAACGATATATTGAAATGTCGATTTAAATAATTTTTTAACGTCCACGGAACACGAGCTTATTAGTACGAAAAGAAAGCGAAGCCTTATTTTATTAGAAAAACGGTCGACGATTTTCCGCAAACAATCCAATCAGACAGAATAACGAGCGTTTGAAGTTAGCGGTGTATATTCATTTTATTTTTCCGATCGAAAAAATCCTACCATTGTCGCGGAATGAATAAAATCATCCCAGACAGTTGGACCTCGCTTAACTGGTATTCACCGTCGGACAGGTTTGAAACACACGTGAAATCTATGAGACCCTAAGCGTACGCGTCTAGACGGAGATTATAATAATAATAATAATAATAATAATACGTTTTCTTGTCCGTGTATTCGGCTACGAGTGGAATTTGGAAATCGTCGAAACGTTTATGATGCGACTTATTATCTCCCGTCTCTATCGACATCATCGTCGTCTGAACAAAACGTCCTTGGGACCCTTCGAACCGTCTTAGAGCCCCAATGGCGTCTGAGTGGTACCGGAACCCCCTAACGCGTTCGTTGCCGTCGCGTCGTTGCAAAGTGACGAATTTCTGAACGTTTTACGTGTCGGCACGCGCACGCGCCTCGTGCAAAACGGTATTTGCCGGACGTAACCTAATTTGAGCGTTGTTGTATTGTTTCAGGACTGTCAACAGAACCGGGGAACGCAGAAGAAAAAAAAAGAAACGCGCCCCTTCTAAAGTGTCTCCAATTTATTGTTTGTTTTATGCATTTTCCCTGTGCTGCGTAGTAGTTCGATCGATCCACGTCGCTATGTTGACGTTAACGGGACTGGAAAAAGACTTAATGTCCTAGGGCGGTTAGAACAAATAAAATAGAAAAAAAAAGGAAAAAGGAAAAAGGAAAAGAACAGAGAGAAAGAGCGAGAGGAAAGAAATAAAATAAAGAAAGGAAAAAAAAATACAAAAATAAGATTTAAAAAACAAAAAAAAATTGTATAATATAAACAAGGGGCGCGTTTACTGCACTCTATGAGAATGTACTCGACAAAAGCAACAGCCATGACATTCCTGGTGGCCATATTTGCAGTGAGCCCACTTCAGTCTTCCGAAGGTAAGATATTGACACATTTTCATAACTAGAAACATTTTTATCGTGCGAAGAGAGCAATCGATTTTTATTTACGATATTGTATTTGATTTATAACTAACAGTACGGAATACGTATAAAAAGGCTGACAGCCAAATAATTTAACGAATTATACGCAAAATATGATTTAATTTCAAATCATATCTATTATTTTATATACAACAAATTATACGATTATACTTGGGAATATGAAAATGCGTTGTAAAATTAAATACAAATGTAACCTGGTTATTATAGGTTTGGTTTTGTTCTAATTACCCGTATCGAAATTAGCATGTACAAATACAAAACACAACACGTAATCATTTTCATACAATTATCGTTTTCACGAAACCTTAAAAACACTAATTTAAGAAAAATCGTAGAAAAAAAAATGACCTCGCCCGGGGCTAATCCAAGAATATTTTTTTTTTATCCAATTCAATTTTAAATTCTTGAATATCTTAAGACGAAAAAGTCAATAAAATCTTATTAAAATACTAGATATACTAAATAAATCTCAAAAAACCAACAGTCGGGGTTCATTTCTTTTTTTCTTTGCAAATCGTTTAAAATTAGAATTTAAATTTTTCCATACTATGCTAGTGCTCACATCGGAATTGTTTCGTTAAAGGAAAATGATTAAGGGGATTGCAGCAGACGTATTTTTCATGCGTTTTAGACCAATAAGCGGTAGTAAATTACACATACTTCGGAATGTCCGATTTTAATTTTTTATACATGTATGAACTCGTTGACAAAATATCTAGGTTATTAAAGAAGTCGATTTTCAATTTTCAATTTTAATGGACCTTAAAATAGCGTTTTTTTTATATATAAAAATAATATGGAAAGTAAAATTAAAACGTTTTATTTAGAAAATCTTTTACCCGTCTTAATCAAAGAAAACCTTAGGCAATAAATGCACAAATACTTTTTTTTTAATCTTTAATATACGTATATTTCATAATATTATTATAATTTATACCCGTGAATATACTAATTGTGTTTGTCACTTCTTATTTGTCTCGCTGACTTTTACTCTAAATTGTACCTATCATATACATATAGTATTGATGTATCATTATATTATCTAAATAGGTACCTAAACGATAAAACGTTATGGATATCATAATTTAAATTCATATACAAGAAAGTGTATCATCAATAATAACGATAATACAGTTTATAATTTAATTTAAAAAAATATTATTATAGTAATATACTTAAATATTAATTAATAATTTATATTGATCTTCGTGTTTCAATATATAGTATTTGAAATTTTTAAAATTGATAAAATAATGTGGTAAATATTTTGGTAAAAGAAATTTTTTTTTGATTTTTTTCCTTGGTTACATGGTTTTAGAATTAATTGATTTAGTATATGAACGTGAGTTTCCTATTCCTATCGGGGATGGTTTGTAATACAACTTTTTTAAAAAGTTGTAATTGTATAAAAAAGTTAAGTAATGTAATAGTTAATAACTATGAAATTACGAAGTGATTCACTTGTGTAGTGGAATGTAATTGTACATTTTTGCGAATTGCAGCGAAAGCCGAGTAGTGAGTAGGTAATATAATAGTAAAAGATAACGCGCGCAATTGAACATATATAGGTATTGTCATTTTTTTAGCATTTTAATTATACGTAGTTCTGGGAATTCGTAATACTGTCGACCGATAGTCCGTGGCACGCGATAAAGGATTATACACACTAATGTTCATTTACTACTCACACATAGACATAGCCCAAATGTTCTTGTTATGTGAATTGCCTAAATATTACTCCTTAAAACATGATACGCTGGAGCCCCCTTAATCGTTTGTTTTAAATCCAATAAGCCCCTTCACCGGTGTCTCGTTCGAGAAGCGAACAACACCTGTATTCCGCCACGTGAAAGCACGATGTCCGTCCAGATTTTTGACGACAAAATAAAATAGTCCGATACGAAACACGAGACGTTAACGTACGGATTGAAACGACTCGATCTCGCACGGCGACTACGCCGTAGTCACACGGTCGACGGGCGTTCGCCGATTTTCCGAAATTCTATAGAAAAGTACGGGGGTACTCGAAAAACAATGGATATTGTCGTAAGCGTTTTGCGTGCGGATAACGAGAGGAAAAATCACGAAAAAGGGACTCGTAATCACGGAATCGATTATGCGCCGAGTGAGGTGATAATACGCTTTCGATTCGAACTCGCGATATCCCCTCGCGATATTTTCGATATCGAAAATAGTCGTTGCGACTTGCGACTGTTGTGAACCGATAGCAGTGTTGTCGATGAGTCGCGTGCGTATTTGGATAGAGTTAATTGTATATCATCATCCTTTATCAGCGATAGAATGAACATAAACTGGTCATAATTTATACGGAAAAATTCGCGGGATTTCCGTTTATTGTCATGTAAATGTCCATTCATTAGAATATTTCAGAAAAACCTTCATTTTCTCGAGTTGTAAAAAAAACTATCTATTGATTGTTTTTTTTTTCTATTCGTTTTCAATCGATTAAACATTTCATCTTCTTCTTCCTCCACCTCTAATAAAAGACTAATTATTTTATTGTTATTCGTGATAATTGCCTCCGTCGCAGTTCGTAAAACGTGTAAGGTATAACGATAATAATTATTGAAATATAAAGTTATAAACAGTGGCGCAACTAGGGGGGTGCAAAAAGGTTTTAAGCACCCCCGAGTTAAAATTAAGCAACCCTTGTTTTTATATCTAACTTTTATTATTTATTGAAATACCACGAATTTTATGATTTTCAATCATCGAAAATTTCCTGAAAAAAATGTATAATTATTTGGTCGTAAGTCATATAATTCACTATAATTCATTCCATATTCGGATATTCCTATGACTGTTGGACGATTAACGATAAAGTATACATTACGGAGAAATATATCGCTTACGAGCTATTTTTAGCCTATAGGTAATAGGTCGCATACAATTCCAGTAAGCTCTGCTACACGTGAGCGAAGTTTTTCGACAATGAGGCGGATAAAAAAACTGGCTAAGATCAAGCATGCTTCAGCAAAAGGTTTATACCTAATTTATCTTTGCTGGATATTGAAAAAGATTTATTAAATCAGCTAAATACTGCAACTATTTTGAATAAATACTGCATGAAACCCAGAAAAATTATGCTGACTTAAAATTTATGATATCTTATAATTATTTATGAACAAGATTATGAAATTAAAATGTACCAATCAATGTGTTATTGATATTGTAGTGAAAAAAGTGTATTATTGATTTATTGTCTTTAATTTATGTAAAGTGTGATAATGTGTATTTTTAAGTTTTGATTTATCGATTATCGTAGGTTTTGGGTGCCAGGGGGGCGTGGGGGGCTTTGTCCCCCACAACTCTGTGATGCATTCACAGATTTAGCACCCCGCGTTTTAGAGGTTTAGTTGCGCTACTGGTTATAAACCTAACACGTCTGTACACTAATGAATATTGGAATAAAATGAACGATTATACACGGGCCGCAGAGAAAAAGTCGCGTTTAGGAAACCAGTCGGCACGCAGCGTTCAATAGTTGCGACCAGTCGCTGCGGCCAGTCGCGGATAGGAAACCGTACCTCGCCTCGCCGCTCTCGAACTCTTGATTATCCGAGGCCCGCTTAGTTTCATTCGACGGCGTGCGGCGGATCTCTCGCTAAGCCGCGTTATTACCGACTGCGGAGCACGACGCAAATCCCGTAGCAATTAAATTTGAATTATCGCAAGTTAATATATCACTGTTCGTACTCACTACGTCCCCTACGACCCGGGGAGCGACTTCACTTTTATCTGAACGCCTCATTAACAACTTTTAAACATGACTCGGAGTCGCCACGAGTGGAAATAATTTTCTTTGAGAGCAAAAGTTTTTTTGCTTTTTTTTATTTTTTTACCACTATTTGATTTCTTCTCGTATACCGTCCGTAAGTTTTGGCCGTAACGTCATTCCGTAGTCATACTCGTTTCGATTCGGGATTTTTTTTCACCGTCCATTAATAATTACTGTTTTGTGTGAACGGTTTACGGTTTTAATTTTTTTTTCTTTTTCAAAATGTAACTCGCCACGAACGACCGACAAGAGGTTTATTTCACACTCGCATCCGGCTAGACGCGTAATCGATGACTCAGTTATGCGAAACATATTATTCGTGTACCGTACGTCGTACAATGTTTATACAAGATGTCCCCCGAGTATTTCATCCTTCCGATATCTCCCGAGGTAATTAAAATAAATGAATTCTGTGTTTTTTTTTTTTTTAGAAGACTCGCCGGCCAAGGACCGCATATAGTTTGTATTCTAATTAATTTAAATGTATTTGTAAAAAACGAGGAATTGAAAGTTCTCTTTGAAAATTGTTTACTGATAGATTTAAATTAATTAAAATATGAATTATTTTATGTCCTCTGTGTCTTGCATATATGATAGTGATAAAAAAAAAAACAGAATTCGATTATCCTAATATTATCTCGGGAGAAATCGTAAGGATCCAATTCTCGCGGGACACTGTACGTAGGTATAGATACAGAGTATTTCGGATGTATTTGACCAAATTAATTATTCAATAACTCGTATTTTATTTAATATTTTTGACAAATATATATTTATATGAAAAATAATTTCGACATTTTTTATCTACTTAATTGTTTAAATATTTAGTTTCATATACGTTAAAAATCATATAACCAAAATATTGTGCTTAAAATATAATATTATGATGAAAAATTCATTGTTTTTTTTGAAACTTCGATTTTATTATTGGACTAATAGTAAAATATTATATATAATAATGGATATAAAAGCTTAAAGCATAAAATAACTTGCATTAAATCAGAAAACATTAAAAAAAAATCGTATACATAAAAAATAATTAAAACGTATATTTTCATCGAATAATTATAAAAATTATAAATAATGTGTAGCGTTGTAGTTGTTATAAAATTCAGAAATACTTCGCACCATTAGGTATCACAAATTCGCAGAACTAGATAATGAAAAGTCTTAGTTTTTGGTTGTTTTTTTTGTTTTTATCAAAACTCTTAAAAATTTGTTTCTGAACACAAGAAAAATTTTTTTTAACCATCGAGAACAGATAAAAACGAATTATTAAAGTACTATCTATATGCGATTTATGATTTATAGAGATATTTGATAAAACTTTCGAAGAAAATTAAATATATCAAAAAGTGACTCCAAAAATAAACATTATTGTAAAGCCTATAGATCCTTTGCTTTGCTCGCGATCTAAAACGAAAAATCCAAAACATTGAACGAAATAGAAGTCGTCGTATCGGCGAATTCGTAAAATCCAAAAATTCTAAGTAACGTCGTAAATGAATAAACTTATACACGTACTAGGTATTTTGTACATCATGTTAGGGTATTCAGCCGCGATATTAGCTGTAAGCTTAGTCCTCAAATCTGGAATAGATCGTTGTATTATTCTAAACATGCAAATGATTAAGTAACCGCTGGAACGACGACTGTACATTTACAATTCAAATTACGTGACTGGATGTGATCCCGACGACGAGTCACAGACAAACCGATTTCCGAGATGTTCTTGACAAATCCCTCGTGCACAATGGACGGTAAATAAAAGCCACGTTTTAAAAAGACGCATTTATGGTTGTAATTAAATTTGACACGGAATGAAGCACCGTAAACGGACACGGTTGTCGCTGAGAATTAAAAGAAAACATAAACGCGTGCGAACTATTGAAAAACGTGAATAGAAAATTAACTCTGCGTGTCGGATGATAAGGGGGAAATTATTTAGAAATCTCGGTGATTTTAAAAACTTTTGAGTACGTTCTCGAACGCGTTGAAACGTGTGTGTGCCTATTTATTTCCCGAAAAAAAAAACGGTAAATAATTCGAAATATACAATTTATCGATATTTTCGAGGGAACAGGCGAACTCGGTTACATTGGAATGGACAAGAGAGTCGTTTATCATTAAACGACACAACGCGATTCGAAGTGGACATTTTCTTGTACGTTATTCGTGCCGGACTAAATCGCGATTAATTAAAAACACGCTTAATTCGGCTACGGCCGAAATACTACTGTATTAATCGCTGCGGGATTATAACAATTAAATTTACCTCTTGCTCTCGGTGGATTTAAATCGGTTCGAACGTAGGTAATCCACGACAGTGTTCATGGAATAATAATTATTACCTAAACTGAATTCCGAAAAGAAAAAAATTATTTATATTCAACTTATTCTACGCGCCACTCGAATACTCAAGTATTTTTCCGGTAGCATAATGTCAATTCCGACTGCATTTAGATGGGTTTTTGTAATGATTCTACTACGTTTTTACGGAATTCTCGTGTGTGCGCGCGCGTGTGTGTATGACGCGATGTCAACTGATCGCTGGAAGCAGGAATGAAAACTCCGCGGACCGTTTTCAGTCGAAAATTTCTGTTTTTCAAATTGACTAAACGTCAAACACACTCGTAGGGCTTATAGTAGTGGCTCTACAATTATTGCGTGTATAGTGTGTGTGTGTGTGTGTGTGTGTGTGTGTGTGTGTGTGTGTGTGTGTGTGTGTGTGTGTGTGTGTGTGTGTGTGTGTGTGTGTGTGTGAAACGAATTGTATAGTTTACGCGCATAACCAAGTATTTTTATTAACACTAGTCCCTTCGATCTTCCGACCAACGGATTTTTCGATTAATATCAATTTTTCGAGGTGAACGTGTAGTCGCACACAATAATTTTACTATATTACGATTGTAATAATATTAATGGGCACCGCGATCCGCTCCACGGCGGTGGTTCCGAAAAACGTCGTGTCCTATACACTCGCCGCACACTGCCAACCGTCCGGTTTCAATTATACAATAGAACCGTCCGTTAGCCGCTGACAAGGGTACGGTCTTCCACGAAAAACAAACTCGTTAGCAGCAACCGACGAGGACGAGTGTGTGTGCGTGTGTGTGCGTGTGTGTGTGTGTGAGTACGAACTTACATGACCGCAATAATAGTCGGTGGTGATGGTTGTGTACGCGAGGCGCGTGTATCGCCGCGGTGGTGTACAGAACGCTCGATAACCCCGAGGATATTATTCGCGATGCAACGCACGAGGTCGGTCGGTCGGTCGCGGCGCGCAGCACCGGCTGCCTGCGCCGCTGCTGCCACGGCGTGCCAGCCGGATTTGCCGGCGAATTTATTGCCGATAAGTTTGGCCTGGACCGGGAGCGTTCTTGGCACAAAACAAGATTCGGCTGCCAGCAAAAGTACAAAAGTTTCATTAAAGATAAAGAACCACCCTCTCAAACTTTACACTTCACAGTAATTACCATCGAAGCGGAATTTATCTACGAAAATAATAAATGAACCCGCGAGAAATGTGCGGCCGCCGTGGCAGTAGTAGCAGCGTTGAGATGTGGACAGTGGGGGTGTACGCTATATGTGTGTGTGTGTGTGTGTGTGTGTGTGTGTGTGTGTGTGCGCACGCGCTAGTGCTCTCACCCGACTTTCATCGTTGCTACTGCACCTACGGCAAGTGCAAAAGTCAAGATTCTTCGCTTTCTTTCACGCCTCCGGCCCTGAACGTCGTCCGGGGAAGGTCACCCCTTTCGATATTATGATCGTTGCCAAAAATTGATCCCCTTTCCACCCTTTTTGTCCCTCGTCTGCTTTTATGCGCGATATGTATCATAAAAACAATACACGCACACACACACACACACACACACATATATTATACGTTTATAACGCGTCGTATTCACTGACGCTCGGTCGATTCGAAACGCGAAATCTCGGTCTTAACGAATAACCGACCACTCGCTGTAGCGCCTGTGTTGTACTCACGTAATCGGATTCAGTGGAGTGTCGCGTCGATTCGTGTTCGACCAACACGCTAGACACGCGTCTCGAGATCAAAACCGACCGTGTCCAAAGAACTGCAGATTACACAGGCGCGGATCTAGGAATATTTTTTTGAATGGGCCCATACATTGAATCACAAAAGTCAATACAGTAAAATTAAAAATTGTTACTATTATTAAATCAACTACAGAATAATTTTTATTCACTTTTTTGTATCAAAATAAAGTTAAAATGAAAAATGCAATTTTCTTTTCTTGTCACATGCAAACTCATTTAGAATATCCTAGGGATTTTTCACTAAATCTTCACTTTTTTCTCGTTCAATATATAGCAGAGCTAGGTTATGTAAGCGTTTGCTGGTCATTGTTGACCTGTTGAAGGTTTTGATTCTTTTCATGGTCGAAAAAATTCTTTCAGTCGTAGCACTTGAAATTAGAATAACCAAGATTCGTCTGTATATTTCTTCCAACTCTAAAACGATGCTCCCAAGCCTTTGATAGAGATGTACACTTCAATGAATTTGATTCGGTAACAAACGACAATCGATATTTATAAATAAAAATAAATTTGCCACATGGAAAAATTACATGATATTTCAGGAGGTAGATAAACTGTTGTTTTCTTACTCTTCTACGCGATTATTACTATATTAGAGAAAGTATTAAGTATTTTCAAACATTGGATGACAATTTTAAAAATCAAAATCGTGATCGTAGATAATTTTAGGTGGGTCCAGGCCCACCCAGCCCACCCTCTGGATCCGCGCCTTAGATTACACAGAGTGTTTCAGCACTATTTGAAAATTGCGATTCGACTTTGTATAATCCTGTAAATTTGAATTTTGCGCGGACGATTATAATTTTTTCTCATCTCGGCGTTGGAATCGGTACAACGTATAAACGTACTGCCTCTAATTCACTGCTCTGAAATTCATACGAAAACATCTCTTAAACTGCTAATCGATTACTAAAAAATTTAAACATAAATAAAATAATAATAATAATTTTCTTGAGTAGTATTACGTTGCGTGTTAAAACGTTGTTCTACATTTCGTGTTTGAAATAGTTACACGGCGTAAAATTTCCCGGATTTCGCTTGACAATCGTCAGATTGCTCAGAGCTGAGGCGACCTGTATAGTGCATACACGTATATGAGCTGTATATAAATATAGGATATGTTTGTGGCTTTATCAGGGCCGGATTTAGAACAAGTGCCGCCCTAGGCCCTTTTAAATATGCCGCCTCTACCTCAAGACAAAATAATATTGTAATTATTTCTAATAAATTTATTTCATTTTAAAGAAATTAGATCAATAGTCATTATAAACAAAACAAATGATTATAAATTCTAATTAGGCATTAGCAGTACACATTTTTAATCTTAAAATAATCTTAATAATCTTTAATCTTATACTTATGTTATATATATAACATTTTACGATGAACTTTTTTAGACGCGAAATCGTCGATTATAATAATATCATCATAATTTATACTTCGAAGGATCTCAGATTCTACGTGTAGTATTGATGTCGCGTTTAATCTATCTGACTCCAAAGTTGAACGAAGATGCGAGTTTACTCTTTTCAATGATAAAAACGACCGCTCTGCTGTACAATTTGTTGCAAACGTGCAAAAATACGTACGTTACGCTGTTGTGACGTTCGGGTAAATATCTATTAATAGTTACATAAATGCGTAAAATATTTATAGGATTTTTTTTATTTCTTACAAAATTTGCCGCCCCAAAAAATTTGCCGCCCTAGGCCCGGGCCTCACGGGCCTAGGCGTAAATACGGCCCTGGGCTTTATAGTCGTTGACACGTTTTCACGATCGGCAAACACGACGCCTTCGATTTGACCGACTGACTCAACAATAATTGGAGGTACACCGTGCACCGGTTACGTGTGACACATACGTCCGCCATCAATTACGTACCCAATAATATTCGTGCGCCGGATATTATATAAAACGAGAGCATATTGCTTCTTGTTTTTGCTTTGGTTTGTCTCGACGCGAAACTTTCACGGCGGAAACATTATGCACTCTAATTCAAAATACGTTTTCCAGTGGAATTTCTATGTTTTACCAGACGTATTCGGTTCGTCACACGTTTTATCGCTCTATGTACTGTCATGCAAAATAAATATGTTGATTAAAATTCAGTTTTTATATTATTATTATTTTTTTTTTATTAATTCCGTTACAGTAATTTACGTATTTCGAACGTGTCCTCGAGCTCGACGCTACAGTTCTCGGTACCCGAGAGTGACAATAATAGTCTGTTCGCTTAATACCGTATAATTTGCATACGTCTTAAAACTTTCTGCGAATTTCCCTCAGGAACATGAATAATTCGTGCCGCAGTAACGCAGCCATATTATGTACTATAGCTTTATGGCGTGCGACCGAAAGTACACGGCCGATAATGTAGTGTTTCGGCCGTGAGACTAATAAATAATAATAATAATAATAATAATAATAAAAACACGACTGATAGGTACCGCCGATATCGTTTCAATCGATCGTGTTTACGACGCGAAACCACGTCGTCTGAGAACTCGGCGATTTCGTACGAAACGCAGAATCTCACGCGAACGTCGCGACGTATACGCGGGTTCTCGTCACGTCGAAAATTGAAATAAACTATGCTCTTAATGTTTTCCTTCGGTCGAACGGTGCACGTGAATATTATTCACGTGGAGCCATTAAAAACTAGTACATAATATTATAAAAAGTATTAACCGTGTTTGTGCTCATTTAGGACGGATGTCATCCATACTTCTTGGCGTCAAATGCAAATTATAATTTATGTACAGAAATTAAAATAATAAAAAAAAAAATTCGAGTTTATTGGTATTCGGAATGTCAACATTTGCGTGTGTCCACAATTCACACGCGAAGTATACACGGGGGTACAAGTAATTTGTCATTTTTATATTCATTTCGAGATTAAGTCTCGTGCACCGTGAAATATATTTGTGTAATTTATGTAATATGAAACTGAATGCATAAATACGTCATACTATCGTTAAGTATTTAAAAAAAAAAAATACTTATTTTAAAATAGTTTTACTATGGGTTTTGTTTTGTTTTGTTTTGTTTCTTTTTCAAACAAAATTAGTAGTGATCGTATTAACCGGTAGTTAAGGTAAAAACTGTGTGTGTTATTTTCTATTAGGCTTGTAAACTAAGTGCCTATTATCCTCGAATTAATTAAAAGGTCTCGGGTTTCATCTCGAGACCTCCACTCCCTTTTTTTTGTCTTTTACCGTATTGAGTATAACCTGAGAATAATATTATAAATTATTATTTGCATACAAAACGTAAAACTGTGCGAAAATACGACGTAGAAAAAAAAACCAACCGACTCCTTATTTTTTCTTAATATCATAAATACTCGTCGGTTCAACATTGTAATCTACTGTGCAGTAAACAAATTTACTTTTAAACGGGGTTACATTGTAAATGACACTTTTCCGAACGCGTAGAGCGATATCGAATTATTTTTATAATCTGACGAGTCTGTAAACTAGTTTTTCCGCTGTCAAATCAAGAAAAACGATGATGTAACTTACCACGAAACAAAACCCAATAGAAGTCTGTTAACTATTTCTCGTAGTTAAAATTGAAAAAAAAAACAATACAAAATGCGAAGATGTAAAATAGTAATTATTATAAGACGTATTAAATATTTAACACCTGGATAATTTAGGCCATCGGTGTATTGACCAATTCTAGGCCTAAACGTTTGCAAATCGAATTCGAAACAACAATAAAACCGCGTGGAGTGTACAGAAATAATTATATATAATTAAATGAAAATACAAACTGTTTTCGTTCGTTGGACACGTATCAGTAATGAAAAAACTTTTATGTATCAGTTTTATTTTAATTTGTTTGCACTACGAGTATTGTTTATCCATTTATTTTCAATCATATTCAGTCGAACACAAACAAGTATAATTTAATTTAGTT
This sequence comes from Therioaphis trifolii, assembly GCA_027580255.1. Taxonomy (NCBI): domain Eukaryota; kingdom Metazoa; phylum Arthropoda; class Insecta; order Hemiptera; family Aphididae; genus Therioaphis; species Therioaphis trifolii. Next base: position 5,598,693 of record CM050409.1, on the reverse strand, counting down.
ATATTTTTAATAAAATCGTCCTGAAAAAAAGTACATTTTTCATATTACCTTTCATAATTTATCGAATTTTATTTATTTTTTTGGGATTTTTTTTTAGCGTATTCGTTTTATGTTTTCGTAAAATATGAAAATACGTCGTTTTCATTTGTTTCCGATGTCATAATGTTATGTCTACTGTTTATGATTAATTTTATTAATTATTTAACGGTGAATTTTTTTTTATACCATGTGATACGCTGGACAAATGAACAATTAAACATATCGTTTTGATAACCATTTTGTAAATCAGAAAATAATGAATATTATTTGATTTGCACAAGGATGCATACGGAAAGAAAACAATTCCCATGACGCGTTTAATGTTTTATGCTTTTAATCATCATAATCCGATTAAACGGAATTCAATTATTTTATAACTATAGAAAAAAAAAAAACAAAAATAAAATGTGTAAACTATTTTCGATTTAATTAATTATTTATTTTTTTTCGTCGATATTATATTGTCAAAAATTATATTTTTGAAATTTGGCACCAACTAAGTTTACGGCGATCGAAACCTATATTGTGTACGAAGCATTTTAATCTCTATGCAAACAATTGTAAAGAGGATATTAAATATTATCGTACGTAAATTATGATTAAATTAATTCAAAGTAAAACGATTTATTTTTTGTTTACTCAATACGCCAACAGTAATCGTTAGGGCTGCAGTCGTTATTAACCGTCGATCGAATACTTCGATTTCAGACGGTGTATCACAGCGTGCCTATACTCAAAACAAATTCGAAGCTTTTTTTTTATTTGTCGATAAAAACGCGTCCGGGGCAGAAAAATCGAACGAAACCATCGAGCAAAAACATCTGAAATAATTTAATGCCTTTTTTTTTTTTTTGTGTTTACCCCGCGACATCAGACTTCGGCGAGCGTTTATTTTTGTCCAATGGATTTTCCGACTGCGCGCAGATTGAAGTGCGAACAAAACACGTTTCTAATAATTAGAACCGAATTATTAGTTGCGTGCAGATGGATAGCACGCGCGGCGCTAGCGAGGCCAGCCGTCGAGGTTCTCGTTTCTTTTCGGACGCGTGATTCGACGAGACCCCGGCCCGGTTTGCCGGTTTCGCCACGTTCGTCCCGATAAAATCGAATGAACCCGGAAAAACCAAACCGGTAGTCGGACGATAGCTTTCGATTGTTTTTTTCACTATTCGTTTTTAATTGTTTTTTCTGTTTCTTACGCGTTACGCCGGGCGTTACCCGCGAACCCCGCAGATGGTCGTCTCGGACCGTGTTTTGACTCCCCAGAGGTCCGCACTACTGCACTGCGGTGGATGCAAACACCGAGTGATCTAGACCGTGACGCGCGTGGATCGCGAACACAAAGCGAGCAGAGCGCACGGCGATCGCAAATGTTTATATACTGGCAAAAATCGTTAAAGGGTTATATTTAAATCGAATGTCGTGTTTGAAATCGATAACGGCCGACCACACCGAGTCTCGTCTCAACGATCGTACGGATCTCCTATCGATCGCATTGTCCACCATGCCGACACTATACGCTTATCACACGTCGATTCCATGATTTTCCCGTGGCTTTTTAATACGTTCCCGAGTTGGCGTGGCCGGGGAAACAGGGTTCCGCCCCATATTTATGATACCCATCGTGACTATCAATCGCACGGCGCGAGTAAACGTGAACAACTCAATTCTTTCGACTAAATAAATCAACGCTTTAAACCGATATTATTGATTTACAGCCACGATGCGACACATCGACACAGAGAATCGGAGTTAATTTTTTTTTTTTATCGTTATAACTGTTATAATTGAACTCCAAATGTACATTATTGTGAGCGACATTTGGTGTATGAGGACAGTGATTCTTAAATTGTGGGCCCTAATTATAATGCCGGGGGGGGGGGGGTGAAATATTTCTAAAGTTGCTTTAATTATTTACTTCCTCTTACACAGGCATATAACTGTGAGCTCTATTTTTAAAATTTCCATTAGGTTGGCCGTAACAGTTTTTTATTTAGATTCGGAGGGCCGTATTACGAAAAAGTTTGAGAAACACTGTATTTGGATGTCAATTGTTTTCGTAATATATTGTGTGTACGATGACATTGCGGAATCCGAAGGGAACATCAGATCTGACTTGACGGTGGCTCACTGTGTCGTACGAGTTATTTTCACCCTTCAATGGTAGAGACGGTAAACCGGCCGAAAACCGGGACGTGACGACGAGGGCGTTTTCGAATTCCGAACCGAGGCGATGCGGAGTGTAAAAATACGAGATCGTGGGGGGGAAAACCCGAACAAAACCGGTCGGTCACGGTCACTACAAAAGCTACGTGGTGTCGCCATATAGTATACGGTCGCGGGCCGCGGTCACAGTGGTCACCGTGGTCACAGAGAGCACACCACAGCCGGCACGCGTTTCGGCGGCAATCCGACTATATACAGATGCGTAGCTCTTTTAACGTCCCGGAGTAAAATACATAATGTGATTCACGTCTTTCGATCGAAATCAGATCCGTGGTCACCGAAACGGCACCGTGCGACTTAACAGCCGTCGTATTAGTGCGATCGAGATCGTGATTTTTTATTTTTTTTTTGGAAAACGGATTTTGCGCCCTCGTCACCCCCTGCGGTCACAGTACGCCACCAAACGTCGCACGTATTATTTCGTAGTAATCGTAGCCCTCAATGTGCCGTGATAGACATCGACGTGTTTGTATTTTCCGGAACCGTGTTTGCCCGGCGTCAACACAACGACAGCAATGACAATGACAGTCATACACACAATATGCGAAACGAAAAAGATTTGATATTGACGTCCTCGCTCTCACACGCATCGTCGCGCGCGCGCGCAAGTACCCGACAATACGTTTGTACCCGTCGTAGTGTATCACAATAATAATAATAATAATAATAATAATAATAATAATAATGACAATAACAATATTATAATAACGATGACAATGACACGATTTATCGCCACGAGGATACCATTACTGGCGACGACGACAACGACGGACACCTATTATAATAAATTGGGTTGTGAATTTCGACTCAACGTTAAAACGCTAATCGACTGGCGATCATTGTCAACGAAATTAATAGTGTTTGTCAATCCGTCGCGGACGTCGTGTCGCGACAATGCGTTCGAAACGGACGTTCACGTTATATTCCATGCGCGGGCGTTCGATTAGCGAGAGCGGACGACGACTGGCCCTCGGCGGCGTGTCGCGGCGTGCGTTTTTGAAACGGTTGCGCGACCCTTGGCAAAATGCGGTTTTTACGGCGCGACAATAGACCCACGTCAGGTGTGGGGTGGGTTTTCTCCGACGGAAATCAATAATCCCGACTACTGGTCGCGATTTAGATAGATTGTATTCGTTGAGTTCTGAAACAATTCTCAAAACATCCTTTTTTTCGGTTTTCTTTTTTTTTTTAAGCGATTTTCAGTATTTAACTTCATACGTAATCGATCCTCAAGTTTGTTTTTCGTTTCCCTTCGACTCAGTCCGAGCGACGACTCGATCGTGATAAAAAAAAAAAAAAGTAGATTCAAAAGCGTGATAAGAGATATGAAGTCCGATAAAACCGATGACTGCGTCTTTTTCGAGTATTTCTGATGAAATAATCATGCATAAATATATCTGAAAATAAAAACGTCTATGTGCGTGTGCGCAGAACTTTTATTATTTATACTTCTTTGCTTTTCGAGTAGGTACCGATTAGAGTACGACTAGCCATGTGACGAGGGTTTTTTTTTCCTCGTCAAAAGCTCTGTAGTAATATTTACCATACGTATTTAATTCGGATTGTTTGGCCATAGGATAGTCACTATAGTGACAATAGTGTCATACGAGCACAGCGTACAGGTACGGCAGCAGTTTATAAATGGTTCTCGTTTGGACGCGAGTTCGCGGCAAAATATTTCACCAGTGTACTCGTGTAATGAGTGACTGTAACGAGTCGTATCAGACGTTCACGTGTTTTGCCACAAGTCGTGCGTGTACTCATACGACACCGGGTTTTGTGTAGTATAAAGGGCGTGTTTACGCGCACGCACGCACGCACACACACACACACACACATACACATATACGCACGCATACACATCATAGTCGATGGCGTTTTCATCGTTTCCGTAAGATAAAACAATTAAACCGATAAAAATTGAATTAGTTGGCACACGGTGGTAGTCGTTCGCGTATCTCTCTTGCGTGTGTGCACATATATATATCAATGCGTCGACGGTGGCGGTAATCGTGGGGTGGAGGTTCAGACTACCCCTGCCGACGCCAAAGAGATACGCGTATAAGAGCGTGGGGGAGAATACCGCGCTCCATCCGAGTATTATAAATCAGTTCACCCGCTCGCATAATCCCAGTGGCGTGGCGGGGCTGGCGCGAAGGGAGTAAACTTTCGACGGGCTACGGCGGCGGGTGGAGGACGTCACGATTCTGAGTGAAATTTGTTCATCCCGCTAAGCGCTAGTAAGTCGTCGTAGTCGGTGGCGGTCTCACTAAAACGATAGCGACGATAATTTCGCTCGTTGGAATATCGTAGTCGTAACAATACGTGCGCGTAAAGCACAGAACCGGGTTTCGTGTGGTAGAGGCGCGGCAGTGTTACGGGCGCGTAACGTCGAAGGTTTTCGTATGGACACGTTCAGAACGGTCCTCTCCCGTACGTCGTCTCGTGGTGTACCTCTATATACGTACACGACAGTGGCGTCTTTCGAGGGGCGTTTTGGTGGGAATTGGCCTCCCCCCCCCCAAATAAACAGCGGCCGGTGTCTCGCTGACGATTGTCCGGAGCCGGATACGGTCGACTGACGTTTATACGAAATTCAATGTGTAAAATGTGAATGATTATTAATTATATTATGCAATCAAAATCGAAGTCCTGCGGCATAGTTGGCTGCAGTGGCGCACTGCTGAATCGCGAATTTAAAATCACGGAATAAACATAGTATTGAAACTGACGTAATATAGACGCTATCAGGAGTGTCGATTACGATTATACTGGGGTTCAGTAAATCGGTATGACTTTACTTGACGGTAAAAACGAAATTAAAGATAACGATGCTATGTATTACGCCATTATTTACACGCGTAAAATAAAGCACAAATTTACACGTCTTAGAAAAAAAGTAGACACGGAGCCGAGTATACGACTATTTTTTTAATTTTTTTTCTTTTATTATAATTTCTGGTAAAAATCTTAACGGAAAATACATCTACCGGTGACTAATATCTACCGGTGGCCGTTCTGATAGTTATTATCATATTATACCGTTCGGCTCTGTACAGTGTGTATATCGTGGATTGGTATCCACTAGCCATATCTCATTTACGAATTTATGGTCGATATTCTTAAAACGTTTTTTTTTTTTTTAAAATATTGCTCGTACGACTAAAGTTTTCAATATAAAGCTACGTAATTTGCTCGAAGATATTAGGTGATGAGCATGGGAAACTAGTAGGAGAGTGTTTTTTCTTTTTCAATTTTGCAGGCCATTCAAAATCCCCCCCCCCCATCATTTTATTGAACTGAAATGACGCCACTGGACTACGCGATATATTTAGTCGTCCCCGGGTGCAAAACCACGATCCGTTTCGCGTGATATTCATGCACAGCGATTTTTTCCCGCCAGGAAGTGTCACGTAACACGCACGCCCTCCCACACGTCCGCGTCGTCGTCGTCGTCCTCGTCACTACCACGACAAAACGGCGTAGGTCCGGGGCAGAGGAGACGAGGTGGCGTCGCGTCGTTATCGTCACGCGCTCGGACCGTCCCAGGCCTCGGGGCGAGCGGCGATACCACCCCTTTCCCCCTACTTCCCGGATTCAGAGCGCGTTGTAATGAATACGAATGTACTCGCGCGCGTGGCGTGTTGTCGGAGCCGCCGCCGCCGCCGCCGCCGAGTCGAGGGAGGAAAGTGTTTTGCGCGCGTTTATAACTGCGGCCGGCGGGTCGTCGCAATCACGGCTTCACATCGGCCGGGGGACGAAAAAACAAACAAACAAAACACGAACGATCTAGAAACGTGTCGTGCGCGCCACCGCCGCGGCAGGGTAGTCGGTGGCATCGCCGCGATAATAACGAGAGATAACGCGCGGACGACGGACGTGCGACCTTCCGGACAACGGCGACGGGTCACGCGCGTTTTTCGAAATCACGCGTCTCCTAGAACAGTGTCTGTGGGTAGTGATGTAAAATTACCGTACCTAGTTATACTTTGGGAAAATATTAGGTAATTCTAAATCTCTAAGCTAGAGAATATTAGGTAATTTTCTTTTCCTTCGATAATTCATCGATTAAGCCCACAGAAAAGAGAATAAAACCTAACCACAGTCACCACACCCACGTCATAAACTCTGTTTAAATAATTACCCATATGTTTTATAAAGTATACACCATGAAAAAATTGATAGGTATCATCACAGTTGTAATAATTTTGTTCAGTATACGCGCATCCTTACTCCCGGCGGCCTATGTCGTAGTTCTCCACTTTTGATTGGTTGATATTTTTTCCATGTTACCACCATAGAAACATCTGCGATTATCACTTACCTATTATTTTTTTAAATTGAACTATTTTGTTTTGTTTCATTATGAACCTAAAGTTTGTAGGAATAATGTTAATGATTTAAAATAATTTGATTGTAATTATTAGGTAATAGATATATTTCGGCATTATTAATTTATTCTGTGACAAGAGTAACACTGATAACATTTTATATCTACGCGGCACGAACGACAATGATAATGTCTACCAATAAGAAGTGGAGATCTACGATGTATGTGAAAAGAAGTCATATTAGAGTGGGGTGTGCGTATCAAAAATCCTTGTTGATACCTATCTATTTTGTCATGCTAAATACTATATAATATTATGTCTGTATCTGATACAGTGATACCAATTGTAACCTTCAAACATAATCATATCACTATGACACGAAAAAGAAAAAAAGAAAATTATCCACCCGGAAATAATCTTCAAGAGAATATTCTCTTGTCGCATCACTATCTGTGGGTCGAGAAAAGTCGACTTTTTTCGGTTACCGAGTTCTGCGAAACTCGATTCCGTAAACGTTTTCGGCGGTGGCCGCGAAATAATTGCTCAATCGGCGGTGACCGAGAAATGAGTTTTTAAATTTTCAGTCGACGGCGTCCGTCGTCCACTCGGTTTTCGTCCAGGTATCGCTCTGAGCTAAGGTAAATCTAGTACCGTGCGTCTTGTGAATTTGAGCTCCGTTGACATTGACTCGACGAAAATCATTTTTTTGTTTTCTTTAATTTTTTAAATTTTTTTAAAATTTTTTTGACGTGTATTTTGAACACACCGAGCGAATTCGACGAATATAATACTTACAGAAGAGACAATTTTTTATTTAGCGTATCGTATCGCGCGTGGACGGACGTGGTGCGAGTGAGAAGCTAATTCACAGCCGATCAAATGGTATAAACGAAACTCGGTACCGTACCTATAAATAATGCATACGACATGAACGTTATGCTAATGTACCGCTTTTAATAACCGACTCGTGAACTATTATTTACTCTCTTAATTTTTTTGTTTTTTTTTTTTTTTTTTTTTTTTATTACCAGTATTGCTGATAATTATAATTGGAGATGCACGAATACGGTGTATTACGGGAAAGCTTATCAAAAAGCTATTTTATTATTATTATTATTATTATCAGTATCATCATTATTTTTATGATTATAGCTGTTAACGTTACGTGTCCCGCGGAATTAACGAGGGAATGCGTTATCAAGATTCTTTTGATACCCCATTAGAAATACATAACGTACAGGTATTAGCCTAATTTTGCCAAAAATAAAAAATAAATAAATACCTACCGTTTCGACTAATTACGTTGTTTAGCGTATCGTTTCGTGTACGAAAAAAAAACTTTCAAAGATTATGACACGCTGTGACGGGTTTGCTTTGACAATTCTCTCCGTCTTATTATTTTCACTCTACTGCCCGTGATCACGTCTTCTGTATCGTTTACGTGAATACATTATGAAATACACCGTCCAATACTATAGTGAGTGTAGTCGTTCCGCTTTATAGTTGTTGTACGAGCTCCAGACGAATGTCGGGCAACACACAACGGACGGAACGGTCGCGATGTAAACGTTATTGTAAATCGAATATTTTTCGATAATTGTTTTTTTTTTCAATTTTGACGATGGACTTTCAATGAAAATAACGAATAAAAATAAAATCATATCGTCGGCGAACGTTTGCGAGTTCGGCTGACGCGGAACTGTTCGAATCGCCGAGAACGTAAATGGAAACAATTGTAAAGATATCGACAACGTTTATTCGCGTTCGAATGATTCGCATCACCATCCCGGCGGTAGACCGTGAACACGATTTTTATTTCATACGTGATTTGACGCGTTTGCCAAAAGGGGAAAAGTACAACGCGGCGTTTGTTTAACGCGAAAATATATAAAAAAAAAAAAACGATAATCTGGCGTTTCACATATATTTGCCGTCATGCTCCGGGGAAACGCGAGATTAACGTTATTGAGTTATTTTAAAAATATCGTCTCCCTACGACGGCGACGAAGTTTCGTTCGAAATTTAAATTTCTTGTACACGGTATATTATCGTGAAATATCGATGTGCTCTTAATTTTTGTTTCTATCGATTATGTATTTACCGACGTACTCGACCGTCGCGTACGGACGAAACCCTCCCGGACGGCGTTTTCTATTATATTTTATGCGTTTTGAATAATCTCACGCTTTATTATCGTCACAGTCGTCCTATTAAACGGGACTAGTGAGTGGACTGAAAAAAACGTCGTAGAAACGGCTGTATTTTCTACACGAATAGTTTATATATATGAATAGATGCGTTTTTTTTCGTTTTATACACTTCAAACATCCTTAAAGCTCGACCAGGCGTGACAACCGATTGCGAGGTATTCCCAAAAGTTCTTCGAAAAATACATTTTATAGATGTGGTGAATCCGGTGGTATTGATCTCGTCCCGGTAGAAAAACTAATGTTTTTCAAGTAGTTAAAAAAATATGGACGACGGTGGGGAAAAAAACGAAATTCGGTCGATAAGAACGATTTTAATTTACGTCACCAGAGTTTTGAAAGTTAACGGATGTATAGGGAATACTCGTTATTGAATATTACTTAAGTCGTGATTAGTCGAGAATTCAAAATGATTATCACGTATGCGCGAGAACCGTACATAGGTTAAATTCAAGGGATAAAACGTCTGAACAATTTCGCTTTTCACTCAAGTTTTATTAATGTTAACAATGCAAACAACACACTTTTTTTATTTTTATTTGTTTAAAAACAACCGCACAATTTAAATCGAACAAGTTGCAATTAATGTAAAATATACCCGTGACCTCAAGAAATATGGAAATATCGATAGTTTGATTTTATAAACTGAATTCTGTTATCTTTGAAAAAAAAACATTTAACTAACTTCACATTTATTATAACTAAGTAAGATTAATATGTAAATGCATTAACTCGCAGTGCTATTCACGATAACAATTACGATATTACGGGCGTTATACAAACAATAACCGGAAACAAATGATAAGCTTAACTAACTCGAAAAACTTAATTTATACTAGAAAATTACATAAGCATGTGAGAACGTCAAATCAAATTGATAATACACTTGAATAAAATATGATCGGATCACTTGGTTTTCATTTGAATTTATTTCGTTTAAATTAATTTCTTTTTAATATCACGTGCCTCTTATTTGACAATACATTCGAAAATATTAATGACTATTGATAAGCACATTCAAACGTATTAAATTAAACATCGATTTCTTTGTTTATGTTTATAACATATTACTTTGTCAAAAATATAATTCTGATATAAGCCAAATTGAATTAAAATATAATAAGAATTTGTATACTTAACGAAATCAGAATTAAATAATTTTGAACTCTTAGTTTTCATTGGATTTTTTTTTTATATATTTACTCAGAAATATTATCTACGTTTTTTTATCAATTATAATGGATAATGGTTGAAAAACCATTGGACAATGGACTCTCATTTGAATTCAAATTTAGTTTTCCTACCAATTTTTCGTTCGTTTTGTACTTAGTGTTGCGTTAAAAATGTCAAGGACGAAGTTTGCGTGTGAACTTCACTGCGGCATATTTGATAAATCCAAATTTAAGTAACAGTCATCATGACTGTGATCGTAACAACCCAATTAACAAAATATTAAACATTAAATATCATTTACCGAATGAAAAACACTAATTCAACAGTTAAATAAATTGAAATGTCGTATATTTTCACAAAGTTCATAACATCGAATGTACATTCAATTAATGAGATACATTTATGATAATTTAAATTTATCGTCGTCGTATATTTTATACGGAAATTAAGGGAACCGTATTGATTTTCCTTTAAAAACGAGAATGACAGTGACACTAATAGTTAGTGTAAATACTTGAATTACCTCGTGTACACGATACGTCAACGTGTACATATCGTGTACATATATACGCAAGCAGTACCTACCTGTTTTACCGCACAGTAAATAATTTAAAATATTGATCACATCAGTGCAATTTACTCGTATAGATGTTGAAATTAAAAAAAAAAAAAAAAAAAAACAAACAAAAATCGTATTCTTTCGAAATGTATTGATTAAAAATTTAAAGCAACACTTAATCATCATCTGAAATACCTATTATACTATTAAAATGACATGTATTTTATTGCAGCGTAACGATAATTTATATTATTCCTGATTTAGAACTAATTAACGAAGACCGACGATGATTTTTTTTTCAATTTTACGATTTTACGCTAAATATTCAATTAAACCGTTTTTAAAGTCTCAACGTCAATTACGTTTATCGTTCTATTTCATAACGTCCGGAGATATTAATTAACTCGCGACGGTAAAATTATTGCTGTTCGTATCGAACAACAAACGTTAGATGATAATATGATAGAATAAAATAGTTTTGGAACCGGCTACACTAAGACAACAGACATAATTAATAATACTTTAATCATATACTGTTAATTAATACAGTAATGTACTGGAATTTAATGTTTATTTCGCACGGCACTTAAACGTATGGCGTGTAATAGGATATTATACGCCATTCATCCCATAGGTATTACAATATGTGTGTTTTATTGATCAACTGAGTTCTCGTATGAACGGAGGCGGTTTATAATCGTTGATGTTATACTCGCACCCCGTACAACCGTTCTTTCCGTGCAAACGAATTTGTTTTGCATATTTTCACATTTTCCGCAGGACTTTCGGGTGTAATGATTTAATTATACAATATCAGAAACGTTTTTTCCGAAACGACCGTAAAACAGCGACGACGACGACAACAACAACAAAAACAACAAATAATTATCTCGGCGGAAATCAATGAAACGGAATGAACGATTTTCGTCCGACGATTCCGTACGAGTGGTTTTGAAATTCGCTGACTTAAAAAAAGTTTATTACCCACCCCGGATAAAAGTATACAATAGTTTGTTTGTATTATAATCCAACAATAATGCTTGTAGCTTTACTTGCAGAGCATGCACGCATAAATGAAACATAAATTATAATTAACTCACCTTAAAAAAAAAAAAACAAAAATGACGTACTATATTAAAGTTAAATAAAAACATTTTAATTAATTTTAAAGATTTATGGCATTCGTATGTACTCGCACGTATAATACAAAGCTTTCCACACACACACACACTAAACTTAATATCGATTATAATATTGAAAAACAAAAATAAAATGAACATTTTATAATGTATGTTAACTGTATTCCTGACAGTAGTTCAAGTTAAAATACACTTTTTACCACATATTGATACATAATTTATGTACGCTATGTTGTTAACTTCTAACTTAATATTTATAATATTGAAATATGACTTTTCACAATGTTATTTGCATTAATAATAAAGTATGTGACGGGATAGCAATTTTTGTCGACAAAAGAATAAGTAGCGAGTAAGCAAATTAATTCAACAAAAAAAAAACCGTTTATAAAAGATATTGATATTTTCTGAAAATAATTTAATGGTTCAACACGTATGTCTAAAACTCAATATTAATATTGTTCTTATTGTTATTATTATTACTTTAATACGAGTGTGTTTGTTTGATATGTTTTGTTTTAAAAACGTATAGAAAAAAAAATACATATATAAAACTACACGAGTCGAAATGTTAAACTGTATAATTCGCGGTGGTTGATTATTGTGGCAGAGCATTATTGATTTTGCGAGGTCGGGGAGTCGCTAGCCCGGTCATGATGTTATTTTTTTCTCGTATAACAACCCGTGTGTCGAGATTCGTTCGGGCGAACGAGTAGAGTGAAATGGACTGCTGCCGATGGCGTCGCATGACTTCATAATAATTGTAACAACAGCAATAATAATAATAATAATAAAATCAAATTATATTCCAGCGAAATTAACGTGACGCGTGATTTCGTACGTGAAAATATCGAGGACGGCATTTTTGAATTTTAAACGTGTCCGAGTGATTTTACCGCGGCATAACGTTATTTGGACGACACAACTCGCGTCCGTGCTTACTTATTCAACGAACTCGTAGGACGTAGACCGATTAAATATCACACGATTGTGCGTGTGTGTGTGTGCGCCGTATTTTCACGCTACGTTTTGTCCACGGAAGAAACGGATCCCTGAGTCGGTTATTATGCAACATACCATTATTAGGGATCACTGCGGGGTCGTTGCGGGCCCGTACCGTTGAGAGTGCCTGACGTGTTTTCGGCATCCGAATATTACACAATGGACAGCTAGTCGATTTGTTAAGCGAACGTCCAATAAAGAAATATTAGGACCTACCTGCAAGTGATCTCTACCAAAAAAAAAAAATAAATAAATAAAATATATGTGTATATATGTGTGTATATATATATAAAAACACAAACCGAATAAAAAGTCATAACGTTATTATTTAATAATGATTTATCGATTTTACGTTTTTTTTTTTAGAACGTCATCAATTACAATCACGAACTTTGTAATATTTTTATATTTAAAATCATTTTTTCCCCTTTTTATTTTATTTTTTTTTTTTGAAATTGTTTTTTGGTAAAAAAAGTTTGTCAATAATATTATATTATATAATACACGATGTAAATATATTATTTTTGTTATATATATATATATATATATATATATATATATTTTAAGCAGAATCTTATAAGACAATACTTTTCTTCTAGCTTTAACAAAGAACGCTTTTTGTTTGATCGTTGTTTATTTTTGAATTCATATTAATTTTCAAATGCAATATTAGAAATAAACGTTTTTAAGTATAAACCATTGTTTCTACGCAGTATTCACGGTCTCGGTAAAAGTACTTTTATTTATTTATTTTTTTTTATCTAATTGGTCAAAGGAAAGGGTCCAAATATGAAAAATTCTTTCATAGAACAGGTCAATACGAACAGGTCATTTTTAATTAAATATACCTAATGAACATTTTACAACTCATATGCATTATGACTATAAAAAAAAAAAAGCGAACAAATGTCTCTCTTAACGATTCAAATGAACAATTTTATTATTTAACATTACTATTTTTAGATTCTGAACGAAGTGAAGAATGTATTGATTTTACTATGATGTGTGTTTTTTTTTTTTTTTTTTTTGTTTTTTTTTTGTTTTTGTGTCTGTGTACACCATAACTACTCGAAATAATGCTTCAATTTTGAACTTCAGGGTATGTTTTCGGTGGCAAAACGAATATCGGAGGTACCTTAGAGAGGTCACAAGTGAAAATTCCCAAAAGTTTTCAAATGCCACGGGAAAAACAAACAAAAAATGAGGAAAAACCGGTACTTTTTGTGCAAAACCCGTTTTCGACGAAATCGATTTTTTTATTTAGCCGTTACTCAAAAACCAAAAATTGTAGATACTTGAAATTTTCACCAAATGTTTATATTGAAATCATCTATACGTGGTAAAATTTTTGAACACTTTTGACTTTTATTGAGCTAATTATAGACAATTGAAATTTTCAATTTTTTTAAGTATTTTTTTTTAAAATAACGATAAAATTTTTTTTTTTTGCCAGAAAATCTTGAAAATTTAATACAAGGTTTCTTATAAGTTGTTCCATAACTGATAAAAAAAAATCCAAAATCGTAAGTCACAATTTTTTTTTATAAGTGCTCAAAGTTCCAATTTATACGAAATATGTAAAAATTGCGAAAATTTGCAAATAATTTTGTTGTTGAAAAATCGTAAAATTTTTTTCTTTTATAACTAAGTTTTGAAAATTTGGTACAAGGTTTTTCATTAGTTTTTCTTCAATTATCTGCAAAAAAAACTCTACCGGATTCAGACAAAAAAATTTTATGAGTGTTTGAAATTTAAATTTTTACAAAAACACGTTAAACAACGGTTTAGCCTCAAACGATTTTTGCTAATTGTTTTTTTTTTCAAAAAGTATAAGTTGTAGAAACTTGAAAATTTTATCAGTTGTTTATATTGGCATTTTCTTTATATAATTTTATTTTCAAAAGATTTCACTCATTTTTAATCAATTTATAGGCATTTGAAATATTCGATTTTTTTAATTTTTTTTTTTATAAATGTTGATAAAAAAAATGTAGCTCGGACGAAATACTTGAAAATTTAATAGAAGGGTCCACATAAGTTGTTCTAACTCCCATTCAAAAATTATAAAAATACATAGGCACAAAATTTTTTTATAAGCGTTTATAAGTGCTAATATTGACAAAATTCGTCAAAATCATGTATATTTGCTATGTATTTTGCAGTTGAAAATTCATAAAATTTTAAGTATTCAAAACTAAGAATTGTAAATTCGGTACAAAGTTTGACATACGTTTTCCTTCAATTATCTGTAAAAAAATTTGCACTGGAATAAAATCAAAAATTTTTATGAGTGTTTGAAATTACAATTTTTTCACATAATCGCGTAAAATAACAATTTAGGCATCATTGATTTTTGATATTTGTTCTTATTCAAAAAGTATAGGTCGTAGAAACTTAAAACTTTTACAAAATGTTTAAATAGGCATTTTCTTTACATAGTTGTATTTTCAAAATATTTCGTTTATTTTTTAGCTATTTATAGGCATTTGAATAATTCGATTTTTCTTAGATTTTTTTTTATAAAAGTCGATAACAATTTTTTGGCTCTACCAAATCGCTTGAAAATTTAATAGAAGGTTTTGAATAAGTTGATCTAAGAGTGATTCAAAAATTATTCAAATACATAGGCACAATTTTTTTTTATAAGCAGTTGAAGTTCAAAAATCGACAAAATTTGTCAAAATCACGAATATTTGCAAATTATTTTGTAGTTGAAAATGTATAAAAATTTTTGTATTCAAAGATAAGAAATGAAAATATTATGTAATATCACAGCTGATAAAGATAATTAAATAGATTAAGTTTATTATAATATAATCAGTAGCTGACAGCTGTTCTATACAAAATATTGGTAGATTGTAAACACAAGGTGTATAACGTACCTTTACATGGTTGAATAGAACGTTACTAACTTCCAATTTCCAGTTATTTTAATGTGTGTATCAGTTCCATAAACATGCGGATTTTATATATTATTATTAATTATTAATATTTAAATAGACGTAGCCACGGAGCATTCAGCATATATGGACGGCGGGGTCGGGTGGTACCGTCACGATAGTGCATTTAGGCAAATAATATGGTATTCACCTACGCCCTATCTATGCACATCCTGGTTTGTCCAATGCTCACGAGCAGAAGTCACATGAATAGACAAATGTAAATTTAACCCAATCTAGGATATTAAAATAAAATATATATTACAATTTAAGGCTGACATCTTCATCTTCGTTCAGAATCGTTTTTTTTTTTTTATAATATAAAATAATTCAAAAATCTATCCAATAATGCCTAATCTAGCAATGCATCTCGTGTATCCCACCCAACTACTGTATCCTGTACTTAACTTACAATGATTTATCATTGCATTCAAATGTAAAGTACCATACAACTAAACTATCGTAAACCAGGTGATCCCATGATAGAAAGTGCTATACACTCCTCACCATTATCTTGTCCGAGGAGCGAAGCGACGAAGGACGAACTTCCACCACCATTATCTTATCGGCTTTTTTTTTTTTTGCATTCATACGATCCTTTAGTTATGCTACTCTCAAATGGCGTACACACACACACACACACACTTATTATGAAAATATGTACAACGTCCACGTAACGTTTACCTTTTGGACAGACTGATGACATGTGTGTGTGTGTGTGTGTGTGTGTGTGTGTGTGTGTGTGTGTGTGTTATCCTATGGTAGTAATACGAACGGAAAATATAAGGTGCAGTAACGAGTGACATTGATGGACGATGAGTCGGTTGAGAGATCAGATGAGTACGTCACAGCAACAGCTGCAGTCGGTACGACCATCGGAGGAGAGGCTGTAAGAAGTGGACCGTTCGATAGATATACCGGAGAAAAAGACGGTGAACGTTTCACGTTATTACCCCGTGATAGAGATCCGCCGAACAATACGGGGCACGTACACGATAACAACAGACACCGCACGGGCGTACGCCTTCGGACGAGTATGACACTCTAGGTCGACGCGGTAACGGTTTTACTTGGTATCTGCTCGCAAACACTGATTATCAATACGGAGCACACCTCCTTTGTTCTGTTCGACTGCAATTCGAACGGAGAGGCTTTCCATGTGTTTTATACCCCGTACCGTTCTGTCGTATACGCCACGCAAAGGGTTAACGTATAACAACACGAAAACAAGGTGTTTGTCGGTTTTGTTGTACCCTCTAACCGTTAAACAAACACGAAAAGAAAAACCTATTGATTGGCCCGGACGACCTAATCTTCTTGAGTGACAAAGAATACGATCTAGCACTGCTTAATTGGATAGTCGAAACAGGTTTTATTCAAAACGCTTACTTTCCCTTACAGCTCTAGAGTTATTTTACACACGAAACAACTGACAAAGAAAAAGATCTTGCACTGGATGTTTGGAGCGTGATGTAACCGTTACCTAAACGAATTTCGAACTTCTCTCCTGAAACTGACAAAGAAAACCTAGCACTGGATTGAGTTTCGAAATACAATATGTTTTAAATACACTTTTTGTTAAATGTCCCAACTTTCTCGTATGCTTTTCACAAGTTCGTAAAATAGAAAAATGATTAAATATAAACGCCTTTTATAATTATAATCAAAACCTTTTCATTAAAGACAACGAAAAATATTATTAATAGAAAAACAAAAGAATGACCGATCACTTCACTCGCAAATCGGGCAGCGTTTCTCCATCTACAACGACGGCAGCAGAACGAACGATCGTCACGTCTTGCTGCGGGAGGCGTTTTATTCCGTTGCAATCTGTCTGGTCAATATTTTCTGAAGGCGGTGTGTGTGTGTGTGTGTGTGTGTGTGTGTGCGTTTGCTGACAATTTATTTATTTTATGTTTTCTAATAGTTATCAAATTAAATTAAGTGTTTGGTATCATCTCCGTATACCAGAAACGAGCTTGCTCAGTTGGTATACGTATCAGCTCTTATCACTATTATTATAATAATTTAACTTTTGTAATTTGATTATTGTATTGAAATAATGATATTGATTTTGCTGAAATAAATAAATAAAATAAATAAATCTATGTGATAATACAACAGTCCGGTTGACGATAAGTCGTTCGGCTGATTTCTACTACACCTTTGGAGTATTGTCGGACTGGTCACTGATACATAACTGAAGTTTTATTATAAACGTCGATCATCTTATTTTAACTATGGATATTGTTTACGTTATAAGAATTATTATTATTTGTATTATTAATATTATTGTATAATTATTCAAATACTCGTTTAAGCACCCAGCGTGTACGAAACATTTTGAATCGTGGTAAAGAATAATGTGGGGGGGGGAATTAAAAATTAAAGTTTTCTAAATCATATCTCACGGTTCGAAAAACTAGCTAATATAGATCGAGAAACCCTGACCTCATCGATTCGACTGCGGTGAACAGTTAGAAGTTTTTACTTAGAGTTTGGTATACATGTTACAAAGAGTTCTCGCACGAGTAACCTTTTTTTTTTTGGGAGTAGTAGCTGAAGATTACACAGGTGTCGTGGGGTACGAGTCGAACGAGTCAATTCATGCATATTTCTGAGTAACAAAATCTGTCCGTGATTACAACTATAATAGAAGTTAGTTTTGATACGCACGTTTTGATTTATTCGGATGTTTCTTGTCTCTTCGTTTTTGGTTAAAAAAAAATAATAATTATAATAAAAAAATATACGCACACGTATTTTAAATCGATTTAGCGGACGAAAAATTATTTATTCACGCCCAACCATAAGAACGATTCGCTGTTCCGTCGGCACCTTTAAATTTTCCGTCGTAAGCCGGCGAGCTGCTCGACCCACCCGACCCGTAATACGACCCAGGGCCTGTCGTACAGGGTAGGTACGCGTGTGGCGACGGTGCGATCGCACTAGATAAATCATTGCGCTCCGTACGGCATACACGCGCGTTCGCCGTTCCGTTATTGGAAAACGCAGAGATTTATGTCGTCGTCGTCGTCGAACGAGCTGGTTGAAATATCGCCGTTGTTACGTTATGAATAATTTTCATTTCTCCCGACATTAAATAAAACAACGACGACGACGACGACACGTGTAAGATCGTTAAAATTCGATTACATTTATAGCGACGGCGTTGTATTATTAAATATCATTATTACACCGCACGCACGCGCTTCGTGACGTCATTAATATCGCCGGGTTAGGCAGCCCTCGTCGTGGAGACTATCGTGCGTCCGGTGTGTCGTATACGCCAATTACTTCAGCGTATATGCCATAAACACACACACACACACACACACACACACACAAAATAATTTTAGTATAAACTTGAAAATAGCACGTGTTCTTCTTACGGTGATCGAGTTACACGACCACCACAGAAGAACATTTATTTTCTGGTCTCCTCTCTTTTTATAATTTAACTTGACCTCATTGAAAATATTTTTGCTTACCCGTACAAAACAACGATTAGACGCTAATTTACATTGTTTTCTATTTCGAAATTGTTTCTCTCAAACCCTATATTCATCTATTTTAACAATTTTCGTGTCTTGTATTTCTCGTGAACTAAATGGCTGTTGTTATTATTGCCGAATACTACAGGTGTAAAAACGCCGAATGATTTTTATTGATTTCCACTGATTTCATCGCCCATCACGTGACGAATGGTGACGACTATACGGTCGAAAAATCATGATGCACAACACCAGCACTAACTCCATAAGAACGTGTCGTTATGCCGTTACGTAATACATATGTTGCGTAAGCGTGTGCGTATGTGTGTGTGTGTGTGTGTGTGTGTGTGTGTGTGTGTGTGTGTGTGTGTGTGTGTGTGTGTGTGTGTGTGTGTGTGTGTGTGTGTGTTTGTGAGTATGTATACACACCTTTACGCTCAGGGCCGGCGTGTCGATTCAGCTTGAATCCGAAAATAATAGAAAAGAGGATGTCCACTGTTTGATCGGGACAACCCAATGTTTTATAATTATTGTAAAGACGTCGTTTTAACGTATATTTAAATAATATTTCTACAAAAAACGGTTTTGAACTGTTAATTTTTTTAATTTATTTTGCTAAGCTACCGATTCGGTTCACTTCGTGTTTTATACTTTTTTTACCAGCACGGCGAAACACGTTGATCAAATTACCTCAGTGTGTTTTTTTGTGAACGTGACTTATTTCGTTGTATTTTTCATCCAGTTAAATGTTTATCAACGTTTTGCTGTTTTAATAATTATCGTACGTGTATCTTTATCTCTATTGTGTTTATTAATTTTTAATTTTCGACTTTTATGAAGACGAGGGTACAGACAGGTATTTGACATGGATATTTAGAATATTTCTATCAACTATGCGCGTATGTCACACGGTTATACGGCTACGGCGAGGGTCGAATTCTACGGTGACATTATGTTATATTAGGTTAACTATACGAGAGCATAGTTTAAAAATAATATTGCTCGAATTATTTTATGAGGTATATATTTTCAATTCATCGCCATACCGATATATGGATAAATGTACAAGTGCAACTCGATGCGGTAAACATTTCATCTTTTATTTTTCCATAAAAAAAATAATACATATATATACAACCGAACTTGGTTAACTCGAAGTTGAAGGGACCGAGAAAAAAATTCGAGTGTCCAAATTATTATTATTTTTTTTTTCTATTGCTATGTATTTATTATAAATAAAGTAATGTTATAAAATATATTTATTATGTATTTATTTATGAATTATGTATATGTATTTATGTTGTATGTATAAACAAAAATGAAGAAAATTATTTAATAAATAGGTATTTAATTTCTTTTTTGATTTTTGCCGTTAATTGTAGCGTTTGTAATGAACTTTCCGATTTTATTTAAAACTGACTAATGAGCAATGATCTTATTTTATAGATAAATGAGGGAAATATCACAATTTTATAATATTAATAAAACTAAAAACTTCCAGTTATCCACGAAAATATTCGAGTTAAACGAGATTTTTTTTACATAGTTTAATTAGTGAATTCTATAAGGAACCGGAGTAAAAGTTCGAGGTGTTGACGTTTTCGAGTTAAAGAAGTTCGAGATAACCAAGTTCTACTGTATTTAAATATGATGTAGTTGAAGACCAGGGAGCGTTGGATCGCCCATGGCTCTTGCCTCTGCATTTGTGTCTGATATTTTATATTGCATTAGAATATTACCTATCAAATAAGACCGTTTGTAAATCATTAACCGTTCACGACGACGCTCGTTGGAAATCACTGTGAATGTATAAAAGGAAATATGTGTATACTGGGTGTAAACATCTATGCTACATTTACATCGAAAACACATGTGAAATGTTCATGTTTTGAGATACATTCTGTATTCTACTGGTTTGCGTTTCGTGATATTATGTGAAATGGACTTTCCAGTTGATTCGATGATAGATTCCAATAAACCGTTTTCATGTTATGTGCTTGTCAAACGATCGGACAATAATATTATGATAATATATAATATATAATATCATGCACAGTGTTTCATCGTTTTTGTCGTGAAAATGTCAAACGATATTTTATTTTTAAATATTTGTAAAACAAATGTAATTCAATTCGAAAATTTAAATTTATAATTAAGACGGAAATTAAAATTACAATTGATAACAATATGCAACTGGAAGTTTTAAATTATTTTCCTTTTTTTTTTTCATATTTTAATAAGCATAAAAATTTTAATTTATACTGTGAACGTAATTTAATTAAACAATGATTTTTTTTTCGTTTTTCAAACAATTGAAACGATGTAGACGTCTAGAGTTTGAGACTCAAAATGAGATTTCGTCAGTTATTATTTCTAAAAAAATTAACAATTTAGCTTATTATAGTTTGTGTATAGTTTGATGACAATTCGCATTAACAAAATATAGAACCACTCATTTATATTTTTAAATCCATCGCGTGTAAACATCTGAATGTTTTTTCGACCGTATCCATACAAGCGTATACCAATTTCAGATAATGAGTAAAAAGGAAAACGTATTGGTTTTGAAACGATGTTTTTTCTGTTAATAATATCACTTTTTTGGCAGAAATCACGGTCTGAAATTTATACTTGGTTGTTTTATAGGTCAAAAATGGAATCCAGTCGATACTTTTAAGTGTAAGTGGTATATATATATATATATATATATATATATATATATATATATACATACATACATACACACATACATACACACATACACACACACACACACATATATATATATATATATATATAATATGTATATATATTTTTTTTTGTGTGTCCTCGTTAGTTATTCTTAATCACGGGGAAAACTACCGAAAAATCGAGCAAAGGTCGAGTAAGTAAATCCACTCGAGTTTTGTGTGCACGACGATTCGGTAATCAAAAAAGCCCGTATAAGAACGGAAATACTTCAGAAAACAGATAAGGAAATTAGCTTAGTCCACAAACTTCTCTCTCGGTCGCCTTCCAAGCCCGTGCTAGGGGTAAAATCAGAGGACCTCCGTCGGTTCGTCCTGGAAAAAAACCCCATGTCTCAGATATAGGTCACGGGCGTCGAAACGGGACGATATAAAACATGTCCCCTCGCGTGGAGGGGAGCGGAATTTATGCCGTGGTAGGGGAAAAGAGATGCGTGTTTGAGGTGTAACATAAACGACGGGGAGGAGACAAGTCCGTTTTCGTTAGCGATCCGTTTCAGGCGGACTCGTTTTTTCGTCCAGCGTCATTGCATAATACGCACGCGTTTATATCGGCACGTCATTCACGGGCGCCGAATGCGATTGTAGGACGTGTGCAAACGACCGACGGTCGATAACGCTTTATTTTGATTTAGTATTATTTATTTATTTATTTTCATCTCGTGGCGGAACGAATCGTGTCGTCTGCGTCGTGTTTTATTTTTCCGAGGAATTCCCCCGTGTCCGTGTGTCCGACAGACGAGAGCGTTTTTAGCGAAGACGACAAGACAATAAAATACTTGTTGGCTTCCGGTGGCGGCAACACGGCAACTCGGATCGGATTCGCATCAACGACACCCTGGACAATGATTTCTAGCGTGCGTTTTGTATTTTTGCCCCTTATCCGTTTCACGTCTAGACGAACGGCCACGATCTTCTTTCTCGGATCTCTGACGATAGCGAATGAATCTTACGCACGTAGGTGTGACAAAAAAAAAAAAATCCGTCATTCGGAATAAGCGCAATAATTTTTATATATCATATTTTCTCATCGGTTTTTTTTTCACATTCAAATTTATAATCATAACACTATGGTTTCGTAAGACCTTGTCACGGGTTATATAATCTGTTGAAGATATTATGTTAAAATCGTGTTTGATTTTGTGCACGAGGGTTTGACAACTTAAATCGTAACGATAACAATGATAATACAGAGCAATATCGTCATTATTGCCAACGAATATCGGGATACATGTCGTTTTATTATTTCTTACTTGTACTTGCGGCGTGAGAAAACGTAATTTAATTTTTAATGAAAAACCGTCATACAAGTAAACGTTTACGTCAAAATGCATACATTTATTGAACTCGTTATACACTATAAAGATGTATTCCGTATAGTTATAGTGTTTTAGGGGGTCGGAGAGAGGCTGAGCCCCTCTGGATTTTCATAAGTCGTCCGTACATTTTTTTGATATCCCTGTGATTCAGATTTGATTGCAGGGCTCGTACGCGCGTGTGATTTACAATCATTTGAAAGATTGCGTTGAGTCGTAAAGAACCACATCGTGTTTTGTACTTACGAACGGAGACCCGATCGAAACGTGAGGCCGGCCGCGCACAGATTGCACGGGAACGATTATTATTGAATTCTTATTGGTATCGTTTTTCGAACTAATGAGGTCTGTGTAGAAAACACGTCGAAACACGACCGTAATTATAAGGATAAACGCGCACACATTTTAGGAATATTAATCGTATCCGTTTTTGCGTCGTGTCCAAACCGTTTCGAAAATCAAGTGCCAACGCTACTTTATACGAATCGCGCGGGCTGTTTATTGATTAACTGCGATTTTTTTTTTTACATCTGTACCAATCGGTCTTAAACATTTGCCCGTCATTAACCCCGCGTACGATAGGACCCGTGAATATATTATTATCAAATAAAACAGGTATGACGATTGCCGTTTTCGACGTGCGTTTTTTCTCCGGAAATACGAGTTTTTCACTCAGAGATTGAACACGGGATATATCTCCTTAATGAAGACCTGATACCCGAGAAAAATTGAATGTCCCTCCGCTTTCGATAAGATCGGAGTTACTCTGACCTTTTCTCTCTCTCTCTCTCTCTCTCTCTCTCTCTCTCTCTCTCTCTCTCTCTCTCTCTCTATTTCTTGGAATAATCACGGTGTCTCGTTTCATCTCGACGACTTTATTATTTTATACCGTTCGGGGGTGTTTTTAGTCGTGGCTCAGAGGGATTTGTTTCGTTATTCCACGTGCCCGCGGAGTTTGACTTAAACTCGGTTGCTCGGAAGAAAAGCTTCTCGAAAAAAAAAATAAAAACGAAACAAAAAAATAGAGAGACAAAATAAATAAATAAATAGGGGAAAAAACAAACGAGAACCAAAGCGAAATGACCTAGATTCAAAGAGTCTGGTCGGCAAAACGCGCGGATCAAGTCGACACGCGTCTGTGTGTCCGCCAGGATGTTCGCGGCGTCGGCGGCAGCGAGTGGCGTGAGCTCATGTGTGTACGTAAAAGTCAATGTCGAATTGATTTTATGTACACGTCGTATATACACATGTTTTTCTCGTTAATGTTATTTCGGGCGCCGCGGGTTCGTTGCAGCCTTCACCGCACGTCTAGTTTGAGCCCCCCCCACCCCTTCTCCGACAGTGACCCGGTGGTCGGAGTGGAGTGAAATGCGTGTGCGAACGAACACACACACACACAATTGGAAATATCAAAATATTAGTCCCAACTCCAAGTATGCTTTTAGCGGTGGCCCGTAAACATAGCTATTGTATTAAAAACAGAAACGTTTATTTGTTTTTCCCATAGTTTTTGTTTTTTTTTTTTTTAATAATTTTTTTTTTTTTTTTGATTTAGTGTTTTTATAAAAATCTCCGACTATTGATTCACGGATTTGGCTCGCCCATATATTTTTTAAGTTAAATTACTAGTTCTCGTCATGTATACACGCTGTCAAAGAAGTTTTTAAGTTATAACAGGAGGCGGCTCTAGGACAGTGTATACCAGAACTACTACTTCAACTACAACTACTCCGCGCTACCCACCGTCACCTATCGTAATTTTAATTATTTTCTAATTTCATTATCTACGAAAGTTCTCGACGGAAATTAATGAATCAACTTTTAAAATATTCACGTAAGTTTATTCGAGATACACCGATCGGCTAGACCAGTGATGCCCAAACTTTTTTCTTCGGCGGGCCACTTTGGTAGACAATCATCTTCAAGCGGGCCACAAAGTAAAAAAACACGAAAATAATTTTACGTATTAGACTTGTTTTCATACCTTTTATTGCCTATTGAAAAGATTATGGATTGAGGTACACTTCGTATGTACACATAAGTTCGATCAACTTTGAGGATATGAACATTTAAATTTCAACCAGATTTTTCATTTTTAGTCAAAGAAATACAAACTCAAATTTCACATTAAAAATAAGTGTAAAACATTGTTATATAGTTTTTAGTTTTATCATTATCATCATTACTGTATTTTCGAAATATTTATTTAAAAAAAATCATAAATTAATAGAAAAAATATTTTGTAATTATTTTACCGTTTTTTTTTAATTGTTTTTATTTTAGAAAATTCGCAAAGGGGCCACATAGAATACCTTCGCGGGCCACATGTGGCTCACGGGCCGCGGGTTGGGCACCAATGGGTTAGACGGTTATTTTTGTTTGTTCAACGTTTGAGTAAAAAAAAAAAAAAAGAGTTTCGGTTTGAAAGTTATAAAAATGAAAAATCCACGAACGAACGAAACAATCAATGCGAATACAATTACAATTGTTCAAATCCGACATAATATCTATATGCGATAAAAAAAATTCCAGGGACGAATAAAATAAAACACCCTCTATACGGTCGTTTCTGTTCTGCAGTACAATATAACGTAATAATCTGTACGTATATATATATACCTTGCACACGTGAATGGCATTGCGCACTGACGTGACCGGTCGGGGGGAAAAAACACGGCAGTGCCCTCTCGACAACAATCTCCGAAACGTATTTGCTCGTTTTTTTTTTTTCAATTCCCTTAATGTTATGATATTAATTGGTCGCCGTCCAGAAACGTTATGTACACGTTTACCCGTAGAGTACCAATTTATTTTATGGTAGCGTAACAAATAACGGAGACCGCGTTTCGTCCGAGTGTATAAAACATCGGCCGCGTTTCGATGTTTTTTCCTCCTCCGAGTCTGAATATATAATAAAACGTGTACACACACATGTATGTATTACCCACACACACACACACACACACACACACACACACACGGCATTTTCTGCGAGCGTATTATCATTTTCCCATCAAAACGGTCGACGAGGGGACATTTTTATTTCGTCGATCAATTTTTTATTGTTTACAAAATCACGATTTCATATCGAAACGGACCGTGGGTAGTGCAGTGTACGCAAACATTGAGTAATATGAAAACACTGTTTTTGTTTTGTAATTTTAATTAAATTTTTTTCTTTGTTTACCCTTTGTGATATCACATCTTGTCGTAGAACGGGAATCCACCTACAATTATATTTTAACGTATTACTTAAAACAAAAACCGTGTAGACGCATATCGATTCTCTTCAGACGTTCATACGTGGGCTGAAACTGCAACAGTATGTGTGTGTGTGTGTGTGTGTGTGTGTGTGTGTGTGTGTGTGTGTGACTGAAATTCTTTTTGGCGTCGGCCGTCGACTCGTTTCATTTCGCCGACACAATAACGATAATTATCAACGTAAACTTAATAAAGCGAACGTTGATATCGCGCCCTTTACGACATACGAATATTACACGCTCGCGTTTAGGATTGCAAAGTGCTGCGGCGGAATCGTATGCGAAGTATCATATTATTTGGTTTTCCGCCGGTGAACACGATATCGCCGCGCGTTCTGCCGCTACGGTACGACACGCCGCCGTCACAGCCGTGTACACCGTGTGTGATCATAGTATAACGCACCGTTGGAATCGTACGCCATTCAAATATCGGATGTTGCGAAAGTAATCACACCGAGCGGTGCCAACTGTGCGCGTTTATAATTAAAACGCGTAAACGGGTTTTTAGTCGCACGGCCGCAGCAGCGTTTTATCGTTCATGACGACGGCGGTTTACGGCGGCGCGGACTTTACTCGTAGGGACGAGTTCGAGACTAGACTATACTTGAGCTACTATGACCTAGGAGAGCTGCTAGACTTTAGGGGTGTTATCGTGTCTATTTAGTTGTTTTTTTATTGATCGGAAACAATACATGACGACGTACGCGCGTTTGATAAGCCACGTGCGCCCCATAAATTAAAAAAAATTAAATAAAAATCAACGGCAACAACAAATTATGTATTTAATTATGTTTTGTCACTCGGTACAGAACGATCTACGAGTGATTTCGTTTTTTCAAAATTATTATTTTGAATTTGAAAATTAAATTTGCCTAGGTATATCGAACCGGAAAATTTCGCATGGGTAATATAGGTATACACACAACGTGGTAAAAGTGTGGGACGACATTCTGAAAAAAAGAGGAAACTAGGAGTGAGTGTTTTGCCATTTATAGAGAAGCAATTTAATTCGATTTTTCGTAAACTTTAAAAAATCATAGAAAATTAACGGATCAACCTTTATAAGAATTTCAAACACCAAAATTTTTCTAAAAATCACGTTTACAAAATGGCTATTTTGATTTTTTTTTCAAACTCTAAAATAACATTTTAAATTTCGAAATTTTAGTTTTAAAAATAAAATAAATACATTTATGTAATTTTATTGTAGCCATAGGCTATAGTATTCATTAGAAAAAAAAAATTAAAAATATTGAATACAACAAAAGTTATTCAACATGTCAGATCTTCGTGAAACATCCTGTATACAAAGAAATGGAATTTAAGTTTTTCGTGGGCCAACCTTGAAATTCTTGGCCTTCTGTTGGCCCAACCCTAAAAAAAAAGCCTGGCGCCGCCACTGAACACAAATAAACGAACGACAATAACGATCCCGTCGCAGGTTTACGGGCGCGCGCGATTGGAAATCGAAAAATTATTTTTATTCACGCGACGACGGCGCGCACTAAGGAACGTCGGTTTGATCGTCGACACGCCGAAGAAACGGTATCGATATCGACGTACTCGTGGCGTTTCGAAATCTTTCAAAGACCGCCATCATCGTCGTCTCCCCGCGACCGAGTCACACCGCCGCCGGTCACTGACGAATCATCACGTATTAACATGACGTATCGCGCACCGCCCCGCCGCCCTGAGTTTTGCACAAACTTACACGCTACGCGGACGGGATTTGGAATAAACCGTGATTTTTAATCGCGTGTGACGAGTGGGCGAATACGGTTGTACGTCGACGCGTCCTTGGATAGCTCACGTGTAACGAAGCCGTCTTTTAAATAATAGTTTTATGATTATCGTTTGTTTTCGGTTTTTTTTTTTAGAAAAGAGTGTTTTGTTCGACCGGTTGGTGTGCGTTCGGTAGGTTATTCCGTTGCCGCGAAACATACTTTTCCGTGTTCGTAATGCGGACAGAACAGAGATATGATGAATTATGCACCTGTCTGACGGATACAATAATTTACCCGGCGATAACGTTATGTCCAATTTGATACTCGCATTTATTATTCACGAGACACGGAATTTTTATTATTATGATTCGAGATTTTCGCGGCAGTGATGCGCAAAGCGTCTCGGGGATTTCCGAGAGTAACATCTGCATTTCATAAGAGGTTTTTAATGGTTATCGGAACGGTAGTTACTGAATTGTTTATAAAGTACAGTGCCGGTTTTTATCGTCTATGGATACAGCAGAGATGAGCGTATATAATGTGTGTGTGTGTGTGTGTGTGTGTGTGTGTGTGTGTGTGTGTGTGTGTGTGTGTGTGTGTGTGTGTGTGTGTGTGTGTGTGTGTGGCTGTGTGTGTGTCGCTGTGTGTGTGTGTGTGTGTGTGTGTGTGTGGCTATACCAACGGTACAATAATATTAGTTATTGACGGTAACAGCGAACACTGTCGTTTCATGACGTGGTTTCGGAAAACCTTTCCCAAAAGTTCAAGGTAAAATTAATTTAAAGATTTCAATTTCACACCGATACATCTCTCGGACACATTCCAAAATACCATCGCTCTGTTCGAGCATTTCGGTGGGCTAATTCGTATCATTCACAGTTAATATCAGGTTTTTGAGTCGAAACAACACACGTGAATACACACTAACACATAAACGCGTACACCGTACAGTCTAAATAAACGAATGCGGTGAGTTCGACGGTATTATTTATATAAATACCGACGTTCACACACACACACACACACACACACACACACACACACACACACACACACACACACACACACACACACACACACACACACACACACACACACACACACACACACACACACACACACACACACACACACACGTATATGTTTGTGTGTGTGTGTGTGTGTGTACGTATATATGTTGTGTATGAGTGCGTGAATGATTCGCGTGTCTGTACGAAGCCAGTTGGGATCAAGTCGAGTAGTAAATACTGAGCACAGGACGAGGGGAGGTTTGAGATCAATGGCAAGAAGAAAGAGAAAAACGAAAGTGTGTGTGATTTCCTGAAAGGAATTCGTCTCGCACGTTTTGACGACCGTAACGGAAAGCCATAATGACGCGATAGCGGTTTTATTAAATCTTTTGTCACCCTGCACCGTAATGTATGAGTGTGTTTGTATGTGTGTGTGTGCGCGCACGAGCGTGCGTATTAGCGAGTTTGTCTGAGTAACGGAAACTTTGTCATACACTTGATTAAAAAAAGTTACGTCGACCGAAATAGTAGTGTTCCGCCACCATCGTCGCCGTCGCCGTTGATCATCCTTGCCTTTCCATCGCCACTCCACACTGCAACTCACACGCCTTGCTTGATCGTCGTTTACTGTTCGCCGTTTATAAATGTTTAACGGTAATGGCACGAAATACCCGGTAACATGACCACGACCGTGTCATCATCAGTTGATACACACACACACACACACACACACACACACACACACACACACACACACACACACACACACACACACACACTCACTTACTCAGTCACTCATATGTTACTACACGCTTCACATGTATATTAAAGAGTAGGAAGTCTGTGGCATGATCACAAATTTCATGCTTACGTTTCTCGATCGATACATCACAGTAAATTCGTTTCATATTATGTTCTTTTGAATCTAAGTTCATTCTACAAAGTGCATAAATATACGTAGAATATAACTAATGTAAATATACATAAGCAATACGCTGTTTTACGCGTACAACGATTGTGTTTTTTTTTCCAATTTATTTTTATTCAACGGTATTAACGACGAAACGGAAATGCATGTACCTACAGAGTATGCTGGCCGTGAGAAACATTCAGTTTTAAATCAAATCATGCGATGATATGGTATTTTTATATTTGTAAATTATTCTTTAATATATTATATATATTTTTAAATTTTGTTTTCGTCTCCGATTCGCAAATCGTTCATCTGTGTTCGCTATTTATCAATATCTCGATAGGATAAAAATTTGTTTGCTCTACAGTACAATGCTTAAGATCGATCTCCAACGAATAACTCTGTTTTCGCGAAGGACAAACGAACATTTAATAAATAAGTTCATCCCGTGCAGATCTAGAAAACGAAAGGAAAAAACGCGTAACGCACGAGTTTTCGACACCACGCGTTAGGACCACGCTAACCACGCTAACCACGCTAACACGAACGAACGCGATGATGTTTTATTTCGAAAAACCAATCACAATTGAATCGCGACGAAGGTAGGTTTCGGGGTTGTACCGTACAGGCAAACGGAATACGCGCGAGCCCAGTTTCACAGAGAAACTACGAATACATACCAAACTATAAATTATTATCGTACAAACGTTATTTTTACACGGAAGCCGTCATTCGCGTGCGATACGCCCGAGACGTTACATTACCTACATATTATACACGTTTAATATTGTCTATTGCGAAAAGAAAGAAAACATTAAATTATGCAGACGATATGAAATGCGAACGCGTGTGAAATGTTACCAAAACACCGTCGTACACGACACGGCGCTCTCCGGCGTTTCGCGACCGAATTAAAGTATTTTTGTTTTTGTTTCAGGTAAGAATCGACGCGCCGTAGTTGGACGAAACTAATTTATGTACACTTTATCCTGCATATTGATGAGTGAGTGACGTGAATGTTAATTTATAATATTTCAATGTGATTATGTGGGTACTTAATGTCGGTGGTGAATAATAAATAATATTGACCCGACGAACACGTCAACGTCGTTCGGAGTGCGCCGTTAAAACTTCTCGTCATTAAAGAATCATCACGACCGACTCGCCCGAACGAGTAATAATTCCGCGTGCCGCGGGGCGACGTGTCCCGGCGACGGCGTTTCGCGCCGGGGAGTGCGACGACGTATGATTGGGGAGGGGAGGGGGGCGTTTTTGAAAACGTCGAACGGGTCCGTACGGTGAGACGTAAGCAGCCGTGGTCGGAATAAGAAGTCCGGCCGGCATTGACTCGTCCGTCGTTCAGTTTCCACTCGCTTTACTGGTCACGTGGTCGGAACAAACAAAGTCCCGAGCCACCGTTTTGTCGTTCGGCGTGATTAACGGCGGTCCGAGTTATTTGAATATTTGCGAACGCGACACGTCGCTATTGACGTTTCGGCGTTATGCGAATCAAATCGTACGATACCGACACGGTATACGACTTTCGGGGTCATCTAAAACCTCCAACACCTATAAAATCCAAACATTTCAGTCGAATTACCTCCGAAAAACAGTTAAAGCTCCATTTCATATGTTTCTAATGACGCTCCGCATAGAGATCTTAAAACTCCAACCGTTCAAAACGTAGCCGAAATGTTCTATAAACCAGCGGTTCTCAACTTTTTTGAGTTTGCGACCCCCTATAATGTCATCAGGATGTCCAACGACCCTTTTGTAATGTAAGCATTAAAAAACTGAACAAACTGTTATCATTGTATTTATTTGTGTATACATTTTACGAAAAAAGGTATATTATGTACATTTGACAATTTTTTGAACTTAATGACTCTTTTGCTGTTGTTGATTTGAAATAATTTTGTCAATCCTTGGCTCAACAGATTTGTATAGACTAATTCTCACCGTTATGGCGATATATCCAGCCGATTTCTCGATGTCGTTTTAATTTTGCAGTCATCGTAGAAAATCCTGCTTCGGATAAGTATGTCGTTGAAAAAGGAATTATCTTTTTTAAAGCTCCCTCTGTTAATGCAAGATACTCATATTGCATTTTTATCCAAAATTTACTTTGTTTTTATCACTTTTAAAAATTTGTTCCAACCCTTTGTCTGAATACAACTCAGTTAATTTTTCTTCATTTAACGATGATAATTTATTTATAAAGTATTAATTGTATTTTATTTTATTTATGGCTCTTAATTATAAGATTGTAAGTGAAACAATTTTTTTCCACACGAATTGGCAACCCTAAAATAATTGTAGGTGACCCCCCAGTTGAGAATCGCTACTATAAACGACTCCACTCCAATCTCTCCAACCACCGAAACCCTCTTTCGTATCCGATTTATCAACTCACACGATTCCAGGTGACCCCAGAAGACGCCTAAAACGAAAATGGTGTCGTGACTTGTTGGCGGACTAAACCTCAAACTCCCGCCATGAAGTCCCATCAATGGATGGATCCTTCTCCCAAAACGTACACTGCCTTGATGCAATAGATATTCAATTGTTTATTTGATTTAATATTATCGTGTTATTTACGTATATCATTTGTGCTTATTGCAAAAGAAAATATTTACAGATTGTACAATTTAAAAATAAAAACGAAAAAAAAATCGTATAACCGCTGTAAAATCTCGAACATTAGAATGTATATTTAGATTCCGAGATGAAGCGACGGATTTATTGTGTTTAAAATATTTTTAATTTTTTTTGCTTTTATTTTTTCCTATGAAAACCTTCGGATAGTGGGAATGCTTCAAACGTTTCATTCGGTGACTCTATAGATCGAATATCGCGTGTAGATTTACAACTGTGAGGATTATTATATGGTACTATGAAAGTTGATTTTTTTCCCTCTCAATAGCCTTTTAGTTCAATAGTCGTGAGAAAAAACAACCGAAAAACCGAGGAAAAAATTCGCCGTAAATGACACATTCACTAAATTGACTTTAGTAATTTAGTCATAACTAGAAGCTTGAAATGGTCACCTAATAGTAAAATGTATATTTATTCGCAATTTACGGAAATTCAAAAAAAAAAAAATTGACATTTTAAGGGCTCGAAATAGAACCTTAGCTTGTTGAAATGTATCTTTAATAACGTTTGTTAGTTTTTGAGGAAAATCTTTTGAAATTCAATATGATCATACGCATACATTTATCCAACGATACTGAAAACATTTCAAATATCGTATCTCAAGACTTTTTTAAAAAATTTTTCAATTAATTTTTTTCACTATACTTATGTTTATTTTAAATTTTAAATGGTTAGTAAAAAAAAAATAGTCCATTCAATCATTATGAAATTAGAGATAATAGAAAACATGTTTTGAACCTTTTGTTAAAAAAAAATTCTCATTTGTCGAACAAGAAAACTGTTTGATGAAAAAAAAAAATCGTTTCGACTATTCAACTAAAAACGATTAAATATATAAACTGTCTATTTATGTTTGTACTGAAGCTTAGATCGAAATCATTCAATTGAAGAAATCATTCGTTATTTTTTTTTCAAAACTCAATACACCCATTTTGTTGTCCGAATTACGAAGAACACCCCACGGAGCCTAGTACGTAAATTTTGTTTAAAGTTCTCGAATTGTTCACATTAAAACAAATTTTTTCTCTATCGGTTTTTTATCTCGTTCCATAAATTCTACATCTACACCGCAGTTAATTTGATTTTCAGCTAAAAGTGAATCAACATCGAATTACGGTGCGTTTTGGTGATAATTCGACGAGTTTGTTCTAGAGAAAAACGTTCATACCCAGAAATTCGTTTGAATCGTATTGAACAGCGTCAGTTCTGCCAACGCTGCGAACCGTTTGTTTTTACTCGTGCGTTCGTCGAGTCGGAAACCCACAAACGTTATTTTTCCCGATTATTAACTCGTGTTCGTTACGATTCTTCGGTGAGTCGACTAATTATTTTCGTTATTAATAAATGCACCGACGTCGTTGAGTAAATAAAATGTGTTTTAAGTATAGACTGGAAGTCGGGTGAAAGTTTACTTTTGAATCCATCAGTACTTGTTATGGGTAATGATTATCAATTTAGACGAATTGACGTATTCTCTTTACGTTTCGTACGAATAACTCAGAAACTCGGAATCCAATAAAGTTAGCCGAACGGAATATGCCACTAAATAAAACGTTTCATTTAAAAGCTTTTCAATTTCAACATAATTTGCTCTATAATTATATGACAAGTTCACCGTACGACTGAATAATACGGATTTTAATTAAAATAGTTTTGTTTCAGTTATTCTATCGATTTATAGTAAACGAGAGAAACACGCGTAGATCACTATCGTTTTGAAAATGTTCGACACACCACTACGAATGGATAATATTGATGAATTCAACGGAATGTGTATTAGACCCATATTCTATATGTTGCCGACGAGTGTATTGACGATAAAACGACCTGAACCACGTTACTATAACTTCATCGCTTAATTGGAAAAAAAAAATACCTAGGACCAGTGACACGACGAATCGGACGTCACGTGATCGGGGAGCTAATTATTTCCGTACTCTTTGACAAGGCGCGTCGTCGATTCGTAAACGTAGACCGGGCCGCAACGAAATAATAATGTGTACCGTACACAGTGTTGTGCATTATCTAGGTAAAATGATCTAGATTATTTATCTAGGTAAAATTTAATCATCTTTTTATCTTATCTGGATAAAAATTATTTTAAGTATCTGTTTATCTTATCTAGATAAATAAATTGGTTATCTGAGAATAATCATCTAGATAATTATATTGTTAAATCGACGATTTAAAAAATTCAATCACGATGATAAAAACTATGGTTTACGCTGAGAACGAATGTTGATTGTTTGCCCAATGAAATTCGTCGTCGACGGTAGTATCGTCATTGCGCGAAAAACGTTTTCAGCTAAAAATGTTAGAGTACTATAAAGAGTTAATCTTAAATTGAAAAAAAATTTGGATGAGGTGCAGTCGTACAGATTTATACTTTTACCTATTTTTTCAGTTTTTTGCTTGGGAAAAAGAAGAAAAATGTTCGACCAAAATGTTATTTCTATCTTTGAATAGTCGAGCCTACGATATTGAATATTAATTATCTGTTTTTTTTTTTATCTAGATAAAATTAATTATCTTTCATCTATTATCTAGATGAATATTTTAAGTGTTATCTATTTATCTCATCTAGATAAATTAAAATTTAATTATTTGTAACCTTATCTAGATAATTTATGGGTTATCTTTGTGTTGTAAAACCGTACAAATCGATTTCAGTGACATCGGTTCGTACGACATATCCTTCAGTTGGACCCGACGTGTTGAGGCTCGTGTGTTTGACGTTCCGATCGAAGTGTCGATTAGGTGAATATAGTACAACGTACTCCGGTTAATACGACCGGCGCCGAATGCGGTTCTTTGTGATTTTTAACCAATCATCGTTGAAAACGTACGGGATGACCTTGAGAGTCCATTTTAAGAGTTTTAATTACCTCCGACTGAAAATGTCACCGGGTCCGTAATCCGTTGCTCTAAACTAGAAAAACACATTTATCGGCGTGCGGTGATAAAAAAAAAGTTTAAAAACGGAATTTCCCCGAAAATCTTTTCTTTTTTTTTCGTTTTGTTTTGTTTTTTTTTTTTTTATGCTACCCCGTCACATACATAGTGATAAAATACGTAATGTACAGGGTATCTCGTTATGACCGTCACATATCGCCGAAACGTCACCCTGTACAGTGTACGTGCAACGTGACAGTCCTGGGGTCAGCGAGATACGCGGCTCATGACGCGTGTCGGCGAGGGGTGGAGGGAAGGAGAAGAAGACGAAAAACACCCCGCGGGGACGTGCACGGTAATTTCTCGAGTGTTTTCTCACTCGGCCACCTCGGACCGGCCGGTGTGGGCGCACGTGCGGGCCTCAGTGTTCACGTCACTCGAGCGCGTCTCCTGCGAACGGTCACGTCCGCCGGTCACCGTATATTCTACTCGTTCGTCTCGCCTCCGCACCGCTGTAAACAACGTGCCGGCGAGTATATATAAACGTACATAGTATATATCTCTCTCTCTCTCTCTCTCTCTCTCTCTCTCTCTCTCTCTTCTCTTTCGTTAAGGTCGTCCGACAGGACGTCACACTGTTGACACAACGTCGTGTGTTTTTAATGAATATTTGTTCTCGTCCTGCCCGTCCGCCGTTCCTGGCGTTCTTTTAATTCGACATGTTACCAGTTTACACGAATACACGTGTGTGTATGTGTGTGTGCGTGTGTGTAGCAAAAAGTCGGGTTAGAGTTTGTGCGGGTACAGTCCACCCACGAGTTCTTGTTTGTCTAAGTCTTTTTTTTTTCTAATTTTCTCCGTCTGCGCACTTCCGACGGTCGTATGGGGCAAAAACAGTCGAGTTTTCATTTGATAATTTCAACAAAGACCACGACCGCACTGACGATTTCCAATAATAGTGTTCGTCAGAGAAGTACGATTCGAAACGGAAGCGATCGTCTCGTGGGTTTTTCTTTTTTTTTTCTTTTTTTACCTTAAAAAACGAACCGTAGGTCGTAAAAACGTGCCCCTGCCGTAGGGAACCGCGGCTCGTCCGCCGCCGTCGCTGTTCCTACACAGGTTGACGTTATGGCAATAGTGTCTCCTTCCGCGGCAAAGATCTCGTAAATTATTTCATCAAAACTTTCCGGTTTAATTGTTTTTGTTGCACACACCGAGAACGCGGGGGCGTTCTTATTCACCAAACGCTAATTAGAGATTGTTCCGCGAATGTCGTAATCTCTCCGCGAAGACGGCAATAACGACGAAAACGAGTGCGTGTGTGATTTATACATGACGTATTATATGTTTGTGTGTGTGTAATATAATGTTATACAAACGTGTACGACGGCGTCGTATATAGGCAATTTTACTACATTCGTGCGTTTTACAAGCACTGCAGTTGACTATAGTTAGGTACCTATGTCAGACGGTTATTACTTATTATTATCGTTTTCATATAAAATTTTATTATAATGTCGTGTCTTGAGATTGGCTAAACACAAAACTTACTATTAGAACAATAAAAAAGAATAAAAAACAATCGAAATATCGTATGACGTAATGAGGCGTTGTAAAAAAAGGAATTTTAATTTATCGAAAAATCCCACTTTCAAAACTCGGACTCGAACTATAAACACAAAAATATACACGTAGACGTGAAAAAATCGTATTGTTTATCGTTTTTCGCAACCTTTCGCCGTCACACGTGGCCAGAGACGAGTATTATAAGCAACACTTTTTTGGAACTCGTAATGAAAAAATATGCACATAACTAATGTGATTCGCGAACGTCCTTAGTGTAGATATTCTGAAACACGCGAAAGAACAAAAAAATGCGATCGCGTATAAAATCACGCTTCTCGTTGTTGTTTTTACCACAGCAGTTCTGACCTCGTTTTCAAGAGTCGCTGGGTGAGGCGTGAAAAAGGTTCGATCGGCGCACACGATTATATACAAAATTATTTAATATTCACTCTTTGACCGACGTTATTAAAAAAAAAAAAAAAAAAAAAAAAAAAAACAACACGTCATTATAATATCTCAATGTTATTTTTGACACACTCAACCGCGGAGTTATGTTAACGTTTTTTTTTTTTTTTTTTTTTTTTTTTTTATTCCGTTCGCTCGCGTCAGACCTGCAGTCACTACAATGCTCCGTGGAAACGAGACCGACCTTAAATATAAATACAAAAAATAAATAAATAAATAAATAAATAAATAAAAAAATATATCGTAATGTATTATTATTTACGAAAAATAAAAATGAACGCTAAAGAGATTGAACCTCATGAAACTACTCGCCGGGTCGGTACCGATGCGCATGAAAATAATATGAAAAAAAGAAATAATTTTATAAATGTATTATTCCATTACTTTGCTTCAAGACGTAAAAAAAAAAAATTCCACGAATAGGTTTACAGATACATATATATTATACTATATATACACGAGACGTACAATTTCTATTTTCATTTATTTTATTAGTCAATTGTCGGAATTATTCGGGCGCACTGGTTTAAAAATAAAACGCTAAATTATTAACTATAAAAATCCCGGCGCAATATTTCAACATAATTGAAGAAAAATCGTAAACACCCGGGTTTTGTTTTCCGAAATTGTAAACCCATGAATTATATTATTATATTAAATAAGCGGATATAACGCCATAATATAAAATATTGTTTTTTTTTCACATTTTCTCGGTTATTGGCTCGGAACATTTGTTCAATGGATTCGTATACGTAAAAGGATGGGAAAAAAACACCATTTCGTTTCATAGAAAATACGTGGTTATCGTGGTGTAGAAAATTACCACCGTTATGCATAAAACTCTTTCGCAAAGATCGTCTGATGAATTCCGTTTTCGTACGACGACGGTCGAACCGATAATCTCGATGATTTTTACCAACCCAAAGACGTATCGACTCGTGGCGTTGTATCGGCTCGAACTTTTTATACGCTTCTCATCTCATTATTCTTGTATCGAGTGTACGGTTATGTGTGCGTGTGCACGTGCTGAAACCTTAAGCCCTTCCATTAGGTGATCACTTATACCCGAGAGGAATTTTATGCCGGTATTTATTAAATATGCATACATTTTCTCCGACGCTTCTCCTCTATCCATCTCTGTCTGTATGTCTGTCTGTCTGTCTGTCTCTCTCTCTCTCTCTCTCTCTCTCTCTCTTTCTCTCTCTCTCTCTATATCTCTCCATCTCTCTCTCTCTTTCTGTCTCTTCCACTCTCTATGTATCTCTGTCTATTCGTCTTTCCCTGTCGTACTCCCGTTGGCTTTTATTATTTTTGATCGCAGTCAGACCACAGCCACATAACGTACAACAAGATACGCGTGCGCACCAAGACGTAAGACGGACGTATACGTTCAGCTGATCGAACCGTTTCGCACAAACATTTTTATTTTTTTATTTTTTTATTTGGCCTTTAGTAATAACTATTTAGCTCGACAAATTAAATAAAAATATAGATATACAGATAATACAATTAGAGATTAATATATACAATGAAAATAATAATAATAATAATAATAATAATAATGAAAATAAAAAGAGAAATACATATAGAGGAGATAGTTATATAGACATCCCAGTCTTCAAAATAAAATCGATTGTTTTGATGATCACCCCCTCAGCCCTGGAGTTCAGGAGGGAGTGAATATCGAAGGAGGTGCCCCGTGCCTCGATCTCCCTTTCAAGTTTGGCACGCTCCTTCCCCAAAGAGGGACACTCAAAAAAATTAGGTGCTTGAAGTCGCACGGACTTTCGGTGTCGTGAAATGTGCATAGAGGAGAATTGTTTAAGTTTAGTTTAAATGAGTGATTGGAGAGGAGGGAATGGCCCATCCGAAGGTGATTTTTCCGTATGATATAGGACCTCGAAAGATCTAGGCCCTCCTGAAACCATATTTTCACACCAGGAATTTTATGTATCTTAGATTTAAATTTTGATGAATTTCGCACAAACATTATTTCGACTTTGACGGACAAAAAATAACCCTTTATGACTAGGCTCGTTCGCCGGGCGCGTAAAAGGTGATCCACTTTAAATATCGAAATCCCGAAACGGCGTGTCGCGCTCATGGCGAGGTAACCCAGAGTTTCGACAGCGATACCGCGCTCGCCGTCGGCCCAAAATCTCAACGCTTCAACGTTTTCGTCCGAATTCGACGACGTATGCGCGTCCCGTGTCGTTCGACCAGCCGTCTCGCTGATTTTGACACTTAACGTCGGAACGCGCGGTGAAACCGTTTCGGCCGAGAATCGTTTGTGCGTGAAAATATTCTCGGCGAGTCCTCTCGTTTGACAATAGCAATAATACATTCGACGGCACGTAAAGCTAATGGAACGGTTAGCGCGTGGCGGAGCAAACCACTCCGATACGGTTTGTGACGTTTGAAAACCACCTCGGGAAACGCACGGGTCCGGTCGTCTACGCGGTCACGTGTCTATTAATACGTGATTCGATCGGCCCCGGAGGTCTCGGTATCGTCCGGTGACCAACGTGCGACCGTGGTCAGCCTAGACGTTTCCTGGAGTTCGTCCGGCCTGGATTTTTTCGTCATACGCGAGTGACCGTCAATAACAAAAAACCCATTGACG
Organism: Therioaphis trifolii; assembly: GCA_027580255.1. Classification (NCBI taxonomy): domain Eukaryota; kingdom Metazoa; phylum Arthropoda; class Insecta; order Hemiptera; family Aphididae; genus Therioaphis; species Therioaphis trifolii. Next base: position 5,558,413 of record CM050409.1, on the reverse strand, counting down.
ACACGACGACGACGGCGACGCAAAAATTGTAAAACGCAGCGTCAAACTTTTTTCGCACGCGGTCGTTGCCGTGTTTAGAGTTTTAAAACGAGAACAATTTAATTCCCGTCGTTTTTCCGGGTGACATTTATTGCGTACTCACGCGTGTGTGCGTTTGTGTGTGTGTGTGTGTGTGTGTGTGTGTGTGTGTGTGTGTGTGTGTGTGTGTGTGTGTGTGTGTGTGTGTGTGTTTATTACATAATTATTTTCGCTTTTATTGCGATCCGCTGTAATCGGCTCGAGTCATGAGACTGCGCGCGGCGGTGGCGGCAGCAGCCCCGATGGCCTCGTACACACACACACACACTCACTCCCACACACACGCGTATATACTGCACAACAACGATATTGTTATTACTCCGGGACACGAGATAAAAGTATAAACCGTATACGTTTACCCCGAGTTCGTGGGAGAACTTCCATCGAAAAACGATGTATTGTAAACGACGCATTGTTTCGCGTCGGTTGAACGCGTACGGGTCGTGACGTGCACACACACACACACACACACACACACACACACACACACACACGAGATATTATTACGTAACGTGTACGTGTGTGTGTGTGTGTGCATGCGCACGTGTTTACGTGTGTATAATAATAATAATAATAATAATGTGCGCGTGTGTGCTGCAGCGTTACCGTCGGGGGAAGAATAAAAACACGACTCGTCGTAATATAACAACAGTGCGTGCGTGCACTCTATATACACGAGCGTATAATACGGTTATAAACAATACATAAACCGTCAATTCCGACGCTGCTGCACAGGGGCACAGACACGATTTACGGGGTTAAGGGGGTTCAAACCCCTTCTTTTACTTTGTTTATTTTGTCCTTATTTTCTAACGTTTGAATATTTTATATCGATGTTTCGCGGTGTTGTTGTATCGACACGTTGTTTTACTATACGAATATCAGTCATCGCAGATCGTGCAAACTAATATGCACGTATATAAAGGTGAACCGATATTTATAGGAGTACCCGGAAAATATATTATATTACAGATTTTTTGAACGAGTGTGATTTGATTGTGTTATCGTACCTTCTGATGTCGTCGTTTCGTGTAACGCGTGTACGCCACGACATATAGATCGATTAGTAATCCGTCTCGATCTCTCAGTACCTAGCCGGGTCGCTGTGAATCGCGTTCCGTTTTAAGTTTTTTGTACGAATCGCGTCCAGGGTATGTTTTATGTAATACATTTTGATTTTACACCTGAACAATTTTTTTTCACACGTAAAGTGCATGTCATAGATAATATCTGACCGTCTACACAAATATTGCTATAATTGAATTTCAAAAAAGACTTATACGTTTTAACTGGGCAACACCAAAGTTTAATGTCGTTTTTCAAAAATCTGTACAAACGGAATCGGAAACCATCGGTGGCTTTCAGTGTTTTATTTCTTTGTCTTTTCATCAAATCCGTATTGATTAAGTTGAAAAAAAAAATAAAATAAACGCACTATTCGACCGAACACGAACCACGATCGAACCGAATACTGTTACATCAGCACACGTATTATCCGAATCATAGATCTGGAAACAAGCGGATATCCCGGGACGCGATCGAGTACGTTTCAAAAATATCTGGGACGCGATTCGTGTGTGTGTGTGTTTGAAACATACTCGGGCCGCGATTCACGTAGTGTACAACAGTGACCCCCTTTTTTCGTGGGACGCGATTTACCGCCGCCGAGATTTCCGATCCCGTCATTGTCGGCCACGAGTCAGCGGCGAACGAACGAAACAATAGCGCACACTTGTCGCTTCGGTTATCAATATCGGTCATCAATATTCACGTTTTTGAACGAGACGAGTGTACACGAACAAACACGGTAATAAACCGTGCGCTCCCCTCTGCGCGTGGGACGTCCTCGTGTACTCGTCTACGTCACTGCGATGTCACCGCCTACGCGTCGGAGCGAAAACGACCGTCCTCGGTCATCGTCCGCCGCCGAAGCCGGGAGAAACAAACGCATAGGCGGGGTGCGAGTGGCGAGACGAGTAACAATTATAGCGACATCGTACGACGCGTGGTCGTCACCGATGACCCGGTGGGTTTTTAAAAAGACGCGTCTCGCGAACTCGACCGTATTGTGCACGCCTACGCCAGTCATTCGGGTTTAATTCGGCGTCCAGGGACGAAAGTGTCGTTTAACGATTTCTCGATATCACCACGAGACCGCCGTGGCCCGCGTCGCGCGTCCGTATTACATTATAATTATTATTGTTATTATTATTATTATTATTATTATTATTATTATCATTATTATTATTATTATTATTATCATAATCATCATTATTATTATTATTATTACGATTACGATTATTGTCTGCCCGCGTAATTGTGTTCACCTCGTGGACCGGAATCTAGAAATTCCTCACCTCGGCCGGTCCTGCCTTAACCGCCACCGCCACCCGGTTCTGTCACTCGCGCCAAACGTGTTCGTAAGACTCTGCGGACCACCCGTCCGTGTGCACTCCACATCGATTGCCGTTTCCGAGGCCGTTCTCACGAGTCTGCAGGTCACTCGAAACCGAAAATCGCGTTATTTCGACTCCCAGAGGTTCCCAGTGGTCCTGTCGAAAGTTTGTTTGTTCGATTTTTTGATGTAAAACATCTTATACGGGGTTCAGTCCTTTCCGTTTGGGCAGTGAAATTTTCGAGCGTTACCTTTTTCGCGTAACGCTCGTTTGACATGCTTCTACATGTTCGTTGTTTATATAAATATATATATTTTTTTTTTCTAATAAATGTTATTTAATACATTTTCATTTTTGCTTTAACCGAGAATATAAATTTCCATTCCTATTTATGATTTCAGTCAACTATTACTTTCATATTATTCAAAATATATAATTGAATTGAATATCGCTTTGTGTCTGGAAAATAAAATTTAAACAAATTTAATTCTTAAAACATTTTAAACCTAACCTACAAATTTTATGAAAGCATGTCTTTTAAATTAAGAATATTTACTTCAAATTCTACATATTAAATCTATATTCCTAAGCTCACATATACCTACCATTTTCACATCTTCCGAGGGTCACCCATGACACTCTCAGTTTTTTTTCTCTTTTTGATTCACCTTCTGCACACGCGATACAGCATTTAAGTTTTACCAATCTTGTGTAAAATATGATCTATTTTCCGCTCATTTTCGATATACGATTTCTTTCTCTTTTGTAATTTGTAATGCATTCACACATCCACACACACACACACACACACATCCACTCACACACACACACACACACACACACACACACACACACACACACACACACACACACACACACACACACACACACACACACACACACACACATGCAGAAACGCACGCGCGTAGAAATTAGTTTATGCCATGCGCCTCTCTCTACTACGAAATCGTGTTTTAAAGATTTCTCCGTGAGCGTATCAAAACTAGATTTAAGCATGGCACCGTGACGTAATAAAATATCGTTTTGGAAAAATTTTGCGTTATGGCGAAAAAGTTCGCGAATTATCTGCCACTCTGCTTATTCGGCGGTATGAACGATGGATTTGTCATAAAGAGCGATATTATGTTTTAAGCTTAGAAAAGAAAATATCGTCTCCGACGTTCGAAAATTCCGAATTCATCGGCATAAATGATCGCGTGTCGACTCGGATGGCACGAGGAGTTTGGCACTGACGTAAACGTCTGACGGTCAAGGGTGGCGGTGCGCACGTGTGTGAATGATATTTTCGATAGAAACTCTAATGTCTTGTTTTGAAACCCGGCTGCATGGGCGCACGTGCGATCTCGAGCGATCTTGTTCCGAACCATCATAATATGTTCACGGAGCCACAACGAGACACACTCGGGCACTGGCAAAGTATCTAATGAGTTTCAAGAGTATAAAATTTAAAAAAAAAATAAATAATTATAATAATAATAATTATAATAAAGAAAATTCGAATACGGTCAAGTCAGAAGGACCACTGAATTATTCCAGGCGGCTCGCCGGGTGGAATATTTTTCCTCGCTCCGCGTCAGGACTGCGTCTCGAGTCAAATACGTCAACGCGCTTTAGCACTTACGCGATGCCTTACGACCAGGACCAGAAATATTATTACAACGTTCAAAACTTATACGTGTACACGTCGTCGTCAACGCGACAAATGCGATTACCGTCTTCGGAGTCTCCGAACAATAATTCTCTACGCCTGTCGTCGTCGTATCGACGTGCCGTGCGTTCTACTGTGTGTGTTTTTTTTTCTCTCCCGACGTTGATCAACCTTGGTTCAGACAAATCCAATTTCATAGACGGTGTACGATTTTTTTTTTTTTTTTTCTTAAGTAGGTCAACGTCTGAGTGCAACCAATGAGCCGTGTTGAAACTTTATCGGGCCCCACGCGCGTGTGTGTGTGTGTGTGTGTGTGAGAGAGTACATTGCGTTCAGTCCGGAGGAGATTCAAATCAATATACTACAGATGTCTGATAATAATACGTAATGGCACGAAATACACGAGACGTAACACAATGATTACGGGTTATAGCGGCGTGGTGGCTGAGAGTTGAAAGTAGCTGTAGGCAAACCGAAGAGCCCACACGAGTGGTGCGGAGAGTATAATAATTTCGACCCTAAGCTGTTTGCGTCTGTGTACACTGTATTACTTTTAAAGTAAATTATATACATCTCCTCCGACCCGACCAGCCGTTTCCGCCACCACCTTGCTCTACCCGTCCAATCACCCAACACGATGTACGCAATTTATTTACAACATCTATATAATATATATATATTATATATATATATATATATATATATATATATATATATATATATATATATATATATATATATATATATTATATATACAGTATACACACAACTCGGATATTATTACAACCAAAGTGCGCGTGCGCGCATTACACGGTTATCGTTCCATTAGTTTTCGATATCTCTGAAAGCCGTCGTACTTCGGTTGTCATCGAGTGCATAATAAATTCGTGACATTCACGTACGCGGCGTTTTCGTTTCCACCAGTGTCTCTTGGATTCGGAAAACCGTGAATGATTTTCGTCCGGCACACGACGGCATCGATGCGGTGCGCACAGCGTTTCCCCGACGAAAACGGTTAAATTAATTTACAAAACGTGTTTGTATTTCTCTGCAAAGCGCCCCGTTCGGCGTGGATTCACAGCACGAAAACGCCGACGTTTCACTAGAATTCATTAGAAGTCTGGCTACGTTATCGGTAACGAATCAATATTATTTTCAACGTTCCACGTTCGGAAACACTTGAACGAACCGTCGGCCTTCGTCAAACACAAAACAAATAACACGCGGTGTGTACTAGAATGTGTTTCGTAGGCGCGCGTCTTGTAATGTAACTACACCGTATTATATTAATATACGTACTCTCAGTGCATAGCGTTATGTCGCACAAACGAATAATCGTAATATTTTACACGGTATGTGCTTTTCTGTTTTTCAAGAAAGAACTAGACAAGACGGTCGAGATGTTTATGGATGAATAAAAAAAAAAAAGATCATCGTACGAGTACTCAATGTAGAAACGAACCCTGAAATAATAACTCTCGAACGATATACGGTCGGAGAACCTGGAGGAAAAAACCGATATTTTTTTTTTTTTTTTTTGCTACCCGAGGTTGAAAATTGTATAAAAGCGGTATTCGAGGACATTTTTTCATACGTAACAGGCGCGTGCGTATGGCGTGGATTCGACTGAAGTACACGATAGCTTTGGAGGTTTAGCCCTCTCGAACGTGTTACGATAACTTTCCAGTGATCAGAGCCGATATCGAGTTTGTTTCAACATAAACACATTCGAGATAAAATCGACTAGTCCACACTCCCCGGAATACTTTGAAAACGCGATCAGAAACACCGGGGGCCCGGTCGAATGGAGATGAAGCCCTCTCTGTGTCGTCTCGACGTGCAGTCGTCGTTGTCTGCTCGGACATTCGCTCATACGGTGTTCGTGGCCCGTTTATAATATTAATTATCGTTCGCCGCGCCGACCGAATAGCAACGGAGACAAACCGTCAGTATCGTGTAACTACAATACACGACCAATAGCTCGCCAGACTCGGCGCGTTCCGCGGACCTCGGTGTCGTCGGGAGACCCGTGGAAGAACCTTTAGGGGCGACCGCCACTGCGTTACGAGAACGTTTTAGCCGGGTCTACACGAGGATAGTACTGGACCGAGTCACTACCAATTTTCGTTTACTCGAAAAATGTGGACATACTATTTAGTTATCATTCCAGTGATGATTTTGGTAAAAATTTTGGTCGAGTAAATAGAAATCAACTGTTTTTTTTCCACCGAGTGGTCTTTCCACTAGCAGCCGATCACTTACTAAACCGATGTATTTTTTATTTTTTTTTAGTAGACATTACTGTCGTAATTAATATTAGAAATTTAGTTAAAACACCATGTGTCACCTTCGAAATGTTTGAACGTAGATGCTTACAAATTTAACTTTGATAGCATACTTGTACATTTTTTTTTTCAACCCGAAGGTTGGTTTACAACTCCGATTCTCCATTCTAACCGATTCCTCGCCTTTTCTTTGAGTTCTTTGAAGGTTTTGACTTTTGCATCGTTTTTAATGTGTCCTATAATATACGAGTTCCGCGGACGTCCTGCAGTTTTCTTTCCTTCTATCATACCCTCCAATATCATGTTATGCAATTCTTCCGGGTGTCTCAGGGTATGTCCAACCATTTTCCAGCGTCTTTCCCTAATCACATCTATGAGTGTACGTTTTCATCCCACTGTTCTAAGTACTTCTTCATTCGTTTTCCGCTCTATCCAACTTATCCTTTCCATACGCCTCCAGAACCACGGCCACATTTCGAACGCTTCTATTTTTTTCTTTTCGGTATCATTTATTACCCAAGTTTCACATCCATATGTTGCAACACTCCATACATATGTTTTTATAAGTCTCTTTTTGATATTAAGATGTATCTTTTTTGAAGTGAGCGACTTACGTTTTTTACTACAGGCAATTATTTTTGCTAATGCTATGCGTTGTTTACTCTCGCATAGCATTAGCAAAAATTTGTACATAGGTACTTTGAAACCATTAACACTTTATTTACATATTTTGAATACTCAACGAAACCTAGTGCATGTTCTTGTTCATTCGGGAAACAAAAAAATAGTCGAAAAATATCATTGAAATTGCAAGGTGAATTGTAAGAAAATTGCATTTGAATTGTATTTTTACATAATCAACACTAACGTATAATATTGTATAATAAGTATAGTACACAAATTCGTTTATTTCTGGTTCGTAAATTTTTGTATATTTAAATGGGAAACAACTTGAACAATGAAATCATTTGTGTGAATAATAAAATCAATTTTACATTTTGAAATAAGAGCTTCTGATAACAATTCGTTCTGATAGTAATTGATAACGATCGATCGGCCAATGAGAGAACAAGATTATATGCCCGCTCTGCAGCGTCTAGCGATTTTTATGTCGCCGACGGTACGATACTTTGACGGTATACGCGTGTAAAAAGGGACGGCTGCTCAGTGATTTGATTCGATACGCGCTAAACGCGTTTTGATTACAACGGAAAAAAAAAACGTGTCGGATCTCGAGAAGTATAACGAGTCGGTAATTATTTTTTTTTTACTACAAAAATAATAAACGTCGTCGTTTTGGTCTTTCGGCTTGAATAGTTTTTGCGTGCTTTCTCTATTAAGCCCGATTTCGTGCGGTTTCCCGCAGCGCGAGAACACAATAGTACGCAATATCGAGCTTTTTCTCGTTCTTTTCCGACGTTTCGTTGTACGCAGCGTGTCAAGAGTGAATTAATTTTCATAGAAAATTCAGTCTAGACACGTCTTCAATACGATATCGTCGACTTTGCGACAGCGCAACGTACATTTTGTCAACATCGGTAATAGCTGTTTTTGCGAAACGACCGGGAAATCGGGTCGATTTCGGTTTTGTTTTTCTCGTCGAGTTTAAATATTGCTACGTTCCACCGTTTGCGATTAACTTTGAAAAGTTCGTGATGCGAAAATTACTTTCAAGTTTTAGTGTTTATTACTGCAGTATAAGAGCTATGTGCGACGTACCGTACGAACGGTTAAAACAAATGTGTTAACACATCTACGTTTGGATTTGAAAAAAAAAACATTATTCCGAGATAATAATCAATAGTTGTTTTGTTTCCGAACCGGATACGCGTAAAATAATTACGAAAAAAAATTAATAAAATGTTATATTTTAGTCGATGATTAAATACGAAATTATAATCATTTTAAATTAATTTTTTTTTTTTTTGAGTTTGTGTTAATATTAATATCTTCAATTATCATATTGTAATTAGATAAACGATCATATAGTTAAAAAAAAATAATATATCGCTCAGAAATGTTGAGTACTAAAAAAAAAAAAAATTTAAATATCATGTGTGTTATAGAATTAATGTAAGTATAATTATATAATATATTCAATATGCGTGGTGCGTTGCGGATAATACTGATGAGCTAACGAACTGCACATAATTGTTCAAACCTAACCATTGAACCGTTCAAATTGGATATTAACTATTATTATTATTATTATAACGCTAATAGGAAAACCTAAGCTCTTTTGTTTGACCCGATGGCGTAATTTCTGATGTTTGTTCGGCACGAACGACATTAAACATCAGTGTCCACGGTTTTTTCTTCCGAACGAGACGGTGGGATTTCACGTTTTTCCGCACTTCTCGTGATCGGTAGATCGTAGACTCTCGCGCGAACCCGGAAAGTCGTAGAGAAAAAAAAAACGGAAACCCAAAAAACAGTAATAATAATTGTCGTTCGCGCCGTTACGACGTCTTCGAGGAAAAACGATATCGTCGCACCCCTGCACGGGACGATTGAACGTGAATGTAACCGATTCGTCATGGATTCGGTCTTTCGGAATTTTTTCCGCGTTCAAACCGAAAACGATAATAATTGTTCGGAAACAAAGATATTGTGCTTTGCGCGTTCTAGTTCCAAAGACGTTAAAAAAAAAAACAAATAAATAAATAAACGGGCAAACTCCCGCGCTCGCGTAGTCAAGTCACCTGCACTATCGACCGATATCGGAATATAACGTAGCTTTGCATACGTGCCGTATGATAATAACGTATAAACAGTGCGTTGATAAACGGCCGAGTCGTCGTGTAACCCTAACACGCGATCGCATTTCGTAACGACCGGAGGCTTTGTGCAAATAAACAGCAAATCACAAACAAGTAACCAGGCATCGTTCGATAAATAGTAAAAAAAAAAACACGAGATGTTATTATAATAACGACCGTGAGCGGCAAGGGGAAATAAATATAAAACGTTGTCTCGCTTATTGGCTACGCGGCCGTTAGGGATGTGCTTTTAAGCGTCAGCCCGAAATGATAAAGCGTCGCGGGGCCTCGTATCGGTATCGAAAAAAGTCCGACCGTAAGGAGAGCGATCAAGGCGAACGCGTTTCGGTACGGACGTTCTCGAACGGTGTTGTGACTGGCCTTTGCTCTAAGCGCTGTCAACCAGATATTGATTTAATAAAAGTAATTCCAACGCTTTAAACATTGACTTTTATTTATTACACAGAACTCACGGACAGACAATACATGTAAGTTGAAATGTGTTACTCTTGAAAATGTTAAAGAGCTAAAATACCTTGGCCTTATTCTAGACTATAGATTTAAATGGGATAGTCATATCAATTACTTAAACAATATTTTACGTAAGTTCTTTTTCATATTTAAAGAAGTCAAATATATTTTTAATAACTCATATAAAAGAATTATTTATTTATCCCTGGTACAATCAGTTTTCACTTATGGTATATCAATATGGGGAGGAACTTACAACAATCATCCATCTAGAATATTAACAACTATAAACTGCATTATTAAATATCTTCTAAATCTATCATTTCAAACTAGTACTACATTAATTTATTAATGTTTGGTCAAATGAGTGTTTTATATAACGGTCTAAAACTATATCAAACCTTAAATCTTAACATAAGCCATTTTGATAATTTGAAATCATTCAAAAAATATGTTAAAAATCTTGATCTGTCTATTATATAATAAATATGTTGTTATAATTATTTTTGTCATCATACTCTTATCTTTTACTCTGTTTAAAATATTGTATAAATATACTTTGCTACTTCTTAATGCCGACTATCACTAATTTATTATTTATGTATTTATTTTATGTAATATTATATAAGAACCGCTCCCCCAGCACAAGCTTTGCTTTTAAGGGGTGCTGCAAATAATTATTTTACGTACTTATACAATGTGTCACTTGTTGTTTTTCGCAAAAATATATATTATTATTATTAGACAGACCTGCACCGTGGCTTAAATAATCTCGTAACTCTCTCGAGTCATCCGTCTATTCTTGTTTTTATAGCTCTTATCTATGATCACGCCACTACACAGATCGCTTGGTCGCTTATCTATTTACAAACATAGGTCGTGACCTGGTGCCCTAGATTTACTTACATATTCAGATTATTACCGGTATATAATAATTATAATTTATGATGACTAACAAAATAATAATAATAATACAATATAATAATCTAACGTTTTAATAATGTGGATTATTACAACGACGGTAACGTTTGTGCAGGGTAATATGATATTTTTCGATAAACGATATCGATCTACTCGTTTTTAGAAAATCACGAATTGATGCGTTTTAAAATCTAGTCGATCGTAGAAATCATAGGTAGATGAAATTAAAATTAAAAATTACGTATCGTCGACTTCGATCGGTTGATGATTTGATGATCGATACGAGAAGGCAGTTATTCGCAATTCGTATTTGTAACATAATCGGTATCGTTCGAGCAGCGATCTCTTAATTTCAGGGAAGCCGCTCTCTGGGGAATACGGGCGTATTGTTCGTTTTTTTTATTATCAACAGGTCAAACGCGTTGAAAAACACACAGTGATTTTATGGATCCGTCGATCGCTATCGTCGATTGCCGTAAGCGGTACAAACGCCAATGAAGTCAGTGATATCAGAAAACAAACGTGTTCGGTCCTTCAAGTGATTTACACGATAGAGCAATTTTCGCATTAGATTTTTCGCTATCGGTCTTCGTAAAATCTAAATAATATGTGGAACTCTACACTTTGTCATTTCCGAATTCACCCGAAAAAAGTAGCTCGAATCCACGATTTTGGGATTTTACGATTTCACGATTTTACGCGTGCATACAGATGCATTTGACTAAGTAAACGACGCACCCAGATAACGCCGGAGACGTACGGCGGCGATCCGAAAATCCTTTTTTGCACGAAAGTGAAAACAAATAACCGGACAGACAAAAACACACACACACACGACGGAATATTTTCTGCTCGACTTTTATCCGCTATTGTCTCGACGACGCGTCGCTCTCGGGCGATTCGACGAATACAAAACACGAAACATACGACGTGGGTTGTTGATCCAGTGAATATTGTTTTATCTCCCCCGTAGATGCCGTTTGTCGTTCGAAACGTAGCTGGGGCTTCGATAACGCGACTCTCGCGTCGCTTCAATGTTGAAAACCGACAATAGAAATCACGCGTATACGCTTTTAGTGTAACGTCGTAAAAATCACGTTTAAAAAATATATAAAATTAAAATTAAAAAAAAAAAAAAAAATATATTAAAATCAAAACGGAATTATCGTACGGGTTTTGTGGGTTTACACAGTTATGTGTATATATAATTTATTCGAGTATTCCAGTCTCTTATTTATAACGTTGTTCATATATTTGAATTAAAAAAAAAAAAAAATAGTTGAATATTAACAACATTTTTATTTAAGAGATATAATCGTTTAAAGTTTAAATTAGTGGAGTAGTAGCGGTGGTAAATTTGTTTATGATATCTTTGCTTTTCTACTATGTACCAATAGTATAGTGGTCACCGTTAAAGTAAACTAAAATACTTGACGAAATTCCAAAGAAAATAAATAAAAAATCGTTAGAAAAATGTATTTTTTGGAAAGTTCCATATTGTAAACGGAAAATTATTCCAATCCGGGTAATGATTATTATACAATGTTAAATGTGGTGAAAATGAGAGTGTGTGTGTATGTGTATGTGTGTGTGTGTGTGTGTGTGTGTGTGTGTGTGTGTGTGTGTGTGTGTGTGTGTGTGTGTGTGTGTGTGTGTGTGTGTGTGTGTGTGATATTCCATGTATCACTCAGCTACCGTTTATAATGTTTTATGTTTATTTTGCGTCAAATAGTATGTTTTAAAAACACGTCATTGTTATCGATTTATCTGACGTGATCAACACGATAAATGTACTGGATGCCGTGGATCTCGGATATACGTATCACGACGGTTTCGTCTCTATGCGAAGGGAAAAACGCCGACTAAGATAAAATAATCTGAATGCGAATGGTGTTTGGATACGCATTACAAGCACACACAGATTATAAGCCCACTCTCACACACACATTCATATATATATATATGCTCGGGGAGTTTGCTTTCAATGCGGGCTATCTAAAACTTGAGAGACGCTACCCGACAAACGCAATGCTTGTTTATAGTTGAATCCCGTTTCGCATCATGGCAAAGTTTTGATCCCTTTATCGGATTAGACGATAGTTTTACTTTTTTCCATCCCGCTGTATTCGAATACAATTGCATTTACATTTTAATTGTTCGGCCGAGTTTCGTAGGTGGTGTTGTATGGGTGGTTCGGTGCAAGAGTGTCGTCATTTGGCCGTATATCTATCTATCTATACACACGCACGCACACACACACACATAAACTAGAAGATTAACTCTCTCCTCCAATAATTCGTGGAAGAACTGACTCACAGTCCTAATATTCTATCAATTTTCAGAGGTCTTTGACTACCACCAAGCGCTATTTTCATTTGAAATGTAGTATTTCTCAAGAAAATAAATTTTGGAAATGTAATTCAATGAATTTATGATTTTTTATCATATTATCGAAATTGCGTTTTAGTGATTTAAATTTTCCAAGTGAATATATTTGAACATTTCTGTAACAGTACGTAGCAATCCAAAGTCATAACGAGGATTAATATTTTAGCATTATTTGGACAAAAATTACTAAAAACAATTTTGAGCGTTTAATTATTTATCTACATAAACGTCATAATTATGTATTCAAACTATAACCGTTGTATACGCATGTCATTGACCAATGCTGTAGGCGACTAATAAGCCATTTGTGTAGTTTTTAAATCAAAACTAATTAAACAAATCCATTCTTACTGCTCCGGCACTGATTTGTGCGGAAGCGTGTCATTATTTGAGTGTTCGCGTAGGGGTGGTCAGATATTCACACTATTCCGGGCCCCGTCCGGATGACGCAGATATTCGTATCCATCCGCTGAACTTATTTGTTTATCGCTTTTCAGTTGTGATTAAACAACAAATATTAGGTGCCAAACCACAATAATGGTTCGTGTGACAAAAATAGCAAACATTTAATTCACTTACCCGAATCAGTCCGAAGTTTTTGTCACTTTTTTTGGAATCCGCAGTCTTAAAAATTCGACTGGGGAAAACTTCAAACAATTTATGAAAACTGACAAAAATCGAAACGATAACGAGATCGAAACAAAACTTTAAGTTTAAACGTAGTCAAAGGCATATTCGATTACGCTCGATTTGAAGAAGAAGAGTGTGCGAAATAAAGACCCTCGTGGTTTCGGGCACTGGCATTATGTAAAACAATATGGATTATTACGACTCAAGAACAGCAGAGCGTTACCGATCCGGTCTAAATCGATTTGATAGTGAGTTAAAAAAAAAAAAAAAAAAAGATGTAGAAAGAGAAAGATTCATACATCCTCGACGAATAACACGTGCAATGTACGTAAACGATGATAGATCACGACCGTTTTTACATTATCGGCGGATTTTATTGCACGCGTATCACAACTTCATTTTATTATTACCTGTTTGTTTTACGTTTTCAATCGAAACGCGTCTTTCGCAATGTATAATTATGTACAAACAGCACTAATTCGATAATAATAATAAATCGGGACTTTCGCATTTATTTGATTAGCAATCAAACGTTAAGTGCTGTAGTGCATTTTCAGTCGACTTTTTTGGTTTATTTTTCTCCGATTACATCAATTCGAAATTCAGTCGCAAAACTTTCTGCGTGATCCACTTGAATTCCGCAACGTATGCCGCGGTATTATTATTATAATTGTTATTATTGTTATTATTATTATTATTATTATTATTATTATCATTATTATTATGATTATTATTATTATTATTATTATTATTATCATTACTATTATTAGCAGTTTTAACGGTAGTTTTTTCACGTCCAACGCTTATCTTCATTCGGTCAGTCGCGTCATCAAAAGTAAAAACTCTATCAGATTCGTGACACTGAACACGCGAAGTGGACGTGGGGCGTGCCTTTTTACGTACTACACATATTGTGTGTAATTATATATTTATTAAAACGAAGTGTCTCTCTATGATGTGGAATACTTTTTCACGTCTAAATTATCGTATTGAACACTGAACAAGTTTTCGAGGAGATGAGGCTTCATTTCATCAAACAGCCCAATTAATCATAAGCAACGCTCTACAAATGTGAATTATCATTTCTCAGTTTTTATCAATACATATAAACGTCATTTCAGTGTTACGTTGGTTTTAAATAATAACTTGCGCAATAAAAAAAAAAAGAAATGAATACGCATTACCTATGAATTCGATTTTGAAATAAAACTCAAGAATTATTACTTAGCAAAATGCTTCTTGAGTGTTTGTTCTAAATTCCACAGACTAAAAAGAGTACTGCGATGTTACTTGATTTATCTGACATATAATAGCTCAAAACTATTTTAATCGATTAGGTCTGTGCGGGTGTAACACCTGATAACAGCAAAAACTTAATTATATATCGAATTCTGTGACGCGATGGTCCTTTTTGATTTCACACAGCACATTTTGAATTTTGCACTGCACGAAATTCTCGTGCCTGGCGACAATGCCTTTACTCGTCTGTGTCGGACCACTTACTGATTAAATCTATTTCGACCAGACGAAAACCAAAAATATGACGTTGGCGGTTCGCTCGCTCTTCCTCCCCCTCCACACACCCACACACAATCGACACGTGACGTCACATTGTCTCAACCTTCGGTTTTGGATGTCAAAACTTTTTATGGACTTTTCGCGAACACTGTATTGATTTCGAACAGTGGATTTCGGTGGCATTTACTTTTTTTTTTCCCCCCCAAACGCTTATCGCGATTTGGCGGCGTATGAGGAATACGTTCTAATGCATTTTGACGTGACAAATCGAAAATAAATACAAATATACGCGCGTGTTTATGTCTATATCTATAAATATATATTTACCGAAAAAATACGCGATGACGGTGCGTGGGTTTTTTTTATTTGTCTTTGTCGTTCGAAATTTTCGTTTAATGGAAAAATACAAAAAGTCTCCAGTGTGTTCTCGTTTGAAAACACGTAGGACGCGTTTTCGTTCGCAAACACGTGCGAGCAACGGGAGCCTGACATACGGGGGCGTGGCGTTGCGCGAAACGCGTACTGGACGTAGCCCGGAAATCGATCGGTAATACACGGCAATAATTCATAATTTTTGGAAATAAACGGAAAAAACCAAAACCCATTTCAATAAATGGTCATCCGATTCCATGGTCAAACAAAGCCAAATCCTCGGGGATAACCTTAGACAAGAAACTCACGACGAATCAACACATTAAGAACCTAACAATCGAAGCCAGAGGAGTGCGTGCAGCGGTATACCCTGTTATAAACCATAAATCACCACTAACCTATATCTGGTAACCTATACCCTAACCGCTATCAGCGAAATCGGCAATCATTAAAATCTACATCAGGCCGATTCTCCTATATGGTGCGGCCTCATGGGACCCATTGACGTCCAACTCCAACTGGTCTAAAATTGAGGCGGTGCAAAACATCGCACTCAGATCTGCTACAAACTCAGAACGGTTCACACGTAACGATGTCATTGGAAACTCGGCCAACATCAAATCCATCAAACAAGAGGCGAAATCAGCATCAAAAAACATGTTCCACCGTGCGGACCATTCGACATACCCACATCTCCACAACCTATGTACTACAGCCAGATCAACCAAATGATATAAGAATCTGGTCCCGAATTGATCGACAAATAAATTAACATCTTCAAACATTTAGAAGTCAATTAGGAGAAATTAGGAGAAAGAAGTCAACGACTTGTGAAGCTCTTTAATAGGCAAAGCCGTCTGATGAACGGCGTGTGAGGCCTCGGGCGGTCGTAGACGGTTGGCCGCACGGAATAACCGCGTATCGTGTCCCGGGAGCAGTTACCCGATCACGGTGTTGAGACGTGTACGTCCGAGGAAAGGTTTCCGGCAATGACGGACGAGTTTTCGGCAGCCAAGAGATTCGTCCACAGATATCGATACCCCGGTTTGGTACAATATGGCACGCCGATCTAGGTCAAACGGACGCGGCCGTTTTGGACGCCAGAAAAAAAAATCAAATTTTTTGAAACTATATAATATTAATAATAAAAATCGGTTCGGCAGCAAGTACCGTACAAGCAACTTCTCTTGAGAAGAATCATTATATTACTGTAAGAGGGATAGAGTTTAATTAATTTATTTACTCACTATCGATAAATATTCATCGACAATTATTAATAATAATAGAATTACAAAAATATTTCAATTGTAATAACTGTCAATTGGAGTCAAAAATTAAAAAAAAAAAAAAAAAAAAAAAAAAAAAAATTAAAAAAATAAACATTATTTATAATCATGTACCTGAAATCCCTCTCAGAACGAAATTCTATCGAATTTAAAGAATTTTTACAAAAAAAATGACGTCATATTTGGCCCGCCATCTTGAATTTTGAAAAACTGAAAAAAGATTCGAAATCAGCACCCTCGAAAACCCCTTACTACCCTTCGAGACTTGAAATTATATATGAAATTTATATTGCGTGCATAAAAAAGTCAGTTTTTTACAGATAAAAAACAAACCGCTGGACCGATTTTTTCCAGACTCCTTTCAGATCTAAGTCATGGCGTGGCGTATTGATTGATATGGTCATTAGAAAATTCTGTCCTGTAGTTATTGAGGAATCGAAAGCCAAAATATGTCTACATACATACATACATACGTATGTACACACACACACACACACACACACACACACACACACACACACACACACACACACACACACAGATATCACTCTAAAATTACTTGTAAACGATTGTCGAGGTCTTGAAACGTAAAGAAAACACAAAATTACCTATTTCGATTTTCAGACCTATTATAATAACTTCTCAAGAGAAGTTAATAATAATAATAATAATAATATTTATTTAAATAAATAAATATTTAAACATCCCGTAGAGTAAGAGTACAGTGAGTGTAAACTAAAAACTAAAAATATCACTAAATCAACGATTGAGAAAAAAATTGAATACACATTAAACCAAATTAAACATCAAAATTTAAATTATAATTACATTTTTTTGGATTAGTAATGGAGTCGGAAAAAAAATCAAAATTATGAATTTAACTACACGATGTAATAAGGAGAAATTATTCACAGTCAACACACACACACACATATATACATATAAAACACGGCCACGTTCAAATATCCTAGCGTCCGCCCAAATATCCTCGCGTCCAGAATCCTGCGTCTAAAGGGCCCCGTCCAAACAGTCGCGTTCATTTGTCCTTGTTTGACGGCGCGCCGACGTCGACTCGTACGTTTATGCGCGCGAGAACGCGCCGGCGACCAGTGTGGCGGACATCGATCAGTTCGCTTTGGCCGGTCCGTGTCGGATCACCGATCGGGCGTCGACAATATTTGACGATTCGGCCGGTGGTCAGTTCCAGAACGTGCGTGTTCGGCGTGTTTTATTCGCGAACGGTGTGTGCAATGAACGTTTCACGAGTATCAATAGCGCGCCCTAGGCTATTCAGCTGGAGAGTATGCTTGCCCAGTGTGGAGCAGATCGTGTCATGCGAAAAAGATGGATGTAACTTTAAACGAAACATGCCGCTCGATAACTGGATGTTTAAAACCCACCCCTATACCATTGGTACAAATTCTAGCTGGCATAGCACCACCCCCCGACATCGGAACAAGTGTGGCCAGAGTGATGGACAAAAAACAGCGCAGACAAATGACGAAAGGCACCCACTACACATGGCTACCAACCGGCCCCGAGCAGATTGAAATCGAGGAAAAACTTTCTGAAATCAACCACGGAGATCACGACATCGCTTGAATACGAACGACATCGAAAACGGATATAGCATCAAACCAAACCGATAATTTTAAAATAAAACCAGCGGAAAATCTTCCACCTGGATACCGTTGTGAATGGAACACGTCATGGAAAACACTCAATAGACCGAGAGTGGGAGGTTGCCCGAACGAAGAAAAATCTACGTAAGTTGGGATACGATACATAAACCGTAGATTGCGAATGTGGAAGTGAACAAAAACGGAACAACATATATACGTGTACGTCCCCTAAACTCGGTGTCACGCACACCTGAAGATCTGGCGGAAGCAACTGACGAGGCTTTACAAGTAGCCAATCAATGGAGTAGAAAAGGCATATGATAAACAAAGCATCTATACCAGGGGTCTCCAACCTTTTTACGGAGTGGGCCACACATTATTTTCCACAAATCTCGCGGGCCGCATCCGTAGTAAAAACATGTGTTTTATTCTAAAATTCAGTTTTACCATTATGATTTTCATAGTAAAAATTTTAAATTACAAACTATCATTAATATCATTAAAACAGCCAATATTTATAACATATAAGTAGGTAATTTAATTTGTTTTATCGCTTTGTTCCAAATTTTTTCATTGGGCTCGTGGTCATTTTAATTTTATCTGAATAGAAAAAATGCACGTTATATTTCAAATGTGATCTTGGGCCGCAAGTAATGACAAAACGGGTCGCGGGTTGAAGACACCTGATCTATACCATAGCCCGGACACGATAAGAAGAAGAAGAAGAAGAAAAAGAAGAAATAGCGCGCCCGGTACCGGTGTGCGGTTAGCGTGGCGTATGAACGCCCGTACGATATTTGTGCCGACGTCGTGTACGCGCACTATACCAGGTCACGTGTGTTCCAAAGAAAACGCACAAATGACGACGACGACGACAGATCATTTGTCTCTATCTATTCATGATTTTAGAACAAAGTGTCTCCGGTTCATATTTCACGTTCCGAGTGAACACAAGCGTACGCACACACACACACACACACACACACACACACATGTACGTGCGTGCGTCACTACCGCGTATCAACCACCCCGCGCGCCGCGACCATTGTTGTACGAGTTAGCGGATGTGTGCTCGCGCCCGCCCTCTCTCAGCTTCCACGACCGAATTCGCAGCCAACGCCACCGTATTATGAATAATAATTAACCAGAGAATAATGGGTTATTTATTGACGGTGAACGTACGGCATTTGTGTGTGTGTGTGTGTGTGTGTGTGTGTGTGTGTGTGTGTGTGTGTGTGTGTGTGTGTGTGTGTGTGTGTGTGTGTGTGTGTGTGAAAGAGAGCCGAGCTGGTAGCTTATTCCGAGCCGGTGGCTTATAATAATGCCGCCGCCGCCGCTGTGTTTCACGCGCACGCACCCTACACGCAGTTATGTGCTCAAGACGCAGGCCGAACCGCGGCAGAGTAAGGCGGACGGACGGACGTACTTAATAAGGGAGGCGGCCACACGAGGTGCTGCGGAGTGAGTACTTTTTTTTGTTGGATCCGGCCGGACGGGTAAAGGATGTGGTGATGATGATATTCTCGTTATACGCAGAAACCGCGTGGGACGACTACGAATTGGTTCCCAATTGTCGAATTGGTTCCCGGGTTGTCTACAGGTAACATACGAATTGGTTCCCGCAAGCTTTCATAATAATACAATCTTGTTGAATTAACTTTTCAAATTACTATGATATATTCAACCAGCAACGATTTTCTTCCAATTTATTCCGACTGAGGGCTGTCTAGAATTCAAATAAGTTTGAATAGTTCAAACACTATGAAGAATACCTAGGTACGGTTAAAAATGTTGCTAAGCAGTTAATATATCATAACATCACTTCCGCTTCAACGCACTCACCCTTTATAACGAAGATTTTTTTTTATTTTGTTCACTTAACATCACTTCTATTTTAACGAACGCACTAGGTTAGTTGTGACAAGACTGACGAAACTTAATCAATCTATTAGATATAAAATTATATTTATAAACTTTCCCAGACATCGTAAAACCTAATTAAAATATATTATAAGATTATCGATTGGACATATACGTATTTTGTAACATCGAGTTTATATACTGATAAACTAATAAGTTATTTTATTCGGGAACCAATTCGAACAGTTGTATACTGGAAAGTATTTTTTGGCGGGAACCAATTCGTACACTTTAATTGACCCGGGAACCGATTTGAAGTTTACCACCGCGTGCATGCGGAGAGAGTACTGTTTTTTGTTTTTGCTTTTTGATTTTATTCGCGCTCGAGACGACGCGGAAATCCGCCGAGAACCGCTACGCCGAAGGGCACCGACACCGACAACACCGCGGACGGACGACACAGGGCGCGGCGACGTGATAGGAAACGAAAAAACGGGAATTATAAATAAATGAAAAAAAAAAACAAAACAAAACTCGGCGAATCGATCACCGACTTCACGATGACAAATCACCGCACGGCAGACGTCGTCGTGCGCCACACCCTCGCGCGGTGACCGTTCGTCCGTCCTATCGCCCCCCACGGCCCCGAAGGATTTATGGACGTGATCTACACAGATTTATAGACGGCCAAAAAGGCCGGACGGGGCCAAACTGTCTGACGGGGTAGGGGGGGGGCACGGTGTCGTTGTCGTGACGATTCGGCGCACCGGTGCCCGCGCGACACGGGCAATTTGGCAGAGGTCTGTCTTTTTACTACCACCCCCGTACTCTGTGTTCCGTCGCGTCGTCGAATCGACTTTTCACCGAGACACGACCACGGTATTTCGGAATGTGGAGGCGTCACGTACACACACACACACACACACACACACACACACACACACACACACACACACACACACACACACACACACACCGACTGAACCTTTTTCGTGTACGATCGGTTCATAACATATATTTGAAGCATTTATTCGAGAAACGACGTAAGTCACAAAAAGGTGATTCGTAGAAAATAAGAGAAAACTGTTTTTACGCTACCAGTGATATATGGTAGATAAACCGTGAGGCCTAATTCCCAGAACTCCTCGAGATACACATTTAAAAAAAAAAAAAAAACTAAATTTGGCCCATTTGGGGGAAGTGGGGTCCATTCGAGTTTGGTGGACTTACGTCGTTTCTACAATAAACGATTCTTTGTGGTGTAAATACTTGACTGAATTACCATAGGTTCATGTTGGATTTACGTTTATACTCAAATAAGCGTATTCGGCCTAATTACGACTAAAAAATATTATTATTAAAATATGATTTTCATTAATTTTCATTTACTGCAACAAATTAATTGTATTGGTATATTATAATAAGGGCTAGGATTTTAATGGCCCAAAAAATCTAAAAAAAATGACGTTAAAATAACCTAAAAATGACCTTAAAATAATCTAAAAATGACCTTAAAAAATGCTCAAAAGATAAAAATGATTTTAAAATGTTATAAAAATGCATTATAATTATTAATTATTATTTATTAATTAATATTTCGGTACGAAGTTATTTAAATTATAATATTATAAAAAATAGCGAAAAATATGTTAATTTAGGATTTTCTTGATATGAATAATAAAGTTTGAAGTTTGGACTTATCATGCACTATTATGTGACTACTACACACTGTACTCTCCACACCACTGTCATTTAATTTAACGATTAAGATAACTCGCGGTATCGAAGATTATTCTCTATACTGTCTCTATAATGGAAATATTGAATATGATATTATTTCTGTTACAAATTCAAAACTTTTATCGCAAACATCTAGTGTAAATGAAAATGTATAAAAATATTACCTAGATTTCAAAAAAGTATAAAAAATGCCCGTAAAATTGAAAAAATGACCTAAAAATACTATAAAATGACCCTATATCCATAAAAGTACAAAAAATGCAAAAAAAAGCAAAATAAAAACTATATATTTGGACTCGTATATGACCAAATCACATTTTGTGCTTGCAAAGCTATGTCCTGTAAATTCTGAAAAAAAATGATAAATCCTATACTATCCTAGCCCTAATTATAATATTATAAATTTTATTTTATCGAATTTATTTTAAAACAATTTCTACTACATTATTAACAATCGGGGTTTTGATATTCATCCAGAACCACGTCAGTCGTTTTCCACTGGTAAATCCTCTAGTAAAACTTCATACGATTCCAGGACTTACGTTGTTTCTCTTCCATACTGATTATTTACAGTGGTGCCACCGTCTTAAAATTGAATATTTATTTTACAAATGTTCACTCATGATCTGTCTATCATTTGATAACACATTCCGCGCGTTATCTCAATTTTTGATATTTTGTGACTTACGTCGTTTCTCAAATAAATGGTTCATTTGCAGTGTACGGTTAGGTTTTTTTTTTTTCAAATAACGCACGCGTGGTAAAAAAACGTGTGAACCGTTTGGGCGGTGAGACTAGTCGGTCGCCGGGTCGCCCTTTGCGCGTACGTCGTATATAATAATTATCATTACTCTTATTACTATTATTATTATTATTATTATTAAAAATTATTTTACGTTTAAATACAATATTATTACCTATTATCGTTGTTATTATTATTATAATTTTGGTATTGCGGCGCTGTGGCGCTCGAGGCCGTCGCGCGTTAGGTAACGATCGGTCGCGACGCGAACCCGACCTCGACGTGTACCGCCGCGCGCGCGTTTCGTCGTTACCCTAAATAGCGACCTATTATCAAACGGTTCCGCTAACGAAAGCACTAAAACCGTGTTTTAAAGTTGTTTTTATAACTTTATTACTTTCATCCCCCGGTGATAAAGTTTTTCAATAACATTATATTGCGACGTAATATAAATTCTTCTTAACTATTATAATATGAAAACGCCGCGGTGCGCGCGTATACTTATACCGTATAATATAATATTATGTATATACGCACGCGGTAGGTGTTATAATACTATATGTTATATGGACTGGTTAGTAAACCTTTCGGGTGAATAAAACCGACGACGTTTAATTTGTTTTCTCTGTCGATAACTGTTATCGCCGTCGGCGTTATTACCGTTATTTTGTTTTGCGATTTTATGTATTATTTTTTTTTCTACGTCACGCGCGGTATGAGTCAACGCGGTGCGTTATTACGGTCGGCACTCGGGGGTTATTATTTCGTTTAGGCGTTGTGAACGGTTCAAAAACGAAAACACTCGACCGAAACGCCTAAAACGTCGAAAATACGTCGAAACGTTTTTTTTTTTTTTTTTTTGGAACGATATTTTCGACGGCGCGTCGTCGTTTGGCCCAAAGGTCTTTGGGCACGTATAATATTAATTCAAAATAATATCAATTCATGGAACTCAAATAATTGAGGCACTGTCAATATTACCAATTGGTCAATTTTCGGAAGAGTCACAAGAAGCTAGAAATAAAGATATAAAAAAAATATAGAGAAGGATTTTCAAGAAAATGTTCTAGAATTAAAAATTAAGAAGATGTTTTCAATAGACTTTTAGTAAGTTCTGATCAATTTATTTCCAGTCTAAGGCAACTACCTCAAAAAAAAAAAAATTAAACATATGCACCCAGAAGTATTGGAAATGATTTTGCCTCCAGACATCGACATAAAAACCATAAAAACAATAGAAACAGAGTCAGATATTAGTAATGAAAATGAAGTTTCCACGTCGTCGAGTGAATAAATTCAACAGAAACGTGACTTGTAATTTAATTTTTATGATGTCTGTAAAATAATATTGTTCTACTAAAATAACACGATATAAACAATTAAATGGAGTTAAGAAAATTGATTTTTAATTAGTAGGTATTTATATTTTGGCCAGGTTTTTATGAAAACATCCCACTGTGCGACGCCGTCTTTACGCCGCGACACGGCAACGGTTTTTCGTTCTTCTTCTACGACGATCGCGGGACCACTTTCGACGTGTATCGTATTCACGACGCGTGTCCGTTCGTATTTCTCGTTTTCGTCTCCCGCGCCAGTGTCCGTCCATAAATGCGGTAAGGACGCGGACCGCGAACAGCCGACCACTCGCGCACCAATGTTTTTATTTCGTTTATACGTCACGGACGTTAAATCCGTACAACGTTCGGTTCGCGCGCTGCCCGCTTTTGTGTACGACGTAGTGTACGAGTACAGAAACAAATGACGAAATTTGATTTTGCTTTATGTGTCTTTGAAACTCGGCCATTGGAACAAATGATTCGGTTTAGTGTAATGGTTTCATTTTTAGGTCAGTTTCGCCATAAACTTGATGTAATTTGAAATCGCCGTTGTCGTAGAAACTCGGTGAAAAATTAATCAACGAAATCGAATAAAAGATAGCGGAACGATTGTGTTTTCAAAAAATATCGTGCTGGAAGCACTTGTTTTGGTATATTGACAAAACAAAAAAAAATTAATTAATTAATTAATAAATAAATACATATATAAATAAATGAATAAATAATAAATAATAATAAATAAATAGAATTAAGAATGTAACGAAATTTGTTGGATTTAACTCGCGTTCGCCTCTAATCGGGTTGTGACTGTTGGCTCGGTTTTTCGTGCGATAACTGACTTGCAAATTTCATTTTTTTTTTTTGATTTTTCAATTTTGATTTGGTCAAATTTCGACCGTTGTTCACATGACTTCTCGGTCATTTTTTCTTTATCAGTCCATTTCATGGCGTTTCAATCAATTTTCGTCAACTGACTTTTTTTCGAATGAAAAATGAATCCGTTAAAAAAATAGTCGAAAATAAATTTTGACTTGCGTGTACTTCATGGAAATTTAACGGCAAAATACAAACAAATTTAAATTAATTAATTTTTATCCGTGATGAATCGACGCGAACGGCAATACAAGAATTTATCTTTTTCACAGGCTTTACGGTTTTTCAAACGTTCCCTATTTTGATTTTTAACTGCGTCGTTAGGGGTTTCAAACGCACTTTTTCAAATCGGGTCGTAAATAGAGAGTGTACATATCTTGTCATCAATATGACCACCAAACCGTATATGACTGTCATGATCGTCCGCTGAGAATTCAGAATCGCACGTGTCATCTGTGAACGTACGTATAGCAAATATATTTTTTCGAAAACCCCTTTCCCCGCGACGACGGGTGCCGCTCGAATTGCCGTTCGTCAAAGCGATTCCGGGATCTAGGTCACGTACTCTTGTGTCGCCACACACGAATCGTTTTCAGTGCACATCACTGTTTCTTTCGACTGCCCGGGAGTGAACCTCGAACGAAAAAGTTTGACGTTCCGAAGAGTCGAATGGAAATCGCGAGTAGTCGTTTTGATCGTGGAAAAAAGTCCAATAGCTTTAAAATAGGTACGTATGGTTAATATGCCATCGTGGACGGATTTTCGATTCGACAGTCGTCATCGGTTGAAATCAAAAACATCGTCACAAATGTTGAACTTTACAGGCTAGAGGTTGGAAAACGGTGACGATACGAAGAACGTGTTCCAAAAAAAAAAAAGAAAAAAAAAACACGAAAATCATTATTCGCCGTTTAGATCGGACGAAAAAACAAAAAAAAAAAGAAACACAACCGCTCGCTGGGGTACAGCGCAGCCCTTATTTCTGTCCTACATCACCCCCGTTCGCCACGGCTATCGGGGTGTTCAAAACGCAAAAAACGTAAACCGAGCACTTAACTAGGCGAGCGAAATTCCGTTATCTAAATATCATAAAGAGCGATCTCGCCGCCGCACCTCGCCGTCGCGCGCGACGGTTAGATTATTTTTTACGGCCGTTTTCGGAATTGTAAACACGTATAGAATATTTTTAAAGCGGCCAACGGTCCTCTGCATTGTGTAAGTGCATCACGTATTGAAAAATCTCGTAAATTATCTATTTCCTCTTGCCCGTCTTCTCTGTCTCTATCTCTTTCTCTGCATCGTTTCTGTTTCGCACGCGCGTGCGTTTAATTGTGTCCCCTAACGTTATCGGACCGACCGACATTAGGGTCCGACTCTCCGGCTCCGGAGCGAACAGCAAAACTTAATGAATAAAATAATAATAATAAAATCCACCGCTCTTGGTCATCGCCGAATTCAATCGCTCCGTTTTCTAATACGGCCACGATCGTGGGCGTTTCGACGTTTTTTCATTCAAGCCTTTTTTTTTTTCCATGAAAAATCGCTGTCGATCAATGCGTTTCCGATCGCGTTTCTCGTACCGTTTTAACGCGGTAACCGAAAACGCGTTGAACGTTCCGTGTGAATCGTACGTTGTTTATCGTCTGTAAGCGTGTATGGCTTTTGTCACGTGTTCCGTCGATAGTTTTCGGCTGAGCTTTCTGTCGATTCGACCGGAAGACAGTTATATCGAGTAGTCGGTCGTGTGCAGTCGATACCTCGTCGCAAATATCGCGTCGTATTCGTTCTGATTTGTTCGACGACCCCGCCGTAGTGGTTTTTACCGATCGCCGAAAAACTGTAAAAGTTCCGATCACACGGATACACAGGGTGTTTCACGAAGATCTGACATGTTGAATGACTTTGGTTCTATTCAATATTTTTAACATTTTTTTTTTTTTTTTTTTAAATGAATACTATAGCCTAGCGCTACAATAAAATTACATTACTTTTTTTTTTTTTTTTTTAAAAATCAAATTTCAAAATTTAAAATTTTAGTTTTTTTTTTTTTAAATTTAGATTTTGAAAAAAAATCAAAATAGCCATTTTGTAAACATGATTTTTAGAAAAATTTTGGTTTTTGAAATTCTTATAAAGGTCGATCCGTTAGTTTTCTATGATTTTTTAAAGTTTACGAAAAATCGAATTCAAATGCTTAATAGTTCAATTACGACTGATAAACGATACATATTATTACATTTTTCGTAAACTTAAAAAAACCATAGAAAATTAACGGATCAACCTTTATAAGAATATCAAACACCAAAATTTTTCTAAAAATCTTGTTTACAAAATGGCTATTTCGATTTTTTTTTCAAACTCTAAAATAAAATTTGAAATTTAGAAATTTGAGTTAAAAAAAAAAATAATGTTATTTTATTGTTGTGCTAGGCTATAAATATTCAATAAAAAAAAAAAAAAAAGTTAAAAATATTGAATAGAACAAAAGTTATTCAACACGTCAGATCTTCGTGAAACACCCTGTATAGGACGTTGGACGTAAACGTATCAAACACTATCGTCGGCGTTCTCGTCAAAACGATCGGAAAACTCTAATGACTATTGTAACGTTTTCGTTGTTACATTACAGCCGTGTTTCAATCACGTTTCGCACGCTCGTACGAATTCGGAACCGAAATTCGCCGTGCACGGAAATCCGTGACGGAAAAAATAAAGTTTCGGGGTCGACGATTCAGTACGAATGCGTATATATCAGTTGGGTTTTTAATTAAAATCTCTCTGCGACTAAGAAACAAGTATAAATTTATAAATATATTAAAGCGTGTGTGTGTGTGTGTGTGTGTGTGTGTGTGTGTGTGTGTGTGTGTGTGTGTGTGTGTGTGTGTGTGTGTGTGTGTGTGTGTGTGTGTGTGTGTGGATATGGATTCATTCCGTCCGTATGGATTTCAAGTCCGTGGTAATATTTACAATAATTACCGTGTCAAGTGCGAGACGATCGGCAAGAACTGATTGATGCTCCTCGGGAAGATCGGATCGCACGAGTGACACGGCGGTCAGTGATGTGGTAAGATTAGCGCGGAAGGTTCGAGAGGAGGAAGACGTCGCATTTTCGTCGACGGATTTGATGGCAGATCGGCCCCTGTACCGCTGCCTCACGGACACGAGCGCCGCGTGTATAATAATTGGATAGCCGTCGACCTTATTCGTCACCTCTGCAGACGTAACTGCTGCGTCGTGGGCGGCTACAAGTCCGGGCGGGGGAGCGGAGGATGTAGTAATTGCGTTTCGTTCGGGCAGAAGGAAAAAAGAAATTAGCTTTCGGCGAAAACCGTCCGGACAATCGTCGCGTTTCCATGACACGTCCGACGTTCGCGAGAGATTCCCATAATACATCCGGTATCAGCAAAACAAACACACCAACTCAAAAATTCGTCAACCGTCCAATTGACTTCTAATTCACCATACTAAAATACTCGAGCTCAAGAGCCTAATCCACTAACAACTCACTCGGCTAATTCCTTCACACTGGCCGAAGCAAATCGCTCGAAACAGTGAAAAACAATCAAAGCAAAGCAAGAGAGATTCCCGGAAGAACGCGTTTTATTGAAATCCACTCGTCGAAAGCGTATTTTTCGTGTTCGAGGTTTACGAACGCCAATCCGGTCGCGTGTCCAACACGTTCGACCGCAGTATTGTATTAGTGATTAATAACACGGTAATAATCAATTTGAAACGATAAAGTTTTCAAAACGACGTTTCTCCGGTCGACCGGTAAGGACAGAGAGCTAAAAGGTCACGTGGTACGGAGAAAAAGCACAATGGTTTCAAAAAACTTTGCCTGAGCAGACGCACTTAAATTTGTAACTTTATTTCTATTGAAAATGTATCGTTTCACGATATCAATTCATATTTCGAAGCAATCGGTTAGCAGGGTGGATCGGTTCAAAAACTTTGTCTTCATCGTCATAAAAACCCAGTGCTCGTCATTATAAACTATACAAAATTCATAAAAAATGTATCGATACTTTTCTAAGTGAATTTTCTTCGAATTTTTAATTTTTTTTTTTTAATTTTGAGACTGCTCTTTACGTCCCAAGAAAGTTCTCAAGATCATTCTATTTTTTTCATTCACATTCTCCCGTCGCGTAATCACTTTCGACGTCATTTGTCTCATTCTCTCCTCGCGACGCGCGTCCGATATCGTTTGAACTTTTCGTCGCCGTCATTTACTCGTTCGCCAGGATGAGCAACACCACTGTATACCCTCGCGGTCCCTCGTCCGCGTTTTCGTCCGGCGAGCTCGTCGTGAAAATCTCTGTCGTTGTTCATAACGGCCTGTCGATCGTCCGAGTGGTGAACGAGGAACCTACCATTATTGTTTTAAACGAATCGGTTCAACGCGAATAATCAAGTACATTTCGTTCACGTGGGGGTTTCGCGCTGTGGAAAATCAGACGAAAAAAAAAATCGTTTTGCGGCCGGATTTTTTCGATTCGGGAGACAACGTTTCAGAATTCAATCGACGTTTTAGAAATCGCTTCAAATCCACGGTTTTTTTTTCATTTCGTGATTCGCGCGATTCCAACGGTTCGAGTGGTTTTGGTATTCGTTTTAAAACAACAATATACTATTTTATATCGGTTTGGTACGTAGTATTATGAATCGACCACTTCACTCGAGTGATCAATTCGTTTTGTCAATTCCACATAGTGAACGTATTGAAAAATCGACCGTGTTGTTTTTATTATTTTCGTATTTATTCCCCGAAAAAAACGTAACGTGCTTAGGACTCTCTTTCGCGTTCGATTAAAAAAAAAAAAAAAACAATAAATAAATAATGAAAAAACGTATTTTGTATTTATTTAAGTTTCCTTTTTTTTTTCGCGTCCTCGTCGTCTCGCTTTGTTCTTTTCGAAAAAAGCTCAAAACAATAATACAAAATGAAACGTTCACGTTCACATGGCTTGCGTGAATCCATTGTGGTTTTTAATTGACTATTGAAACGTAATATTATAAGCTCGTACACTCGGTTAAGGCGATTGGGTACGTCCGTGGGTTACAATACACGACAGTCGTAACAACCGTAAATTTATCTTCGTACACGTTATATATTTATACAAGAAGTATTGATATGGGTTTCGTACCCGGTTTGTGATTTATAATACAGATATAATGTTTTTTTTATTTTTTTATTTCATTTGTTTTGTTTTTTTTTAGTTTTATCTCTTTGAGTCGCACCGAACGATTTTTTCGCGTACGTTATTATAATTATTTATACTCGAACAGCTGCACACTCATTAGTTTCGATGGGTGTTCAGAAGCTATTTCTTTCAGTAAACTGCGCGATTTTAATCACTCGCGCAAAACTCTATAAATATACACGTACGCACGCGTATAACAATCGTATATACAAAAAAAAAAAAAACAAAAAACGTATAAACGTACGTGGCGAACGAAGCAAAGTAAAAAAAAAAATGTGCGTAACGCTGAAAAACCATGAAAAACCATAACGCCGACCCGTTCGCGTTCTTAATTTATGTCTCTTCCCCCGCTCTTTTGCTCGCTGTTTTTTTTTTTTTTTAATCTTGCCGAAACCGTAACAGCAAACAGTGCATGATTTATAATGTACGATTGAGAAAAACTTTCTCGGTTTTTTTTTTTTTTTTTTTAATTTCCGACGCGATTATACCTACGTACACAACAGCGTGGTGTTTATACACATACATACATAAATATACATGTATTGGGCACTATAGGGTGGCGATGAAGATCAGTAGGGGGGACGCGATGTAGGGTGAACAACGAAATATACGCATCAGCACGTGGTCGGATTCGTCGGTCCCGAGACTCGGGTCACACGATAACATCGTCGCACTCAAAAAGGGGCGTATCAATAGAGAGAATATATACATTCGGGAGCTGCGGTAGCGAACAGGACTGTCCGGGACGGGACGGAACGGGACGTCGAGATACGCGCAAACAATACAGGGATCGACGGGTGAGATGGTGGTGAGGCGGTGGGAAGAGAGGTGGGGACTTTGGAAAATTTACGGACATTTTACAACGCCATTTAACAGGAGCTTAATTATCGTCGGTAGACTTCATTTCCAGTTGCCGATTCCCAATTCATGAATTCGAATTGTGAATTTCGGGATCTCCATTGTGTTCATCTCTCTCTCTCTCTCTCTCTCTCTATCTATCTATTTATCTCTATCAGTCTATTTCTCTCTCTGTATCTTTCTCTCTCTGTTGACACAACTCTCAAATGATCCGTTGCCGTTACCGACGACGATTTGCATGTGACCCACACCTGGTGAGCTTGTGTGCGTGCACACCTCCCGAAACGTTTGGGTGACAATACGATTGAAAACTATATAATATGCGCATTATTCACCCCTTTCTCTCCCGTCGCCGCCGAAGTTGCGGCGAACCGTCTTCTATGCCCCATAAACTGACCCCGAGCTACGCACGCGCACGGGCGAGGAATACAATTTTTTTTTTTTTTTTTTTGCCAGAGGTCGAAATTGACGTCGGTCGATGACGGTGACGGGAAATCGTCGAACGGAAAACGACTTGTAATATATATAATATGTTGTGGGAACGCAGCAGTGTTCGCGTCGTCGTCGTCGTCGTCGTATCGATATTAATCTCGAAAACATGCGATACGCTGCTTTGACGGATTTCAATCGTACGCCAGTCACTTTTCCAACGAATACATCGTATTTGCGTTTAAAAATTAGAAATGCCAAATCCGAACGTACGCAAACCACCACTCGTCGGCAGACCCCGCCCGCCGTCGCCCGAGTGTCATAAACATCCGTTTCCATTTTCCGAACGGTTTCGCGTCATTAATATTATTCAACGATACGTCCATTTGTTTTGATATAATGGCTCGTTGTATTATTTATATCGTCCCGGCCGGGCTCCTGACACGGGGCCCATTCTTCACGTTTATCTCGATCTTCGAATTTGACAATGTTATCTAATTATTGTTCGACCGGCCTCCGTGGTCGTGACTCGGAACGACCGCGCCGGTTAGAAACCGTACGTTTCTAAAGGCCAATCCCCAAACAAAACGGTCCGCATAGTAATTGTTAGACTCGTTTTGTTTTGATTTGTTTGTTTTGTTTTGTTTTGTTATGTTTTTTTTTTTTTCGTAAATCATTCGACGTCGACTTACGTTTTAGAATAAACACACGTGTCCGTCAAGACGTCGTTTCGAATAATGTCCGACGAAAACGAAGAATATTACGTAGCACGACTGGAAAACCCGGTGTGGCACTGGGCTTTGTGTCAGTCGAGTTTGACAAGCGGGTCATAAATTATGCAGCGTGCGAATTGTTTTCGTAACCATGTGACACGTCAGAATATGATTTCGAGGTTTATTTATTTCGAACAAAGTCAACGACTACAATGCGTTTACGCGACGATATAGTCGAGTGATTCGTTCGTATTTTTCCACGTACCTACTGTTTAATTATTTATTGTTACACTGACAACTACGGTCGGTACGAGGAATATTCTTGAAATTAATTTTCTTTTTATTGGAACTAAATAATAATAATAATAATAACCGTGGTGGTATTCAACAGAAACATCTCATTATTTTCATGCTTAATAATAATAAAAATAATAATAATAATAATAATAATAATAATATAATATACACGGTGAATTTGTCCGCATCGATTTGCATTTCACGTTTTACTCGTACGCAGGGAGGTCTTGAAATATTAACCTTTTTACTCGTAGATAGGCTTCGGCAATGTCACTGACGTCATAAACCGCGTCGTTTTTCTTGACATTTCACTGCGGGTTTTCCCTCATTTTTTTTTTTGAAGAGTATAGGTTAGCCGGGTCATAATTTTGTTGTGGCTTTATTAAAAAACACTCGGCTGTCGATTTCCGGTCGAATATCGGACGTAAAAACTCGCGAGTAAAGTCCGATTTTCAGTGTGCCACGGTTCAAAATCACAACGTTGTGCCCGAAAGGCGAGTCTGAACAAGCGGCGCGTGACCGACTGACACGTGGTCGTCAAACCGCACGATAACCGCGGTCGTGGTACCATCGCGACGTGACCGACACCCGCGGGGTCGTGGAAATATCGAATCGTAGTGATCGTCGACTCGACCCGGCGCCGCTCAAAGAGCCCACTGGCCCGGGCCGACCGGTTTCTTCCGCCGACTTTTCCTCGACAATTGTGACCATATCCGAAGCGACCCGAATTTATTGTTACGCGTCTACTGCGGTGTACGCGCGTATACGTCTCGGGACATACGTCTTGTTGCTGGAGCGCGCGCTCGCGCGGTCAATTACGCGATGACGTGAGGTGGAAACAGCCGCGCGAGGACGTCGAAAGTGAAAAGAAAATCCCGCAAAAAATCGAGTTGCCGAAAAAATATAATGAACCCAGTCCGTGCGGACTACCGAAAACGTGTAATAGAGAGGCACCGCGCCGGTTGGACTACGCAAAGGTCCGTTACGATACGCTGACGGAAGTTACCGGAACGGAAACGATAGGTTCCGGTGTTATATTCAGACGTGTATAATTGGAAGGGTCTCCCTGTTGTCGTCGAACAAAGACGTACGTGGTGTGTGTGTGTGTGTGTGTGTGTGTGTGTGTGTGTGTGTGCGTGTGCGTGTGTGTGTATGTGTGTGTGTGTGTGTGTGTGTGCGTGTGTGTGTGTATGTGTGTGTGTGTGTGTGTGTGTGCACGCATGCACCAGGGAAAAGATCTTTCGAAATATATTTTAAAGTCTCATATTTTATTGAGAATGCAGCTTCATTATTTTCATTAGTTATTGAAGAAAGTCGTTTAAATGGAAATATGTTCAACTATTTTGGAAAAGTTATATTTTAAATTTAGGAACGACAGCGGAGTCTTAACAGCTCAAAACATATCGGGTCATGGAATACTTTTCGGGTTGCCGAAAACCAGTAGGAACAAGAACAACGATTAGATAGAACGGCAAAGTTAATTTATTTGATGGTCTAGTAAAGATTAAAGTTTTTGTATAGATTTTAGAACTTGATGAATATTAACCTATCATGTTACGCTCGTAAAATGTATATTATAACGTGTGGTTCGTATTCGCTGATAAAATGTTTACTACTATCCCTTTTTTTCCCGTGTCGGTAATTATTATCGATCGACCGGTTTATTTTTTCCGACACGGTGACGAATTTCAATGAACGAAGGGGAAATCCGGGAATCGTCCCCAGCCCTAAATACCGAGCACTCTCCAAACGAACTCTGCGTGCACAAATCTAACCGAGTCCCGGAAGCATATATGTATCTACACATCGTGGTGCGGGCGGTGGACCGATTTGGGCGGTAGGCCATGCGGGCCTAGTGGTCCGTGGTGAGAAGCCTTGAGTGTAGCCGGGCGTGTAGGTGGACTTGATCATGGAGAAAGAGAGATGGAGAGAGAGAGAGAGAGAGAAAATAGAGAGAGAGAGAAAGAGAGAAAGAGAAAATAGAGAGAGTTGTGACCGGTCGCGGACCAAGTCTTACGGACGGACGGATCGAGCGACTGTTGCGGTCGCGTCGCACACGGACGGGTGGGTGGGCAAGGATTTTGGGCAGGCGCGCGCCAGAGATCTCTTAAGTACGCGCTCGAGCGAGATCCTTTTCGGCTTACAACTTTCGGGTTCCCCGCGGACCGCTGCGAGATCGAATCCCGGTGAAATCCTCCGCCGTGCGGTTTCTTCGGCCGCGCGACGCATCGATTACGACCGCTCACTTTGGAGTATAAACGCACGAAAATATAAGTGCACTACGACCACCGCACGGCTACTACTATATCGCCATCGACGAGCACGCGTGTGCGTGTGTGTGTGTGTGTGTGTGTGTGTGTGTGTGTGTGTGTGTGTGTGTTATTTTACGTACACGACGGCCACTGTTGTCGGTGCGTCGTCGCCTCGACTGCTGAGAACGCCTTGCGGCGACGACGACGACGACGGCTAAGCCGCTTTTGTCCGCTCGGCCTGTCCCCGTCTCGTGCATCGTCTTCGCTAATTAGACGCACAAGCAAGACGGGAATTTTCCGATTTACCCGGAAATCCGAATTAATTTACGGCGAAAACCAGAACTACCTATATATATTATGTATGTATATCTATACCGAAGTCGTATTATCGCTATTATAACAATGCGAGACGGCGAAAACTTCGCGGCGGCCGTCCGTCGTCGTTCGTTATCGAAGCGAACCCGTCCGGCGAGAGACGTCTCCGCGACGATTCCTCCGCCGCGCCGACAAACGCTCGTCGCACAGGTGGTCGTAGTATTATTTCAAAACGAGCTGTGGTCTCGCGGAGTTCGAAACGACCCGACGACGGTGTTTCGGTTCCGTTCGGTCGTATTTTTCTTCAATCGTGTTTGGGGCACGCCACTTTGACGAGTACGTACGCGCGCGCGCACGTGGACGGCTGAATCAAGCGGTCCTCAATACATATAGGACGTGAACTCGCACGAAACGTTTCAAACTGTTTACACGCGAAAAAGGCCGTCGCGAAGTTTTCTATAAAACAATAAAATAGAATTTCGCATTTCAGATTTTGAGTTATATGAATTTTATGAATATTTCAGTTAGGTGAATCGCAATTATACAGTATTTATCTAAAAAAAAAAAAATAAATAAATAAATAATAATAATAATAAATAAAAATAAAACATTGGACAAAATAAAAGTTACTCCATATGTCAAATTTTCGTCATACATACTGTAGGTAATTATATTAAGTAAATAAAAAAATAATCCGAAAATCAACAATATATTGCCTGTTTTATAATACATAATATATTCCCATGCTCACTTTTTTGTTCATCAATCTGTTTGACAGAATGAATAAAAATCAATTTAATTAAAAAACTAAACTTTATCGCGTGAGGATTTAAGACGCTAGATATTATTTTGGCCGAAAGCATCTCTGTACAAAAAAAAAAAACAAAAAAAAAAAACCAAAAAAAAACAATACAAAACTACTTAGTCTAGTTGTTCACATACTAAAAGGCCTCCGTGACCCCAGTCACAGTCCTATTGAACGGAGAAAATACCTTTGGCACGTGTGGTCGCCACCAGTGTTTATTTCAGACCTTATGCTCCGAGGGAATATCAAAAAATTTCGGTGGGGGGGGGCTAAAAAATGTATGGCACTGTTATTTTGTTTACTTTAATTATTTATTATTTTACATTATTATAACAATGTTGATACTTTGTAACTCTGTAATGTAAATACAGTACCTACGTTCGGTTTTTTATTTTTTATTTTTTTTCTACGTTTCATCGCGATCGTCACGTAAACCGTAATCGTCACCGAGGAATCGAACGCAACAGCATCGTGTCCGTGACACGCGATTTTCATTCGCGTTATGACGTGTGTTTACGATGCTGTACATCGGTGTATGGTCAATTAAAATAACGTCACGATCCGGGTCCACCGTTTACGGGAAAAAAACAGATTTGTATTGTTTATTTAATTCTCATTATCCACGTGGTCTCGACGCTAAATTTCCAACTCGACGTTATGGCCACGAGTATAAATTATTAACGAATTGTCGTCATTCTCGGACGTAGACTGGGTATATGTGTGTGTGTGTGTGTGTGTGTGTGTGTGTGTGTGTGTGTGTGTGTGTGTGTGTGTGTGTGTTTGTGTGTGTGTGTGTATTCACCGTCAATATTGGTGACAAAAAGAGAGTTATAATTCCACGCAGTCGATGATATTTTCATCACTGTCGTCAATATCATCGTTGTCAGAAACATTGTCACGTTGCAAAACACGATTTTAAAACTGTTTGGTTTGACTCGTGACGTCACATATAAGACCGCGAGGTCTAGTATATGTATAACAACGTACAAAATAGTCGATGTACGGTAACACCCCGTGTGTATTCAGAGCAATCGGAATCGTATTATTTCACAATATTTGCGATCAAAGCTGACGTTGGGGTGTAATGGATCAATACGTGATCGGCGACAGATCCGACGAACGTTTTAAATGTTTTCATTTCTCTAGACCGCAGTACCGAGTCACTTTACGGACCAGGAAGATCCATCGCGGGACGCGACACCCGTGACGGATGCAAGTGCTTACATCATGCGATTAGAAACAAAAAACCCGAAATATTCATCGGGTTGGTACTCGTCGTATTCACGACGAACGGAAATTTTCCTGTGCCGTTTCCGACAAGACGATTGCATTTAATATATGGAAATATCGTCGTGTATTTCCTTCATCGACATGCCGGGTTTTCGTGAAATAGAAGTGCACCAGCAGCAGCTGCCGCCGCATTTATAACAATATATACGTGTCCCGGATGCCCGTGTATATATTTCGTTTTCAGACGTGGTGCCCGGCTACGGGTGTAAAATCCAGGGGGTTAAGAGAGTCGTTTAACCCACTGGTTATTTTTATTCGGTAAGGTTGACCTCTTTATAAGTCTCGGCTCTATTTGCTCGAAAACAAATAAGAACGAACGAGGCGGATAGGAGTATTTCATTTCACCGGGAACTATATGTATATATATATATATATATACTCTTATATATGTATGTATTGTTTCGAGGGACCCGCAAGAAAAGCTGCTCGCTTCGATCGCCTTTAGTTTACACAAACTGCAAAATATGTTATTATTTAATACCCAAACCTTTTTCGTCGTGCTAATTTAAATGAAATATTTATTTAGGTATCTGTTTCTATTTTACGGTGATATTTTCTTTGTAAATTGAATTTCTTAATCTCCGGGGGTTTATTAAAATTTCAATTTCATGCAATTTACATTGGTTGTATACGAAACGATTTTTATCTGACATTTCAAAATGGTATACCATCTAATTCAATAAAATTATGACATCACTATAATATATATTTTTTAAATTAATCGTATCGGAGTTCATAAGTTTACGTTTTCAGTATAAAAATATTTTTGTTTACAGCCATTGAAATGCCATTTTATTGTTTACATTTTTAGATTCATTTCATCGGTATTATTTTTTTCCTTCTAGAGATGACTAACTAGTATATATATAGATATATATATATATATATATATATATATATATATATATATATATATATAATGTATATTTATAATATTTTGTAATTAAAATTTTTTTTCTCTTACCAGTGCGATTGAAAAAATGAACTGCTTTGAGATAACGAAAAAACAGTTATTTATTGTAAATTAAGTCAACTACGTTTAGTAGATTCTATGAGTAAACGAATAATGTATTCACGATTATTTTGTTATATTATCACGTTATGTTGTAGTGATAATAGTCAAAACGTTTTAGCAAGACACTCTATAGATCAGAAATGTCATCTAGTTAGTACTAATAAAACTTTAAAAGAAGTTGTTTTTCTTTATTCTCGATATTTTTTTCAAGTGTATGGAAAAACTTCCGAAAATTTAGTGAAAATGATAAAATTGTATGTTGGCTAAATTTCCATAAAATTTGTTTTTTGATCTTATAGTAAATTTATACACCATAAATCCAAAATTATCATTATTTGTCAGCATCATGCTGCACACTCGAAATGTTCACTAAATATTAAACACACTGTTTTTCAGGCTGAAAAAAGTTTCAAACAAATATCACCGCTTTTGGGCTGAATATAGTACTTACTGGAAACATTTTGTTTTTTATGTTTTCTAATGAGTTTGTCATGCTCATAGTTGGCTGCAGCATGATAAATATAAAAAAAGCATTCGACCTAAAATAACTTCAAATAATCGTGATTATCGCGTTTATTAATTTGGACGTACTGACTTGAAGAAATACGTTTGAAAATGGACCACGCTGTTTTCCGGCAAACGCACTTGCCTACCATTAATCGGAATCGACTCTACCTGACTAATCAATACAATGTAAAGCCAGAGGTGTTGATAGTGTTTGAGTCTTCAACTATATTTACATTAAAATGCTAGCATACGTATAGAAACTGATTTAAAACTCAGTGTCATTATTCATTTTTAAAGACATATAAAAATACGAACATAGTTATACTATTACTCAGTAACGTTTTTTTGGGTAAAATAATAATTAAATTATAGTCACATATTTATCATCATAACTGAATCTTTGATTTATTAAACACATTCGTTATAAACATGAGCACCTGCAGATAAATATGACGAGAATTTATCATAATTGTTATTTTGATCATCGCCGAGTGAAAGATTGTTGAATATTTATTATTATTTTTTTTTTTCGAAAATCAGAGCGAATTCCCCGATTCGACGTGCACGGCAGTCGAAAATTCCATAATGTCACCGGCACGCGTTATTACGCGGGGTCGAGAAGTTTTTGAGAACGTCCTCGACCATACGAGGCTAACGCAGACAAGGGGGTGATTTACAAAATGTAATTGTATCCGAAACGAAATTCTACGAAAATCAGAAAACCAAAGAATTTACGACAAAGAAAGATGTCCGACCCCGGCTTATTAAATAGGACGAAAACATGTGTATATCTGGCTTTGTTTCGTATTATAGTTATGTAACATTTTAGTAATAGAATGATTTCCGGTCGTTGATATTTTCAGTATTTTGTTAACGATTCGTATACTCATGTAATAATCGTGTGATTGTGTGTCATAATCGAACTTCGTATATACGTATTTCCAATCGTAAATGATTATTATCACATGCGATTCGTTTTTTTCGCTGTCTGTGATAATATATCGACGATGTAACGTCCCCTCTTTCCACCTTCTTCTGGTGTTGAACCTCGGGTGTAAGATAGTTTTATTTTTACGATGTCTCGGGGACTCGACCTCGGTGTGTGATACTTATAAATGCTGCAGATCAGGGTTACCTCGTATAAAAGTATAAAGACGGCATATACATACAATTAAATAATGTATTTAACATGAATACGATACTGTGGTTGTAGGATGAATGGCGGGTAAGTTAAGTCCGTGAGTGTCGTTGACGGCGACAGTGGTTCAAGTCCTCCGGTATTGTTGAGTCCCACACACTGCCGTGTCTCGTGCCTACTCCGTCATTGCTGTCGCGTGCGCCGAAAACCCTTGGTCAGCAATAGCTCGTCGTTACCACTTGCCAATCCTCACACTCAACATATTAGCCTTCCCTCCTTAAGGAGTAATGTACGATGTCGGTAGACGACAATCGTTCAATGAGTAACATATTATAACCCTCTACCCCCAACACGGGCAAAAGGAACACGTGTGATCGTGTTTATATCAATTAATACGTTTTCAAAGGAGAAAATAAATTAAAAAAAGCTGGTAAGTGAGATGATGGTGGTACAAGTTCGTCTTTCGTCCCTTCGGTCCTAGGACAAGATATTAGCGATGAATGTATTAAGTTTTAAAGAAATGATGACTCATTTTTTTATTATAAAACGATTCTGACCAAAGCTTCAGTGTAATATAATATATTATTATTTAAATACGGTTTACGTATTTTACGGATATTTGTATAATTTTTGGTGAGTTTTTTTGTAATTAAACCCTCATAAAATATTCAATTAGATATAACTCATTTAAACTTCAATTGTTATAACAATTATAACTCATTAGAAATAAACTTAAAAGAAATCAGACAATATCGTAAGAAATCGTATAATAATTTATTAAAGTGTGTATAATAAAAAATCTTGAGTCGCGATTTTTGAATTTTTGTTAGGATAATTAGGTAGGTATATGAGTAAGGTCAATGACCTTAGGTCATATTACATTTTCAGAACTTTTCGTCAAATATTTAAAATTATATTACATAAAAACTTTCAAACAATTTGGTAAATTAAAAGTTCTATATTTAAGTCAAAAGGGCTATAATTGTTCTGAAAATGTTGTCCAATATAAAAAAGTGTGTATTTGATATTGGATAAAATTTTCATGTTTCTAGCTTCAATACTTTTCGATTTATGACTAAATACCTAAAATCTGAACAGTGAAAATCTCGTTTACGGCGGATTTTTACCGATTTTACCGTTTTTACTCAGTTTTTCGATCGTTATTCTTGATTACTGGAAAAACTATGGAGATTTTGAAAAACTGACCTCTTTAAAGTACAATCTCAGTTCAATTTCGAATCTAAAAAGTTGCTGGACGAAACTTTTGGACAAGGACATACGAAAAAGTGTTTATAGAAAAAAAAAAAAAAAAACATCATTGTAAAACCATAAGATCCTTCGCTTCGCTCAGAATCGAAAATACGTGTGTGATTTACGATCGACCGGAGGACGGAACGATTTACGTCTAGAAGTATACGTACGAACCCTTAAGGAGGTGTGCCGGCCACGGCGTTCTGACATTCGGATACCGTCGGGTCGGCTCGAGTAACAGAACGACGCCGCCGCGCCGGTCGCAAGTTTCAAGACACACCCGAATAACTTAATCTCAAACGTACACACGGTGTGTTAAAAACTCACGCTCGTTTCGCCATCACGTGATTTTGAACGACAGTTTCGTGAAAGCAACGGTCGGCTATCGATTACACAGAGTGTACCGTCTTACTCGTTTATTCGTGTGTGTGTGTGTGTGTGTGTGTGTGTGTGCGTGTTTGTTTATTTTACGACGATAGTGACGTGGCACCTCACCCCCGATAACTACCCCCCCCACCGTTTTCTAATGCAGTCACGTGTCGACGACAAAAGTCTAGAAACCTCCCCCGTCTTGATCGCATAATCAATTCCGTGACAAAATTTTGTGTGTGCGCACGCCGCCGTGGCGAAAACCGCGCGGCGCTGGCCGCCAAATGTCACGTCGGGCCGTCGCCGTCGCTCGTCAGTCGCGAGGCGCGGGCAACGAGGGACGACGGGACGGTTGCGTTACAGCGCCCGTGCGCGCTCTAAGTAGTGTTTCGATTACACACGAGCAGACCGAATATGGAACGTTTTTTTTCTGTTTTTTTTTTTTTTTGTTTTCTTTCTTTTTTCTTTATTTTTTTTTTGTTTTTTTTTGCGCTCGGAATACGCTCCACCTACCGAAAGACGTGCTACGTGACGCGGCGTTTGCCGTGCCCGAAAACGCTGGGCCGTCGTCAAACGCGTTCGGCTTTGCACGACGACACGACGGCGCGGCGGCGCGATGGTCTTAATATGGCCGCTGCGGTGTGTTTCGTTGCAATAAATAAAAAATGACATCAAAATGACATCGCCAAAGCCGTCTCGAGTTATCGTCATCGACTACTGCACCTCGTGTATTTACTCGACGTTACCTGACCGAGCATTGTCGTCTTTAAACCTCGTCCTCTCGTGTCGTTCGCGTTTCGCACCGACTCGACTCGTCTCGACGAAAAGGCTTTTTTCCGAGGCCAGAGGGTCGTTCGTCTTTTGAATTTTCGGTCACGCGCGACGCGACAGTTCCCCGGCAACGAGCAATAATAATATTAATAATAATTATTATTATTATAATTATAACGGTAAAGTCGGATTGAAAAAACAAAAAAAAAAGTTGAAAAAGTATCAATATTCATGAGACCGTACACTTGCCGCGCACGTATGCAACGCTCCGAGGCGTGTATCGGATCGTCGCGCACTATAATACACACAGTACATAGTTAGTAGACCGGTGTAGTTGATGACGGGAATTACCACACGCCACAACGGGAATACCTGAAATAATTTCTGGTTAGAATTAATTCACGTGTGTCCTGAGTCTCTAATATCGTGATATATATATACATAACGTAATAAATAGCTCACGGTAAATTCAGGGATAACTTCTAATTAGCACGACGTATTCATATATTACACCCACACACGCACACACACATACCGTTTAACATTCTCATGGCTTATTTTGACGGTAAAATTTTTTTGTTTTTGTTTTTTTTTGTTTTTTTTTTTTTTAGTAGTTGATATGATAACTCAATACCTACAATCGAGTGCACACATTCCCAATCTTCGCATCGGATAACTCCAACTTATAATTATTATAGTTATAATTTGACGGCGACAGCACGAGTGATGTGTGTTTTCGAAATTATTCAGAAGAGCTAAAAAAAAATCCAATGTTTACCAATGACTTTACTTGCGATTGAATATTTTTAATTTTAAAAAAATATGTCACTAAACTCAAAGCTGGGTTTTAATCAATTTGAAATGATCATTCTACTACGTATTTGATTAACAATTTTTTATCGATTAAAAGCCGAGTATTATATGGATATTGGCGCTTATACCCTTTTTGACTGTCACCGTCGAAATATGTAACATATTATATTGTTAATACCTTATATCATACGTATGTGCAAAATATATATTGGCATTCTTATCGCCGACTTACTTCGAGCCCACCCTCAAAGCCATATCTGAAATTATACTCAATAAACCATCTACAAGTTATGTTTTTTTTCTTAATAAACAAATCTGAATTATCAATCGACATTTTACAATGACTTATTATTGCTTAGGGCCATGATACGCAAATACGAAGAAACGTAAGAAAGTGTAAGAAGTTCGATAAAGCCCTCGGAACGGACGCGATCGATCCGGATACACGACGATTTTGTATTGATGACAAGTTTAAAACGATATAATATTATGTATGTTTTGTGATCCGGGGCCACGAAGATCGATGTACGTCACCACTCTTTAGGTGAAAACGGCACGAAAGTTTTTTTCGTAAGCAATAAACGTGCTTTTTTTTGTAAATAGACAGTGTTTTTTTTTTTTTTTTTTTTTAGTTCGATATCACTTTGATTTATCACGTCG
Source organism: Therioaphis trifolii (assembly GCA_027580255.1). Taxonomy (NCBI): domain Eukaryota; kingdom Metazoa; phylum Arthropoda; class Insecta; order Hemiptera; family Aphididae; genus Therioaphis; species Therioaphis trifolii. The sequence goes on along the minus strand of CM050409.1, from coordinate 5,514,782 downwards.
GTCGAAAGCGCGAACGGTTTTGCGGACCGGATTCGGGTCGTACGATTATTTTTTATCTGTACCGAGCTACCGTGGACGCGTGCGCGTAATGCGCAAGGCTATATGTGTGCACACGATACACCGTCTGTACGGGAACACTTGGAAATATTGTGGCACAAGCTGGAAGTCTGGCGTGCGATTTGCGTACGTGCGGTTTATCTCCCCGTCCTCTCATCATAATACTATACGTCTGTGTATCTAAGTGTGTGTGTGTGTGTGTGTGTGTGTGTGTGTGTGTGTGTGTGTGTGTGTGTGTGTGTGTGTGTGTGTGTGTGTGTGTGTGTGTGTGTGTGTGTGTGTGTGTGTGTGTAAACACATTATAAAACGAGTATTCGACAACACTTACGACGATGAATGAGCAAACAACTCTTGTCGTACACTCGTATATATATATAAATCGCGTGCGCATGTGTACATCCATTAATGACAACTCGAAGGCGCCGGCGCCACTATAATCGTATAATATTGTATTGTCTCGCGGCGGCAGTTTATTAAAAGTTTAATACAACCAACATTTTAAGCTGGTTTATTCTTCTTCTTCTTCTTCTTCTTCTTCTTATTGTTATTATTATTATTATTATTATTTTTTTTTTTTTTTGGCATTTCGGTTTAAAAATCGTTATAATAATATTATGGCGAGAGTTAAAATTAAATTTATTCTTTGTTAGATTCAGTATACACAATCATAATAAGTGCCTGCGCTGAGCGCTTATTTCACATAATTTATATTATGAATGTACATTGTGCGCACATCGGTTGGGCCGTATTGGTGAAACGTGAATTGTCGCGACGAATGGCCGAGTAAAGTATTCAAACGCTCTTCGAAAAAAAATAAATAAATAAAAGGCGGAGAAGTATTGTTCAACTGTTTTCGCGAGAGGTATATCATATACGTCAGTAATACTCGAACACTTAAGGAATATACATTCGAAATCATTTTTAATGGTCGGAGGAAGAACGTAACCACTCGATACGAGCTTTGTTGTGTTTTTCTTTTCTTTTTTTTTTTTTTGTACCCGAACATAAAAATATCGTCGCCCGTATCGTGCCGGATCTCGGATTTAACGTTTAAAAACAGTGTTGTCCAAAGTACAATATTTTCTTTCGTAGAATGTATTTCGAAATAGGCCGTAGACAATACGCACGGGCCAGTAGCGAACCCAGGGGGGTGGACCCAGGGGTCGGACCCCCCACCCCCTCTTGGCTTAAGTAATAGTGTTATTTTTAATAGTTCCAGTGAAATGTTCATCGAAACTTATTGATTAGATTAGATTTGGACATTAGGTATTTTGTTGATAACACTTCGAACCCGATGCATTAGATAATATCACGGTCTTACACATTATCTAATATAACAATAACATCAACGATTGTCAATAACATAGTGTATCCACACATTTGGCCTCCACACGAGTTTTCCTCAGTGAGGCCCAGTAGTCTTTCGATATCAATTTAAATAAAAAATAAAAAACTAAATATCCAACCATGGTTTAAGATAAAAATATATAATATACATAATATGTCGTGCGTTATCTTAAACCGTGTTGCAACACTGTTTTTCTATAATATTGTTATCTTGCAATCACGAACCAATACAAATTTATTATATTTTTTTGGACCCCCCTTCCCCTTGAATAAATCCTGGTTGCGCTACTGGCAGGGGCGTATCGAGTGAGCGCACATAGTACGGCGGCGGCGGCGGCGGCGACGAAAAATTAGTAGATTAGCTCGAAATGAGGACGTTCTGCATTTTTTATTAGTTTCTTCAGATCCATACATATCTTCAATACGCAACAGACCAAAAAAAAAAAAAAAAAAAATGTTGTTGGATAGTGAATTAAGAGCATTATTAAACGTTGATAATATGAAGGATGAAGAAAATGACGAAATTTAAATGTAAATCGTATAATATATTATATATTTTTAAAAATGTATAATTCATATGATAAAATAATAAATTTGATGTTCAATAAATTTCCCCCCCCCCAGCCCCCACTTCATTTGGGCCAACTTCAAAACCGATACCAAAATTGGATTCAGCATACTCAAAACTAGTAATTTTGATATATAAAACAATCATTTAAACTAAAAATTAAGAGGTATTTCCGCCTAAAACTGGATTTCAGACCACTGTGCGGCGGTCCGATCGTACGCCGCTAGTGGGCACACTATGAAAACCGTGATCATTACAGTTGTAGTGCTCGGCCGAAGTCACCGCGTCGTACGTTTTTATCGAGACGTCCCACACATTGGTAACGAAGTGAGTCGAGTGTACACCCGTCGGGTCAAACTGTGTTACGGCGAAACTCGTCGAGCGTGCGAAAAACCGAAGAAAAAACGTCCAAGCCGCAGATATGTAACCTGACGCAGTCGTTTCCTCCTTACCGTTTTCGCTCCGTTTTCACCGCAATAAAAAGTAATGGAATCGGCCAACGGAACGACATTAGTGCGGATGAATTTTTATGGCGATGTGTAAAAATTGAGTCTCGAGATCGATTGATGTGAGATGCCGAAAAATCGAAAAATCGAAAAAAAAAATTAAAAGAAAAATCCGAACGTATCGCATTCTCACGAAACGCTAATCAAAACCATAGTTCGCAACGGGAACGGTTTAATTAGTTGTTCTCGTGGAATCGACGACCTAACCGACGACCAGGTCACAAAGACGGTCACGATGTTTCTGGGAACACCTTACCGATTTTTTCGTGTTGAATTCTTGAATTCGAAATTATGTGGCGGGGGTTTTTTTTTTTTTTTTTGGTTGCCCCCATCAAACCGGATAATTAACCGTGACTCGTCGTCATCTCGTGACCGTTGTCGAGAACGGAAAACCGGAAGAAAACGATCGGCGACGGACCAATGGAATGTCTCTATATTATAACCATAATAACGCGTGCTGCGTGATAGAGCGGTATTGATTCGACGGACTTCCTTACCCCGTTAACCGCGTCCACTAACGTACGGACCTTGCACGCGACGACGACGTTCGGAACGCTAAAATCACAAGTGCTCCGACTGGCAATTGCCGGATTCCGTCCTGGGTTGCTGAAAATGACCGAATTCCGTCCCGGGGGTGGATAAACTATGTCCGAATTCCGTCCCGACTAGTTTTAGATGGTATTAATATAAGTTCAATTTTTATATTATATAAATATTGTTACGAACTCTATTTATCGTCTATCAGTTTTTAAATGATAAAATTATGCTTTGATCGACACCAGTTTGTGTGTCAGGTGTCGTCTAAGTTTTTACCAACCTATTTCAAATCTAAAAAAGCTGGTAAGTGAGATGATGGTGGTACAAGTTCGTCCTTCGTCCCTTCGGTCCTCGGACAAGATATTGGTGATGAATGTATTAAGTTTTAAAGAAATGATGACTTATTTCTTTAGTATGAAACGATTCTGAGCAAAGCTTCAGTGTTATATAATATATTATTATTTAAATACTGTTTACGTATTTTACGGTTATTTGTATAATTTTTGGTGAGTTATAATAATTTATTAAAGTGTGTATAAAAAAAAATCCTGACTAACGATTTTTGAACTTTTGCTAGGATAATTAGGTAGGTATATGAGTAAGGTCATATTAAATTTTCAGAACTTTTAGTCAAATATTTAAAATTATATTACATAAAAACTTTCAAACAATTTGGTAAATTAAAAGTTCTATATTTAAGTCAAAAGTGCTATAATTGTTCTGAAAATGTTGTCCAATATAAAAAAGTATGTATTTGATATTGGATAAAATTTTCAAGTTTCTAGCTTCAATACTTTTTGATTTATGACTAAATACCTAAAATCTGAACATTGAAAATCTCGTTTACGGCGGATTTTTACCGATTTTACCGTTTTTACTCAATTTTTCGATCGTTATTCTTGATTACTGGAATAACTATGGAGATTTTGGAAAAATGACCTCTCTAAAGTACCATCTCAGTTCGATTTCGGATCCAAAGAGGTCCTGGACGAAACTTTTGGACAAGGATTTCTATACGAAAAAGTGTTTACAGAAAAAAAAAAATAAAAATAAAAAATAAACATCATTGTAAAACCATAAGATCCTTCGCTTCACTCAGAGTCTAAAATAATAATAATAATTAAAATAATTATTTTGCATTTTCAAACATGCCAGCAAAGCCGCTAGTCCTGAGCCTGGAGAAAATTTGAAGGAAAACCTTACTGCCACCTGTATCATAGTTACAGGTAGTAGGACGGAATTCGGACATAGTTGCTCCGCCGCTTTCGGGACGGAATTCGGTCTTCAGTTATGGAACCATAGGGGGCCCGGGACGGAATTCGGTACCAGCCCTCCGACTCGGGCGAGTGGTGAACGGAACGCGAACGTACGTTTTCCGCGGATAATACTCGTTTTGTACATTAAAATATTGCGGTCGTAAAATACGTTTTAGATTGCGATATCGCTCGGCGGCGATCGGCGGAACGCCAGAAAACGTGAACGTCGCAGGTTTCGAACCAGTCCGAACGCATAAAAAAAAAAAATACGAGTATGTGTTGATTCGAATGCGTTTCTAACGCGCGATCGATAAATGGCTCAAAAATAACAGTCGGCGATGAGGGCGAATCGTTTTCGAGACCGAACAAACCTTTTCGTACGGCGGCGGGCAGTGCTGTCGTTCCGAAGAAGTTCCACGATAAAACGATTACGGCGGCGGCGCGGCGGGCTGAGTTCGTTTTAAATCGTTTTTATTAAATTTAATAACGTTCGCTCGGCGATAATAACGGCGTGGACAATAAAAGAAGATAAAGACGTGTTCAGACGCAGTGAAACTAATGTTTAATACAGTATTGAGTTTAAAAAAAAAAAAAAAACAAAACCATACCTGAGTGATAATTTCTATCTGCTGATCGTGAACTCGAGATTAACGTAACGTTTAAACGAAAAAACCAAATATCGTTTGACGGAAATCAATTTGTTGACCAGTATGAATTTTCGTTTGTCATTTGATAACTCGTTAATATTATTATTGATTTAATTAGTTTAACGCATTTATTCGTAATTGGCCGTTTTCCACGATATTTTCAAATTAAACCAAAAAGTTTTCGTGCGTCACACGTGTTCGACTTAAAATCAAATGATTTTACACTTTAACGCTACATTTAAATTAATACCATCGGTTAAAGCTAATCTATGGTCACCGTGGGTTCAAGTTTTACGATGTCGAAAAACGATTGTTTTATAATACACATTCGCGGTACTGATATTACGTGTTTACATTTATCACAAACTGCGTTCGGCTGCTTGAACTTAAAGTGGTGTTATATAGTTAATTTATTTTGTGATGACTGTTTCCACCAAGTCGAATCACACTACCGTTTTTGATAACAAAAATTACATTTCTATGTACTTTCATTATTATTGAAATAAGATATAAATGGTTTTATATATTTTTTTTATGTATATAACGTATAAAGCAAATTTCATTTTTTTTTTTTTTTTTACATGTAAATCCGATTTCGAGCCCAAGAAATAATGTTAATATATCTGACTTTGGTCGTTTCCGAATACTATCGTCGGCATTTTTTAAAAATATTTCGTTACTATTACTGTTGTTCGTATAATAACGATAAAATGTAATCATCATTCGTAATCACGCGATTTAAAGAGCTTCTACGAGAAATGCGTACACGGTTTTATCCTTGAATATATTTTATTTATAACTTTTAAATCAAAATTCGTATTCAAATTAGTATCGATAAAATAAAATGTATTCTCATGAACGTAATATATACATGTAATATCAAATCAGCGTGCAACCATAAACGTACTCTGTTTATTTTTTAATTAATTTATATTTTATATTCAATGCATATTCACTATTTTTTTTTTTTTTTTTTTTTTACGAAAACTCACTTCCTTTTTTTCGTGTTCAATAAAATTATATCTACTCCCCACCCTCTCCCGACCCCTATAAATCACGCTCATACCACGCATAGTGTAATATTATCATACCACAAGATGTGGTATTTGAATATTTCGTTTAATTTATGTAAGTGTTTTTTGTTTTGTTTTGTTTTGTTTTTTTTTTTTTTTTTTTTTATATACTCGCATTATAACAATTTTGTTCCTTTTTTTCGACTGATTTTTTTTAGAATAAAATTCAAAACTTTTCCATGTATAAAAAACAATATTAACTCGTGCACGGAGTTGTCCAAAATAAACGTGTGTGTACATGGAGAAATTTACACCGAGGACGTGGGATTTTTACTTATTCTACTTTCGTTGGCACGAATAAATTAAAAAACTACATACCGACATACACGTATGCAGCTTCCAAACTCACAAAATACTTTATCGTCGGCTGACAAGACTCCCAGGAAACGATGTTTGAAAATGTTGATGATCGGACGATTATTCTGACTATTATTCCGAATGATTAAACAAAATAAGCGCATTATCTTTTCGGTAAAGACTATGCATTTCATTACCATTGTACATTTTACTGTCATATTCTAAACCGTCACATCACATACCGTATACGGCGAACTGATTCCTCGGTAAATAGTTTCGACCAGTAATTAAGTTGACCAATTGCGACCACGCCACAAGTGTAATCAAAGGAAACCATAAACCGGTATGCGTATATAATAATTGAATATTCGACCGTATTGTGTATATTATATATTATATAATATGTACATATATATACATATGTAAATGTAAATAACTTGCGACGAATAATGCAACATTCGTAAATTTACCTTTATGTGCCAACATTCACTAGGAAGACGGGTGTGCGTCGTGCATACTCGCACACGGAGTGAGTTCATTGTGATGTAGGTCAAATCGAGATAATGTTATATACATAGCATATATATATATATATATATATATATATTATGTTATTGTCATCGTTATATCCCAAGCATAACGCGTCTGACGTGTGGCGGCTAACCCAATGCCTCAGGCTGTCGATCGTGATCGGCTCGTATACGTGTGCTCACACGTCAGATGTATACCGATTTCAACGTATTCGAATATGTGTGTGTGTGTGTGTAATTTTGCTATATCATTGGCCATCGTATTATAAAATAAATTTTGAAAATCGAACCAACCGGTGTGTAGTGATGACGGTGCCAGGGACGACGACAGATGTTCGACGAAAATGCTATATTGTCATTTTTACCCGATGCAAGCACACACGTACACACGTACACACACACACACACACACACACACACACACACACACACACACACACACACACACACACGCACATGTATTCGCGTACGGATACTCACCAACAGGAGGGATATATATATATATATATGAATGTATATAAATTATATCCCTTTCTTGGAATGAAAAATATCGTATTGAAAAATGTTTCATTTTCGTGTGCGACGTGCGAACAAAGTTTGTGCACGAGGCCTGTGCGGAGATGAAATACTAGAGAAGTAATACCGATTTTCGACAGTATCGGTGACTCGTACGTCCGAGGAGATAATATAAAACGTCAGCGTACGATATTGTCAGATGTCGCAATGACATGTATACAGCACATACGCACACACACACACACACACACACACACACACACACACACACACACACACACACACACACACACACACACACACACACACGCACACACACACACTCACACAAATATGCGCATGTAACTTGTCGATCTTTTTTTTTCATGAAATCGATTATCGTGCGCGTGACGGGGGGTATCTTCGATTCACCGAATACAAATTGCGCGTGAACACACTTCGCGAAACACACGTGTGTGTTCTCCTCCTGCCGTATGAGTTACCGCTCGGAATTATTATTATTATTTATAATATTCTGATTAGGGTCGACGTTCGGTAAATATTCCTGAACGATCGAATCGAAATCTCCGTGCGCCCCTAACGATTTGTTGATGTGTGTCGGACGTCAAATGACACAATCTGCTGCTATTAAAGTTTATCACACTTGCTGTATATTTGCTGTTGTTTGATTCACGTTTAATGGAATCAAAACAAGTAGTGTGTGTGTGTGTGTGTGTGTGTGTGTGTGTGTGTGTGTGTGTGTGTGTGTGTGTGTGTGTGTGTGTGTGTGTGTTCACGAGATGAGCAGTTTCGAATAAAAGTTCATGTAAACCTTTTGTGTCCGTCGGAGGCAAATCGGTAAATCGGCGAAGACGCGTTCTAACGACTTTACACGGTCGAGACCCCTGGAAAATGCGAAAAACTGTCTCTCTAAATTATTGTCCATTTGGTTCGAATGCTTTTTTTTAGAAAAAACTGTCGATTTTTTCCTGCGTTTTTACCACCCTAGAAAACGCTGACAAGAACGAAATCTCGAGATCGGTCCTATTTCTCTGATTGAAAACCACGATAAAATGTCATTGGTATTTTTATTTACGTCCGTTTTTTCAAAGCATACGATTTAAAATCGGTCCATAGAAGACGCCCACTTAAATGCGATGTGCAATTATCGTTTTTGCTCTCCGATATCCGATTCCATTAGCGTTTTATTATTATTATTTTTTTCCTACAAAATTGACGATGGGTTTAAATTCGCGACAAAGAGTCACGCTGCAATCGAGCATGGCTACAACGTCCGTATTCCTTTGGATTTTTATTAAAATCAAATATCAAACTACGTATACAAGCTCAAATCCTACAACGTCGATGCCGTGTACTTGTGTAATAATATCGAGGACTTGTTTTGAGCTCGAAATTTACATACCTGTGTTCTTTTAGTGGTGAATATAACCGGAAATTATTTTTTACGTCATCATTTTTACGTGTTCGTGTCTTTTACGTCGAAGTAACTGAATACTATCGTTTTATTTATTTACTTTTTTTTTTCATATGTATGTATTTATTTATTCCTGGTATTTAATAACGAGTGCACGATTTAATAGAGTTTACTGAATACACAATTGGTATAATCAGAAACAAGTTTATTTTTATTTTTTCAATACGAATTATTTACCTTCCATCGTTTTCGATTGAAAAGTTTTTTCAGTCGTACGCAGCAAATATTGATCAGTTGTTTAGTGTGCATACAGTGTATCAGTATGTTAAAGAACAATAAATAAATGTACAAAACTACCAGTACGTTACGCAAACGATACTCGTATAATATTAAAAAAATATTTTTTTAATCTGTTTCAGGTAAGAACCGTGCTTTTTTCACAAAATCGATCGTGGATAAAATTTGTGTCGAATTATGTATATACATAATTATTTATACACGACTATCGTTGTCAACGTATCGTCAACGGACGGTGAGTGATTGCTTGTCATTTTTTACACGAATATGTACATCTTTTCCTAAAAAAAAACTTACTTTAATCGTTTTCAATTTCAATAATTGAATCGTAATTTAAATCAATATTACTGTTGACTCCGATTAATATGTATCGGAAAAAAATAAACTAATTTCAAGGTGATATTGAGTAGAAACAAAAACATGGGAGTCTGTTCATAGAGAATACGTTTTTTCATCGTACATATTATAATAAGAGTTTTTGTCATTATATTATTTGAAATATTATGTTCAGCATTTATCAAGTTTAAATAATATACATGAAAATACATTGAACTATTGAAAAAAATTTAATTTTTGTTTACCTTTCGAGTCATCTGAACTAAAGTAGATAGTAATTATTACGAATATTTGACAAAGCCGATGTTTTTGTACATAATATCAGTATCAATATTTTGGATCGTATACAAAGGAATTATTACGTTTACATATATATTTTTTTTAATTTTTTTTTCAAAACGAATAAATCTAAACGATAATACAATCGAAAATGAATAACATTTATCTGGATCACGAGTTTCACCCGGTCACAAAAAAAGATAATGTCGCATACGGTCGACGTATTTTATACCATGAAATATTTATTATGTATTACGATTCGTTTTTAACTTCATATTTTTGTCATCGTGTTATTGATTTAGTTAAAAACGTGAAAATTCGTTACGCCGACGACACGGATATCGTTTTTTCTCCAGCGTGCTGTATAAGTTGGTCATGAAATCTCTATTTCGTGTCGTGACTAAGACTGAAATCTCGGCAGTGGACTATAAAGCTTTATCATATTAAAACTCGAGCTAAAGATTTCAAGATTCACCCGACACACGCGTGCATTTTCTGATCGAATACAATCGTCCAATCATATTGCTCTCTCTCTCTCTCTCTCTCTCTCTCTCTGAGGTCACGGGTTCGGTACAAATGAGCAATATTACACATTTCGCACGTATAGTTTTTACATCATTTACACCGATACGGTTAGAAATGTTGGTGAGTCACCGGTTACTTGGATATTCTATTCAAAAATTTCAAAACGGAAAATAGAGGAAACGATGCCCCCCCCCCGTCACGATCGATTACAAATAACAAAGTTTTGAAGATATATGAATGAAAGTTTAACAACAATACATTCGTATTACACAGTACAACTATGAATGAAAAAAAAATCAACAAATAACGAAGTTGTTTAATTTTTTAAATCGAATTGAAACAATTAATAAATTAATAATAAAACGAATAATAATAAAAATGAGAGAGATGTGGCCCGCCCAGTCTCTCCCGATCGCGCCGTCACTGCACGTTTATACGAAGACGAATGTATTCTCGTACGGTATTTGAACGTGACGGCCGCGGCACGGGTTCTCGGAGTTCGGATAAATGAGGGCGAACAACACTCGGTATTCGAGTTGAAGTGAATATATACTTATTAAAACTCGAAACACGGTCAAAGAGTGAACGCGCACAAGTTAGGACTCGTTAAATATTTCCGGACCGACCGAATAAAGTTATATTAAGCTCTGTGCCCACGAGGAATGACGGGCGTATATCATCCGGGAAAATCGGCGTTGGACGCGCAGCTCCCGGACCCCGACGGCCAGATGTGTTTGGCACAATTTCGGGGAGCGCCGCCGCGCCGTTCGCTAATTCTAAATAATGACTTTGCCGAACACCTGTATGCGCGTTTGTACGGGCGACCGGGTGTTGTTTTCGGACTCTTTCGGCTGCCCGCTCGACGGCGGCGGAAAGGTTCTAAGAAGTGGGAAAAGTTTGTGGGTACCACTACCGCGGTATACCGAACGTTCGCGTACGTTTATAACGACGGAATGACCGAAGCGTGACTTCCGATTCGCCGCCGTCGTCGTGACACCGGCGCCCACGAGGAAATTACGACGTGTACGACAGAATACGGTGTGATTTTGGATATTATTTGCTCTCGGCACCGTAGTGCAGTGCTTCTCAAACTGGGGGCCGCGGCTCCCTAGGGGGCAGTAGCTATATGATTGGGGGGCCTTGAAATATAAAATCAGATACTTCTACTTCAACTAGTAACATAAGATTTCCAGAAACAGATAATTGTAGTTCAACAACCAGCAAAAGAAAAAAATGAATTTTTACCTGCAAACAATAAAAAAAAACGCAAGTACATTTCAGAATATATAAAATTTGGTTTTATTGCATCATGCGTAAATAAGGAAGAACGACCGATGTGTGTCATATGTTCAAATACACTCAAACGCTTTTACATCCATGGAAGGGAGTCTCGACAGTTTTACATTAAATTTAGGGGCCCTATAACAAAAAAGGTTGAGAAGCACTGCCGTAGTGCCTATTGAAAATACAGTTTGCGAACGCGGTCTATGTACTATCGGCGGGCATAATTAATGTGATCAGGGGTACCCTCCGTGTTTGCGATTACATCGTTTTCGAATCCGATCGCACCCCTAACGTCATACGTCTGTTCGACACGTTCAAAAACCTTATGACCCTTATTCGTTGTTTTTAATATTATTTTTTTTTCCAAATAATTGTACTGAGTAACGTTTAACGCGGGCGTGAAATATTTTTCGATTTTTAATCGAGGCGAATTTCGTAAGTCTTATATATGTATTTTTGTTTTTCGTATTAAACACTGCATATTATGATGTATTACGATACAAAGAAATAATATGAAATAAACAAATAAATAAATAAATAAACACATCACTCTAAATAAAATATTCGTCACGCTCAGGATCTGAACTAACGAACAGAACAAAGTTATCGCATCGGTGAAATCATACCCGAAGCACCCTGTATGTAATAATATACTCGTGTACGGACCGCGTACTACTAGCAGTAGTAATTTTCGTCGGCATTCGCCGCCTCGTGGAATGCGACGCCGACTGGGGCGCTAAAAGGGCGGAAACGCATAAATTTAGTTAGATTATTATTATAATAACGACTGCAACAACACGGCGGCCACGATATGCTATACGGTTCGCGGCGAGAAGACGTCCGTAATAGAAGTGTGTCAGCACGCGGTGGCTAATGTACAGGTATCACGCGAAGCGGTAGAATTCACTTTTTCTCTCTCTCTCTCTCTCTCTCTCTCTCTCTCTTTCTCTTTGTCTCTCTCTCTATCTCTCTCTTTCTCTCTCTATCTCTCTCTCTTTCTCACAGTTTGTCTCTATCACGTTACGTTTCACAGGAATAAAAAAACAAAAAAAAAGTGATATTTTCAGACACGATCGCATCGAGCTCGGTCAGACGTATCGGTTATCGATATCGCTTCGTTCGTCGCCCATTAAGGGTGGCACACGGCTAGGCGTACCGTACGCAGTCACAGTTTTTCGGCAAAACCGAACGCGTATCATCACACACCAATGACGACGACGACGACGACGACAAAGACGATTCATTAAACGACGCCCCGCGCACCGACGTCTCCTACCCCCGTTAATATTTATTTGTTTGTTTTGCGCTCTTATCTCCGGTCGAAATAGGATTTAAAACAATTCAATCGGAAACATCGCGGATGATTTCACAGTGAATTTCGCCGTTTCTTTCCAATAAAACCCGAGAGCAGAAATGTGCTCAGACAATGTGATGTCTACTCCGTGACACACCACCGCCGCCCACCCGTCTACCGCCAGACCGTGGCTTCGAGAACGAACGTGTTTTCGTTCCGCGAAAATCCGCGTTTTATTTCTCACGTTCGAATTTGACGTCGTCTGTCCCTCCTACGCTACTCGCTCACGGCACCGTTCAGCTAGTTCTCGTGGAATCAGAACAGTACTCTCGTCTATCGCGACTCGATCTAATACAATACGATCGTATTATATTATAGTCGTGTATCTGTTGAGTATTGACGCGAAGACATTATACTGATGGTGCGTGTGTGTATTTGTGTGTGTGTGTGTGTGTGTGTGTGTGTGTGTGTGTGTGTGTGTGTGTGTGTGTGTGTGTGTGTACCTACGCGAAAGCGCGCAAGCATGCTTATTATAGTTTTAGTACATCGACCGGATACCAAAACGTTTTTAATACGTTTCGAGAGATGCTTTTTTTAATCCGAAATATAGGCGCAGTACAAGTTGTATACCTTTTTTTCTTCTTTTATATCCTTCAGCAATGTCAAATTCGATTAAAATGCTTTCATTGTGTTCACTAGAAATCGGTAAATTAAAATGTTGTGTGTGCGTGTGTGTGTGTATTTTTTTTTTTATTGTTTTATGAGTTTTGGAAAACTCATATAAATATCTGAAAGACGTTTGTGAACTTCGTGCGACTTATTGAATTGAATACTGTGAGGACTGTATATTAATACATGTGACTAAACGAGATATTTTACGAAAACGTTGGATGTCAAAAAATACAAACTGTAATTTAATCGTATCGTGTATACAATTTATCATTCGTTTTATCGGCGATCAACATGAAGGTTTTTTGAGCGACTTCAAAGAAAACACCTGAATTTTCTTAAAACAAAAGTTATAACACAACATTTAAGAGCAAGGACCATCTAGGAATACCTAGGCACGAATCGGGTGAGCCGAGCCGCACCATTTTATAATACGTTACGTTCTACGTTTGACGTGGACTTATCCACGAAATCGGGAAATCGAGAGGCGTAGAAAAATATCATATCGCAATATCGCAATGTTTATATTATACCAATTTACTCAATTCGACAGTTTTTGGACTGCATTTAATAATTTGTAAATCAGAGGATCAAATCATTCATATAACTCGAGCCAGTTAATGTATTATTTATTTTTACTAAAAGCGTCACTAGTAAATAAAAATAAACTAAGTTTGATTCACATTCCTCATTCTTTATAATGGACGGGCTGATGGTGATCGCATTAATTACAACATGAAGCTAAAAATACAAAACCAACATCTCGAATGGAGCTATCATGCAAAATATCTTGGAGTCACATTCGATCACGACCTAAGCTTCGACAAACACATTCACAATACCATTCGCAAGGCGCGTGGTGCCAGGGCTGCACTACGTCCAGTCTTAAACCGAAACAGTACCATTCCGCTGGCAAACAAACTGATAATATATAAAATATACCTTAAGCCGATTATCTTATACGCAGATCCTGTTTGGAGAAACAATATTCGCCAATCATCTTGGAAACAGATTGAGACATTTCAGTCCATACCTGGTCTCCAACCAAAACTTACGGAAATCAATGTGCATCGAAACCCTCCAAGACGAAGCACTCCACTTATAAAAAAAAACCTTGCCCACCCACTTTCAAGGAGCAAATATCCTCACTTATCAAGCCTAGTCCCACGAACAGACCGAAACCTATCGACTCAAAACCTGATTCAAGAGAGAAATGGCTCAGCCAGGTGCTCTTAATAGGCCAAAGGTCGTCCCGTCAAAGCAAATTGCAAAAATCGCGTTAAACCGTGTACGTGTGATCAGAGTGGTGGAGCCATTTAGTGTTGGTAAAACAAAACATTTGAATTCGGCCGTCGGATATGAAAATATTCACGTGCCACGCAACAGCGTAGAATAATAATACCATCTAGTGTTGTACGGAAGACTAGGAGGAGAGATATGGTTCTAATTGAATTTCCCGATTAATCTCACGTGTCTGCAGACGAGACGACTGCTTTGAAAACGTAAGACGATAATAATTACGTCAAATCATTTTACCGAGACGAAAATATCGAGTGTGTAAAAACGTCGACTTGTCCGCACGATGACGACGACGGTTTAACGAAGAGAAATCGGTATTCAAATAGGTGAAAAAAAAAAGAAAACGGACTAACATGCAAATCAGCTGCCGCGGACGTACGTGGAAAGTTACGTCGGGTCCGATTGGGATCTGATGGATTTCATTTGTTTATTTTTAATTTGTATTTATTTATTTATTTATTTTTTTTTTTTACTTCCTTCGCCGAAGTCGCTATAACGCTATATTCGGAAACGGTAGATTAAAGTTTTTACAAGTAAAACAACATCGAAATGGATTTTTTTTCCCGGGATCTCCGTATAATAATAATAATAATAATAATATACGCGCGTTACGTGACCCCGTATTCTGCCCGGCGTGTCCGATACACCGCGGTCGTATTGCATACGCACCACGGACGGCGCCTGTTGATTTATTTATTTTCCACCGGTCGCTACGGCGGGACGGGAAACAGAGTGACGCCGCCGGGGCAGCGACGGACGCGCACGTGACGTAACGGAAATTTCGCACCTCCCCGCCGCTGTCGAATACTTGAAAGATTTGTGACTATAATTACCGGCTCCGCCGAGACGGAGTTAATTAAACCTCGCCCGCGTGCATAAAAACACACACGTACAAACCTGTCACACACACACACACACACACACACACACACTCACACGCACAAAATCGTGTAAAGCTCTATTGATTCGATCACGCACTGTACACGTTCGCTGAAAACGCATACGGATGTCGGCCAGTTTCCCTCGACGGCTGTTCTGGGAACTTAAACAGTGCACCAGTTGCCCTCGACGTGCACACAGTCATGAAACCCGTTAAAAAAGACGAATGCCACTTCGAAATTCGAACTACACATAACAGTTTGAATAGTTTGATTTTTTATATTATTTTCCGAAAGAAGTTACGAAGAAACATAATATTACTTTTCTGTGATAAGTAGCGGAAACGAAAAAGTACCGATGTAGTGTACAAATATTACAACCAAGCGGATGTATATAAAACTGATACGAGTAAATTATGTTTTTAAAATTCTTTTAGCATTTAAGCAAAACAATATATCGTTTACGCATTATATATTTCATTTATTTTTTTATCAAGAAATCGTTTGACATTTTTTAATATTATTTGCAATTTTTTATTTTTTTCGTTATTTTGGTAATGCATACGTTTATGTTGAGGGTGATTGGCACATTTGAATCTAGGTGTTTTGTGGAACTCGTATGAAAAAGAGTACTTTCGAGGGTAACTGATTTGTGTCCACGTATTACTATTATTATTATTATTAAATCGGCGTGCAAACTTCTAAAAAAAAAAAAACACCATCTCCGTACCGGCGTCTACCTCGATTACTATATACATATTATTATTATTATTATTATTATAATACGCTATTTGCCACGATACCGATGTTCGAAGTTTCTCCATTGGGTGTATGATAATATCGGAACGAAAAATACATATATTACAAGTATAGCTCCGAAATCCCGTGATATATGCTCGATCGGTTAACGTCGACAGCGGACGAGAGAACACACACACATTCATGCACACGTGCTGTTTATGCACACACACACGCACACACACACACACACATGTACTTATATATATATATATATATATATATATATATATATATATATATATATATATATATATATATATATATATACAGATATTTATATATGTATAGGAATTTATTTTTCACCGGCCGGATGTGCTTTTATTCGGACGGGATCCGTCGTTTTACGACGAAACGATTGGGTTCGGATTGAATACCTCTCTTCGCCTCGTCCTCCTCGCTAGCCCGCACCGACCAACGCACGGAAACCTTGGCAGCGTTCTTTGTACATGTACCGTGGTTAAATCTTGAAACTCCCCTAATATACGCGCGTGTTATAGAACGACGTCACCTCCTCCCTTTCTCCGTGCCGACCCGTGCTCTTGTGTGTGTGTGTGTGTGTGTGTGTGTTTCCTCTTTCAACCCGGCATTATCGTTACATCCGATATTTATTCATGACGTTCGATCAACCCATAGGGTTGTGTAATGGCCGTGTGTTGTACAATGGGAATTTAGAAAAAAAATAAAAATAAATAAATATATATAAAAAAAAAAAAACGGAACGAAACGACGTAAAAAGTCGAGGCGGTCGGTGTCGCTACCGGGTTTATTCTCTTATCTATACAGATTATCGTAACTCGTGTCGGTTTTCGATTTTGAATGATTTAACACACGAAAAATCTCGTCAAAACTTGACAACGTCATAAAAACGCGTGTTGAAAAAAAAACGAGCCGGCAGCCTTTTAGAATCTACGGGAATTTACTAAGTCGACGCGCGCGCGAATTACAGAACGCTTTTTCCTTTACCGTGACTACCCCCACCCCCCCGTTACGGGATATTCCATTTGAGTTCGGATCACCCCTAGTATTTTATAGTATCGATTTTTCCTCATATTCGAGAGAATAATCCGAGAAAATAACACGATTATACAGGAAGAAAAAACAAAAAAAGGAAAAGAAGATCACTTACTTACACTGACTGCAGTAGCCTTCAATCGCATCAGTCAACAATGATTGCGATTTACGTGAAATATTGTGATCGTTTACCTACGCGTCACGTCACGTCCATATAGAGCAGGGGTGGCCAAATTGCGGCTCGCGAGCCACATGCGGTTCTCGTCATAGTCGTATGCGGTCTTATTTACAAAAACCAAAATATTTTAATTTTGTTTGTGTACATTTATATACAAAAAAAAAAAAAATGTTTTTATTGTACAGATATAAGGCTATAGTATACAGTTTAATAAAAAAACAAAATAAAAAATTAATATGAATAATAAATTAATAAATTAAACATTAAGTTAAATTTGTTTGCGTGGTAGTATTTTTTTTACTTCTACTTTTTTAGTAAGCTTCTTGAGATCTCGTCGAATTGATGTAAGAGCAGTTCCTAGCAATTCTATGAGACGATCATCAGTCAAATTTGAACGATATTTTGACTTGATTATTTTCATTGTTGAATAAAGTGATTCACGTGAATACGTCGTTCTAAAAATCGATATCAATTTTACCGAACAGTTTTTAAGAATTTGGCTCTTGATATAATCTTATTAATACATGTGGCTCGCGTACATAGTCATGGCGGCCACCCTTGATATAGAGTCTATAATCTATATACACGACTACACGAGTATTGTACGGCTCGAACCCGTCGCGCGTACATAAATCTCGTGCGAGTTCACTGTGAAAATATGAAAAAAAAAACAGCTCGCTTCTGCTCGACGACAATGCCGAGTTGTGTTGAAGATAAAACGGTCTGCGGGCAACGGAAACCGTCGATACGATATCGATTCATCGAACACGTTTAACACGTCGTCATCCGTCCTCTACTCGGCAAACTCGTGGCTTCGCGGCGTCTTCGCGCTGTAGACGAACGGCTCCGACGGTCGTTTCCGAAAAACGGTTTTATCCCGGCCGGTGAATTCCAGTAGTCGTGCACACGTGCAGAGCGTGTTCCACGGAGATGATTGCATACGCTTAAGCAACACATACCAAATTTGGTAGGTGGGCGGGTACCTGGGTCGGTGGTGAAATGGATGTCAGGTGTTAGAGTATTTATTTATAATACTATGACTTATTACTTAATACTTATAAGTGTAATATAAGTAAAAACGAAACAGTACTAAAAAAAGTGCGGCTTTTAAGTAAACATTTAATTTAATTGTACTTAAGTTATTGCACAATGTATATTTTGTAATTGAAAAACGGTTGTTCTTGTTTTAATTCATAGTTATAATTATAATTTATTAATTTTATAACTAATTTATAAAATAGAGGATAATGTTTTTTTTTTTTTTAGCTATTACATGTTATATTTTGATAATTGGTAATTATATTTTCTAATAAATATATGAAGGTGGGTGGGTGCTCAGAAATATTTTCAGCATCACATATTAATTTGAGGATAGCCGCCACTGCGCGACGTGATTGTTCTTGCTCGGTGGGTAAATTTGATTTTTTTTCGTGTACGGTTAGAGGACTTCATTTTTTCTTTTTAAGTGTATATTGGTGGTGAGAAACCCATAGTGTCTCGAGAAAGTGTTCGGTTCCTACTGTGCTGCTCTGAAATATGAATCTATTTTGAATTTTCGGTCTTATAATACGGTTTATAGACCAAAAGTTCCGAAAAATGTGTTATGTTATTTATGATAATATAACTTCAAAAAAACTTGATGTTAATTATGAGAATAAAAAAAGAGATTTTCCCATCGAATTGAAGTGAAATAGAACAGTACTCTTTTACTCTAATATACACTATATAAAAAAAAAAAAATGTAAATATATATTTATATATTACCTAACCGATCAGAAGCAACCCTTGTATCGTATATATCATAATATGACGTCGGGTTAGGTTACAACTCCTATGGACGTACACCGTTTCGATGTGTGCTCGATACACTGATATTGAAATACGAGTTTGTAAACAGTTTTTTCGAGAGTAGAGAGAGAATCGTCTCCCGCGAGGTCGGAATACATTTTGTCCGCGAGACCCTCCCCTCATAAATCCATCGGCTTTTTGTCAACCCGGTAGCACAGTATTCCGCGAATATCGCGGCGCGTACGTAAAAGTACACTTAATAACGCGGCGCAAAAAATACCTGCTGCGTCGGATACGGGATACGTTTAGACCGTTCGGAAAAAAAAAAAGGAAAAAAAGACAAAAAAAAAAAAACGTACTGCGCTTCTCTGCCCCGGGAGGCCACGCGCACACCGTTTCGGGTACACCGACGGTTCTCGGGATTCGAGTAAATCGAATATGACCGGGCCGCCGTGCGTGCGCGCGGTCCGGTGTTCTGTACCCTCCCTGCTCGTCGTCATCCCCTATCCGGCGTACACGGACATCCCGGTGTTCCCGGGATCGGGCTCCTTCGCGGAAAACGCCGTACGCCGCCCGGGCACACCACCCGGGATCGCGCGCCGACGCGGCCCTCCGACGACGACGGTACGCGACGGTTTCACGTGTGTCCGACATCGTAATAACATTACGGGAACGCCGTTAACGAGCCCGTGTAAACAACATAGTGTACACGTGCAGCCGGGAGGCAGGGTGGAGGGGGCCGCGCCTCACGACGACCCGTGTATCCGCGTACACCCGCGCGATGTTCTCGTCCGAAACGTTCGTGGAAGACACACACGCCACGTGCAGCATTTTCCGAACGCGTTTTCTCGCTTGCTCACCCGGTCCGTTTTTGATTTGCTTTTTATTGGAATATAAAACAAACAAAAACGGAAAAAAAAGAAAATCGAACGATTTCTCCGGGCAATACTCGAGTCACGCGTGTGAAGTCCAATACGATACGACTCTAGGCGAGGGGGCATATTAAGACGTGACCGAATCCGTGAGCCCTGTGTGCGGGCGCGGTGGACGTCGGGAAAATAATCGCGGCCGGCACGGTGGTCGGGGTTTTTTTTGTATTTTTTCGTTATTACGACGTCTATCGACCACGGTAACTACGAAATGCATCAAGTCGTGAATTTTTCAAAACTCAAAAACACGCTGCTTTACGGCGAGTTTTCAAACCGTATTGGATGACGCAGTCCCGCTACGGCTTATACAACTAATTATACAAGACCGACCGTATTATTCTGCGCACACTTTAATGAGATGCGTCCAAACTGATAATAATATGTGTAAAACGATAACTCTTAAGTTGGTCGTCTTATTGTATGAATATATAATATATGTATGTATGATAGTATGCGTATGCGACGTGTAAGCAACGCATGCGTAGAACCCAGTAGCGCCAAAATTTTTTTAAATGTGATTGGGAAATTTCAAAACTCTACGGCCTCTATTAACGTAAACATAAATTTTCAAAGAGAAAATGGGGTACCTACATAAAACAAAACATGGATAATAAACAAGGCAGAACAACGATCACTCGAAATCTTTGAAATGTGGTGTTGGAGAAGGATGCTGAGAGTGAGCTGGATAGAACAACGTACCAACGAAAGCATACTCAGTGAAATAGACGAAGGCAGATAGATACTCAAATCCATCAGAGTAAGACGATGGAACATGATTGGTCACATATTGAGGCTTGAAAATGAACTAATCTACAGGATAATAGAAGGAAAAATGGAAGGTAAAAGGACGTCCAAGAACTTCATTCGTCAAACAAATGATTTCCGATGCTAGACTACCAAGCTACGCCGAACTGAAGAGGTTAGCTGAGAACAGGGAAGAGTGGAGGGCGCATGTCCAACTGCAATACCAACCTTAAGGGTTGAACATCATGAGATGTATTTATTTATTTATTTATTCATTTATTTATAATCAATGATGCAATACAACAGTGTACTCTTATATACATTTACTCATATTTAAGGTCTTGATGTATATAAAATGTGGTTTTCGGGCCACATTTTTCAAAAAAGAGGTCTGGCCGCCGCCCGACTTTAACATAGGCTTCGGAGCCACCGATTGAAATGCATTTCAATATTTTCCCTGACTCGATCGTTGCGATTTCGTTACTATACATAAACCAGCGGGCGTAGTCAAGAAACGGATGCTTATACCCAACCCGGTCTTGGTTGTGTTCATTAATTTTGAATCTTTCACCAACAATCGAGATTCTTTCGTTTCATCATACCTCGCATGTAGTCGCTACGCGTATTACGTCATAACACCATACACGATCATACGAAACTCTTGGACTCTGACGCGAAGTCCGAAAATCTCATGTTTGTTGATTTGACCGTAACATAATTATTCTAAATTTGTTCGATTGGAATTTTTCGCTTTTCAGTAGGATTTTTTCAAATTCTGTCCCGAACTTTTCGGTTTTCCGCTTTGAGCAGTTTGACCGTGTTACAGCTCATTTATAAAAAAAAAACCCGTTCATTTTACGATGACATCACAAGTACACTGATCACATTAAAGAGGTCACGCGGTTGAGTTGATCTCGTCTGCTATTGTACGCTACTCAAACGAATAAGCCGTTAGTTTCCGATAGTTTCAAAAATCTATTTTTTATCATATACATTTTTTTTGAACCGCGCGTTGTTTTGTCATCAGGAAATTTCCAGGCGTACCCTCAGCACTTCAACTGTCAAGTGCCGCACGGTTAGTTATGACCACCACTCGTAAACCGATGCCAAAATCCACCGCGGCACGAGTGCGTGTGGTGGGAAAACTGTAAAATTATAATAATAATCATAATAAAAATAATAATAATAATAATAATAATAACAATACATAATAATAACCATAACACGATATGGATATAGGTCGGATTCCCATCGCCGAGCCAACGCGTGTGAAGCAAGTTAATAACGTCCGGATTTATAATACAATTATAAAATATGATAGTTTTATCACGATCGTATCGAGACTAGAATCGACTTCGTAACGAAATGCCGGGTTTTATCGCGTCCACCGGTAGAAACGTAAAATCGTATACGTTACGCGTGCGATCGGATCGCAGACGTTTTTTTCTAATTTTTTTCCAATTTTTTTCTCCGGTATTAGGTCCGTTTCAGTTGATCGCCTTTGAAAAGATTTCGTGATATCCGGTCGGTCGCGTGACCAGATCGAGTCGTTCCCTCGGACGTCAAAGACAATTAAGGCTTGCGCCTAAAGAACTTTTCGCTATCGAGCACTCGAAACCTCAAACCTCGCCCCAGAAAAATAAGACGAAAATTGTCCCCGCTTAAAAACAACAAGCGCTCTGATTCCTGGCGTGTCCGTACAGCTACTCGAAATGTAGTTCAAACACCGAAATCGACCGACAGTTTTGTACTCGTCGTCGTCTGCGTCGTAATCGCTTGAAATCCGTCTAGACAAAGAGAGGTCGTCGTGCGTGCGCGTGTCTGGTAGGTTAATACGCTATTAAAAGTGACGTTTAATAACGTCGTATAATTCAAAGAGCGTCTCGTGATATTATATTCGTCGTATTTTCAATGCGATTTTATGCCCGAAAATCTAAAACAATTACACTGTATGAGCGGCGCAAAACTCCAATGTTTTCCGCGTAATTTGTCATAACCTGCGGCAAACTGACGTAGGGAAGTACTTTATCATATAATAATATGTTATTTAAAGAGTTTTTTTTTCATATTATTATTATTATTATTTCATACTACTTACGCCGCGAGTTTCGTGCGCGGAAGACATTTTAAAAGCTTTATGCAATTCAGTAACTTCTAATATCGCGAGAAAATAAACATTTTTGTTTATATATATATATAGTATATATACTATATACTATACTTACATTAAAGGAAAACAGAATAAAAATGTTTATCACACAATCTCGAATAAAGGAACGATACCGTCGTTTGGGGAATTGGATATACGGAAAAACATGTACGGCGAAAACCTCGCGTTTTATTGTACATGGTTATACGGTAAATGTTTGCAGCAGCAACGCGAACGAGTGTGAGTTTGACCGCTGAAAAAAATATATTTATACGATGTTTTGTCGTGCTCGACTGTTATAAATTAAATTCACACGAAACGGACATTACAGCTGCGAACTCACGAGTTCGCCGCAGTGCATTACGTCGATTACGGCGTTATGTTATTCGTCCGCGTACTGTTGCATCGCGTCTTTATCGTTCTTATTATTACGCTCTAGTAACGTGAAGAACGCGACCCATTTATCCGACTTCCGCCTTAGAGCTCATGTTAATGGCGACGGACAACGGTCCGTTTTCTACAAAATTGGTTCCCAATTGTCGAATTGGTTCCCGGGTTGTCTACAGGTAACATACGAGTTGGTTCCCGGGTTGTTTACAGGTAACATACGAATTGGTTCGCGCAATCTTTCATAATAATACAACCTTGTTGAATTAACTTTTCAAATTGGTATGATATATTCAACCAGCAACGATTTTCTTCCCATTTATTCCGACTGAGGACTGTCTAGAATTCAAATAAGTTTGAATAGTTCAAACGCTATGAACAGTACCTAGGTACGGTTAAAAATGTTACCTAGTAGTTAATATATCATGACGTCACTTCCACTTCAACGCACTCACCATTAATAACGAAGATTTTTTTATCTTGTTCACTTAACATCACTTCCATTTTAACGAACGCACTAGGTTAGTTGTGACAAGACTGACAAAACATAATCAATATATTCGATATAAAATTATATCTATAAACTTTCCCAGACATCGTAAAACCTAATAAAATATTATGAGATTATCGATTGGACATATACGTATTTTGTTACATTGAGTTTATATACTGATGAGTAGGGCTGGGATTTCGATGCACTTTGCATTGTTTTCCAAAGCTTACTGTGTAATGCTCGTCTTGTCACACATTTGTTTTATGTACATTTGAATGAGAATAAGAAAGTTTATTTTGCATTTTTTTGCATTTTTCGGCATTTTTTAGTTTTTAGGTCATTTTCTTGATTTTTTAGGGCATTTTAGAGTTTTTGGAAACCAAGTGTTTGAATTTGAAATTTTATTTTAAGATTTTTACACCAACATGGTTTTTAAATAAATATAATAGATTATATAACTTATAATACTCGTAATTCGTAAATTTTTTTTTTTTTTAGATGTATACTAAAACTATGTATTTACAGTTTACACTTGTAATACATTTTGATAATGCATTTTTTTAAACTTTTTACTGTAATTTATACTAAAATTATTAAAAATAAAAAAAAATTTAGATCATAAAAGCATTTTTATAGGGCATTTTTCGGGGTTTTTTAGGGCATTATTTAGAGTTTTTAGGTCATAAAAGCATTTTTTTTAGGACATTTTTCGGGGTTTTTTAGGGCATTAAAATCCCAGCCCTACTGATGAGTAATTTTATTCGGGAACCAATTCGAACAGTTGTACACTGGAAAGTATTTTTTGTCGGGAACCAATTCGTGCACTTTAATTGACCCGGGAACCAATTCGACGTTTACCGCTGCATAGATTAGTATATATTTTGTTTGTTGATGCACGGGAAAACCATCCGTTAGCTAATAAGAATCGGATCGCCGTACGTTGTCCCTTCGGCACACCGGCCGCCGGCACGTTGCAGTGAACCACTCTAGTCTATACGAGTGTGTTGACAACGCCGGTATTCGCTCCGTTTTTTTTTTCAATTCTCAATTTAAAATGAAACTTAAAAATGAATATCGATATGGATATCGATATTGAAATGTTAATTTTCCTGGTGGAAAATAGACCTGTGCTTTGGGATAAAACTTCAGAAAGTTACAAAATTAATTAAATTAATTAAACATTTGACTAGACTCTATATACTCAGCCGCTTCTTGTTTGGAACTGACTAAATTTAATTACAGATAGTCGATAAAATATTACAGAAAACGGAAGTGTATCCGTTATTTTAACGTTTCGTCAACAAAACCATCCGTTTTACACCGGACCGGTATCCGGTAAAAAAACGTACGTTAACAAGAGCTCTTGCGAGCGTACACACCGTACGTTTAATAAAAGTTCCACTGAATTCACGAATAATACACCGTTCGATGGTCCGTCATAGAAATGACGATTGTTTTGATACGTTGAATCAGTTCGATCGTTTAAGATTATAAAATTAGTTTTTTCGTAATAAGTAGACGCATACAAAAAAAAAAAATAAGCTGGTAAGTGAGATGATGGTGGTACAAGTTCGTCCTTCGTCCCTTCGGTCCTCGGTCAAGATATTGGTGATGAATGTATTAAGTTTTAAAGAAATGATGACTCATTTCTTTAGTATAAAACGATTCTGAGCAAAGCTTCAGTGTAATATAATATATTATTATTTAAATAGTGTTTACGTATTTTACGATTATTTGTATAATTTTTGGTGAGTTTTTTTGTAAGGATAATTAGGTAGGTATATGAGTAAGGTCATATTACATTTTCAGAACTTTTTGTCAAATATTTAAAATTGTATTACATAAAAACTTTCAAACAATTTGGTAAATTAAAAGTTCTATATTTAGATCAAAAGTGCTATAATTGTTCTGAAAATATTGTCCATTATAAAAAAGTATATATTTGATATTGGATAAAATTTTCAAGTTTCTAGCTTTAATACTTTTCGATTTATGACTAAAAAAAAAAAATAAATACCTAAAATCTGAACAGTGAAAATCTCGTTTACGGCGGATTTTTACCGATTTTATCGCTTTTACTCAGTTTTTCGATCGTTATTCTTGATTACTGAAAAAACTATGGAGATTTTGGAAAAATGACCTCTCTAAAGTACCATCTCTGTTCAATTTCGAATCTAAAAAGTTGCTGGACGAAGGTTTTGGACAAGGATTTCTATACGAAATAGTGTTTAAATAAAAAAAAAAAAAAAACACCATTGTAAAACCATAAGATCCTTCGCTTCACTCAGAATCTAAAACAGATACAGACACAGACACACTCACACAAACATGGAGGAGCAGATAGATGGACGTACGTGCGAAATAACAGTGTACACTGCGCGTGAGAATCGTGTGACGTTCGCTGGAATGTTTTCTAATGTGATTATAATCACCGTTCTCGGACCGTTTTAATTCGATTGCAAAAGACAATATTCGACCGTGGCGGATGGCTCGACGGCCGTACCTCGGGTACGGTTTAGTTACACTTTTGACGGGGGGGGCTAATTAATTATTTGGACCGCGGAAACTAGAGTGATTTCATTAACGTACCTCGGCCGTAGGTAGTAGTGTTTTGTGATTCGAACGCGTTTTCAGCGGTGCAAATGGTCGTCAAAAACGTAATTACGTTTGGAGACGTGCGGGACGAATCGCCGCGCCGCCACGATTTCAGTATCGAATGATTTCGAATAAAATCTCCAGGCGTTTCCGGCCGGGACGCAATGTGCGAAATTTGAGTTAGGTTAACCGTGCCGTGGTGTTCGTTTCGATCCGAAGAGTAGAGTCATGTCGTCATGTCGACCACTTTAAACGCAGCCGAACACACCCATTCGGCGACGTCGTCGTTTTCTAATCGCACTTGGTCCGACCGTTTTCCGGTCGAATCGGATGATTTCGACCGCCACGTCACAATAAATGTCGTCTGTTCTCGCGGCACCGGAGCTGTTTGATTTTTAGTAGCGAACGTCTGTGTTATTGGTAAGCCGAATATTAGATTATTTCTGAGAGTAAAACGTCTGGAGTGGGCCGGCCACGTTTGGCGAGCTACCGAAATTCTTACGAGAAACGTCTTAATCGAAAATCCCCCAAAAAAGTGACCAAGAGGAAGACCTCGGCAGAGGTGGTTAGACAGGGTGAAGATGGATATTCTAGATATCGACCACTCAAAGCGACTGGATGATGCGATGGACCGGAATGGATGGAGAGACTTGGTGGAAGCATGCAAAAGGCCTTAATGGCCTGTATAGCATAAAAAAAATGCATTTCACGCAGACGTATAATCATAATAATAACGCTTGTACACCGTTCGAGGTGCGGTGATTCCGACGATAAATTAATGTCGGCAACGCGTTCAGAAAACTCGGTGAATCGTTCGAAATCGCACGGCGGTGAAACGAACGTCATTCAATCCAACGGTTCTCAACTTTTTTGAGTTCGCGACCCCCTACCAAGATGTCTAACGACCTTTTTGTCATGTAAGCATATATTAATTATACGATTCTAGGTGAAACAATTTTTTCCCCACGTGAATTGGCGACCCTAAAATAATTGTTGGCGACCCCCAGGGGGGTCCCGACCTCCCGTTTGAGAATCGCTGATTCGATCTACAGTAATTGTATAACATCTGCATATTTAGTTTTTTTTTCGCGTTCGATCACAATAGCCATCGAACAATCGCGTCGAGCAAAAAGTCGAATGAAAAATCGTCGAAATGAATTAAGATTTATAATATAAATATAAAAATGATATCATAAAATTTCTACGATTCATACAAATGTTGGAAACGAAAATAATACTCATTGAATTCAATCGTTATCGAGCTATTGTTTAGAATTTCAAAAACCGTGTAAAATGTTTGATTTTAGCGACAATTTTAAAGTATTTTTGCAAATTAATAATAATAATAATTGAAAAAAAACTCACCGACACATCTTTGATCTATCTTAAAATCGGAGCCCGGATCCGTGAATAAAATCAGTCGGTCAAAAGCGGACGTGGCGAAGAAGATAAAACAGTTTACTACAAGAGAAGACAAAAACGAGAACGACAATATTGACTTCATCAAGATCGCGTTTGGTCCTATCACACGTTGTTATAAGAAAGCACGCTGTCGAGTGCAACTTTTGAACAGATACTTTCAAGAAAGAATACACCGGGCAGGCCTAGAGAAATACGAGTGGGCGGAGTTGAGGATGATATTTTGAAGTGGTCGAGTTTTGAAAATTCTAAGATACAACACACGAACGAGTGGCGTTACACGACGTGTATTGTGATCGGGGGCCAAAACAATCGATTGTGTGAGGAGAAAATACACGAAAAAAAAAACACGTTTGAATTGAAATAATACGTCGTTGAATCGGACGAGGAATATTCAATACTAATTTGATAAGTAATACACATTTATCGTGGTTGAAAAGTTTCCGCAATGCTGTGCGACGATGAAATATCTCGATTCTACGCCGTCGATATTCCATGTCGGAGATTCTCGGGAGAAAATTAAAAAAAAATATCCGCTAAATCGCTGTCAAACACCGATATTATGATGTATTCATCGAGAATTCGTTCGTAACGACTATGGTCGACGAATAATCGACACACGAATAGTTTAAATACTCCGTGGGGCCGCCGTGCTCGATCCGTCGGCTCAAGCGAATCTCGGATTGTGTGACGTCACAATAATACATATTTTATTCGAAGAATCAGTGATTCCATGGAAACGTGATGGTCGTCGGATACATGAATAATATTCGACGCGGACCTCGGGCGAGTCGACGATAATATTCGCGTACGATCGGCGTTGGAATTTCGAACGAGTGGCAGGCAGAGCGAAAATATCCGTCTCTTCTCCGAACCGACGCGTGTCCTCGGACGTTCTTGACGTTTTCTCTGCGTGTCACTGGAAATAAAATTCTTTTTGATTCACGACCCGTATCTCTACGACAGTGGCGTCATTTGGGGGGAGAGGGCAACTCATACATTTGCCACAGTTTAGTGACGGAAAACATAAATTGATTACAAAGAGATTAGAGGTGGGTCGAACTCGAAAATATGGTCTCGAACCGAACTTTGGTATGTCGAACCGAACTCGAACCAGTGGCGTCGTCATTTGGGGGGGGGGGACTCATAAATTTGCCACGGTCTAGTGTTTAGCTGCTCTGCAGTCTCTCAAGTTTGTACACATGAAAAATATAAAATATACAAAAAATATAATAATAATAATAATAATTGTTCGAAACTTGCCCCACCTTAGCGACTTTTAAATAGAAAACTTCGTGCCACCGTTATTGGTTCTGCCATGGACGTCGCGAACTTTCGAGACGTTTCGGCGGCCCCCTACCTCGTCATCCACGACCTTAAACCTCGGCCGATCGCCGCAACCGGTACCACGGTCCACGACGAGTCGGCTTTTGCGTTTTTGTTCCAGCCATCGTCCGTCGTTGGCGTGTTTGGCGTGTGCCGCCGTTTACCGAGCGTTCCTTTTTTTTTATTACAACGATAATTGGTCGTAAAAGTCGATGGTGTTGTGTGCTTGTTCTCGCCGCCGTTGGATTTAGTGCTTTTGTTATTATTGTAATTCGTATTTATAATTACCCATACGGCTTTATGTACCTTTTTATTATTATTAATATTAGCATTTTATCCCCCCCCCCTTTCGGGCGCCCGTCTCAATTTCGTAAATTATTATTTATTTGTCTGAATAGTAGTTCTGACCGATTGGCAGACAAACCACATTTGTCATATACATTGTTCATATTATTGGTCACCCGTATTTATAAATCTTTTCTCTGGGTAGTTTGGGCACCGTGTTGTCCAGGGGCGTCATTTCAATTTATGATAGGGTAGGGCATAATAATGACCGGCCCAATCAGTGCAACATTTTTAAGTTCCTACACAAAAAATACCGCTCGCTTCGCTCGCAACATTAATCAACTATAATTCAACACCTATTTTTTTATTGACATAAATTATAAACCAAAACTTCATTCACTTTTGTTAATAATTTAACATATATATTATTCATAATTATCTTCCCCCAAACAAACATATAAATATGTTTAAATACATTTTATGCTGAAAAAGAAAAATATTTTTTTTTTATAACATTAACAACAGTTTCTAAATAAGATATTCATGTAATATTATATTAAATTTGTCAATGTTCAATTATTGTGTATTATGTGTTCTAATGTCCCATGTGCCGGCCCATGTGAAAGAAGCAGCCGGCCCAAAGTTACTTTGAAATCTAGGGTAGGGCAAATGCATACTCCTGCCCCCCCCCCAAATGTCGCCCCTGGTGTTGTCGCCATCCTGGGTCAACCGCCAGTTAGGAGTCCGTTGACAACAACAATAATAATAATAAAACCATTGAACCTGTAGAAAATAAATCACGAATAAAATAATTATTGACTATATTATTGTCTATATTTAAATGTGAAAATTGAGATATCGGGGGACGTGCGTTCTGCACATATTAACATACCCAAATGCTAAATTGGTACACAGTACTAAGTACAAAACGTCATTATTTTTAGACTAACACCTTAGTGGACTAGTTTAGTCTATAAATATTATAGTCGTTACAACGCCATCCATGAGAAAATATATTTTCATATTATTATCAATTTGTATACAAACGTTGATTAAATAATAAATATTATTCAATCTATTTTAGTGCAGCCGAATAATCGGAGTCGTCATATTATCATGACGAATGCGAATGACGATTATGAATAATTTTTTTTCACCTCTTATGAACTTAATTGAATTGTTATATAATACATTTTAGTCGGCAAAAATAAAAGTTCAGTCGGCTCATCAGTAAATGGTCGCCCTAGTCTAGAAAAAACTGAAATGACGTCACTGCTCTACGATTCTCACACTAGTGTGTGCCGCTGCAGTCAGCCTGCCTGCCGCAGAACGGGGTCCGTCGAGTATTAAAACCGCGTAGACGCTGATTTTCCGTTTTGAACCGTCGGCGATTTCCGTAATCGATCTCTCTCGCTCTCTGTCTCTCGTCAAAACAAACCGAAATGAATGTGATTTTTAGGCTCGATTAGACGACGAATGATATTGTGTACAGTGTCGAGCGTTTGTTGAATTATTAACGTCCTACTATCGACGTCATAAACGAACACGTCGCTCTATCCGGCCTTCCCCCCACAGAGTGTTATATCAATACTCTATTGTCGAACGTAACATTTAGTCGAATAGTAATAATCGTATTTTTTCACACGGGTAGAAACCGATTCTAAAACAATCGTCTCCTGATCATGTAGCACCGACATCCTTATTTTATTTAACGAGAATAATTTACATTTTTCGTTAAACTCGATCAGTTTCACTTTTAATTTCAATCGCTAAACGTTCCCGAAACGTGATCTAAATGTATTTGAAAACAAAAACAAAAAGAAAAAAGTCCTATTCTCCTGAGAAATCGATTTTTGTAGTTCCCGCACCATTTACCAAGTGCAGTGCGATTTCTCGTACAAATAGTCGTACAATGAATA
Source organism: Therioaphis trifolii (assembly GCA_027580255.1). Classification (NCBI taxonomy): domain Eukaryota; kingdom Metazoa; phylum Arthropoda; class Insecta; order Hemiptera; family Aphididae; genus Therioaphis; species Therioaphis trifolii. The sequence goes on along the minus strand of CM050409.1, from coordinate 5,483,149 downwards.
ACAAAATCATACGTTTCTCTGAGGTTGTCGCATCTATATTTAATATTTATATCAAAGGGAGGCGTGTTACATGCACTGGTTGTCCGAGTAGGCGTACACTGAAAAAGTTCAAAACCGCTACACAGTGAACTTGTTTTTTTTTTTCATTTTTTTTCATTATTTTTTTTTTGTATAGGCTATAGACCCACCGACTTTGCGATGCCATAAATAATAAATATTTTAATACGTCGTATGTATACCGGGAAAAGATTATTTTTCTACAAAGTTAGTTTACATTTATACATTTTCAAAAGTTCATACGATTCAGAAATGTAAAAATGTAGAAATAGTATATGATTATCGATTGGCTAATAAAACGCGCGTCCTTCTTCCGGAATCGAGTCCTCGGTCGAATTCTCCGGTCACCCCGCTCTCCGTCCCTGCCCTCTCGCAATCTATACGGTCTCGTGTCGACGACCGTCAGAACATTATTATTATAACTCGGGCTCCGTCCATTAGGATTGTAGACCGATGACATGTTGCATTCGAAATAGAAACGAACGTCCGTATTTTTGCCGAACGTTTTGAATGTTTTCAATCACATGACTACGAACGTAGTGAAAATCGGGTGACCAAAAAGACCATGAAATAATGACGACTAATTTCCTGCAATGTCTATATGTACGAGTGTTATAAAATCGTTTTTGATCATGCCCGAGGTCACGGCTATGGTGATGAGAAACGTCCGTGTTCACACCGTCCAGAGAGATATACGTAGCGTACGACGCGACGGACGTATGGTGTCCTATATTATGTTTAATCGATAGAATAATGTTTTTATGTTAAAAAAAAAAAATAATAATAATAATAAAAAACGTCTTCGTGACAAATAACAAACATTTTTTTTTTTTTTTTAATTTAATTTATGATAAAGTTTTCCCCGATCATACGGCGAACTATGAGCATTTGTGTTTGCATGAAATGATTGAAAAACTTTTCATTTGATTTCAACTTGGATTAGTTTCCGTACTCTCGTGCGGTGCGTAGAATATTATAATGTATTGTATGTGGGTTCATGTGTGAACGAGTCATATGTAATATTGTGTCCCATCGCGTGAAACCCCGTACATTAGGATAGGTCTGATTTTGATTACTTCCGAGATTCGTCTCAAAAATAAATTAAAATTTTTTTTGTTTTTTTTGTTTGTTTTTTTACTACTCTAAACATGTCATTATTAAGGTTTCTTACGTTATGTGTCGCAACACCGAATTTCACACTAACGAAACTACAAATTCGAGGTAGTATTATTTAAAATAAATACGATTATGTCACAGTATTATTTGAATTATTTCGAAATTATTAAGTGCGTTACTCTCTCTTACACTTCCTCTCCAACACACCACACACACACACACACACACACACACACGCATTTGTACCATCGTGTCATACCACACATTGGTGTAGCGCAGCGGTTCTCAAACTTTTTTGTTCGCGGAGCCCTTATGTTCCTAAAAAAAATTACGGAGCCCCAAAAATCAGAAATGTCTATTTGAGACAACAATAATTCATACAAAATGATGTCAATTCATATAATTTGCTTTTTAATTATTTTTTCTGTAAAATATGAATATACACAAATTATTTAATTAATTTAACAGTAAAAAAGAACATTCTATTTTAGTAATTTATAAAATTTAATATTTAGTGATTTTAATGTGATCCATGATGTTGGCTTTTTTTACTGACCAGTATTTTAATATGTAGCCTGGATTCGCATGTCTGCTTCCGCATCCAATTTATTACGATATTTTGTTTTCGTTGATGCATATGATAAAAATCCGGTTTCACACAGATATGATGTTCCAAAAGGTAGAAGAGCTAATATAGCTTTTTTAGTCAGATATTGATATTCGTTTGCAATACTGCTACTGCACCAAAAATCTGTTAATGATATTTTATCAAATAAAGTTTTTAAAGAATTAAAGATGAATCGGTGGACGTTTCAATGAATTTTTCATATTCTGTTATAGAATGGATTTAATGAATACAGATATGCCCAGGGAGCCACGGAGCCCCTAGACTACTCTCGCGGAGCCCCAGGGCTCCGCGGAGCACAGTTTGAGAACCGCTGGTGTAGCGTATACAGTTAACAATAATGTAATACCGTTTTGACGTCTGAGATTTGTAACGAAAAATAAAAATAAAAAAATACCACATGCATTAAACCATCTACACGATTCCTCTTTTCAAATAGTTTGGACGTTCATGAAATAATAATTACCTATTGATATTTTTCATTTGTTGTATTAAGTGTTTAACGACTATTTGTTTTTATTATTATTGGTCGCTTTTGATTAACATATTTTTTCACATATTGTTTTATCGTTATTTAATAAAAATTTCCACAGTTCTACTTTTTTTTTTTTTTGAAACTTATTAGTTTATTTTATTTTTTATGTGCCTGAATATGTTCTGATTGCTTCGGAATACAGTGTCTGTAGGTATGTAGAATCACTTAAATATATTGTTTGAACGATAACACAGCAAAACGTTCAACGTTGATTTTTGTTATGTAAAACAGCAATACTCCGTTTGGTTGTTCCCGCTGCGGCGGAATATATAATATTCGCTGCAGTCTATATAATAGACCTGTTACACTCTGTATATAACCGTTCGTCCTCTCGGGCCGTCATCGATTAATTACGTCGCAGTGATACGTTTTGTATTCACGTGAAAATCTGCAAGTCCCAGTCGCCGTAACAATATGTAAATCACGTTGTGCGTCGCCGATGCGTTTTACTGCATCGCACACTCGAGTCGCGTTTCATCCGGTCGCCTCATCGTCGTCGTCGCCGGCAAAAAGAGTTGATATTTTGGATTCTGAGTGAAGCGGAGAATCTCATGGGTGTTTTTTTTCTCTCTCCGTGGCCATTGTTTAACGTGGTGCGACGTATGCCATCCGAGTATTGGCGTAACTGTACGACCTCACACGTGATACGTTATGATACGCCAATCGTTTACACACAACAGCCACCGTGAAAACCTGCTCGCCGTCTCTGGGTCGTCGGCAATTCGAATGTTTCACAATGCCACACAACGTACACGTCACATTACACTGTATTCATATGTATGCAGGTCGAGTCGCGATAACTCGAAAAACTCGACAACTCGATTTTATTTGTTTTAATGCCCCTACAAATCAGAATAACACACACTCTATTACGAGTCTTGTTCACACGAATAGAAAATCGTGATAAGTAGCCAAGTTGAACTACCTACCTATATAATTATATCTGTTTCGTCCGGGTTGTTCTGGATATTTCGTAGTATTATGTTTTATGGAAACGATGAGCCCGACAAAACTTGAAATATGATTACGGTGAACCGAGCAGGTCAACATTGCAAACTGTTGGGCTGTTCGTTGAATACTTCTACTGTATTCGAAGCCGTAGGAAAATCGGAAGATATTATCCACAAACACCTGAAAAATCGAAAAAAGTAATGAAAACGTATTTCTCTAGTGTATCCAATAAATTACACATATCGTGTACATACGTATAATACGTACCGTTGTATCCGTTCAAGTCGTCGTATAACGTTTATGTACACGATATATCGATCATTACGTTTTTTGTCGTTCGATTTTAAAATCATATTTCGTTACGTAACTCGAAGTTTTGATTTAATTTCGATATATTCGAGTCGGGTGTCTCGAATAATGCGTATCATCTCGAAGTGAATTCTTATCCCGCTTCAACTGCGAGTTATCGCGACTCGACTGTATGTGGTTATAATACGTGTACGGCGTTTGCGTTAAACCAGCCTGTACAAATAAGGGGCGATCGGTACGCACACGTGACGATATGATATTATAATATATTCATACGTACGTACAGATATGTGTGTCGTCGCGCGCAACACCTTCGATCGTAAAAGCCATTCGACGTCGTTATGTCATTATCATTACTATTGTTGTAATCATACCATTATTTTTGCGTTCTCTCTCTCTCTCTTTCTCTATACCTGTCTCTTTCTATTTTTCCTCTCTTTCTCTGCCTCTCGAGTGGTTCGTACACCGCAACACCGACATCAGTCACACGTAACGGCCACGTACGCCGCCGAGAAAGGACAAAAAACGCGCGGAAAAGACCGACACGTACGAATACAATGACAACGGAAAGGTATACGCGACGCACGTGCCGCAGTAACCAATAACCATATACCATGTGATATACGCGGGCTCTCGATCACTGACACATATGCATCCGGTCGACTAATACGCGTATCGTAATAGCAGTCGTGCCCACGTGATCGCCTCTACTCCTCCGTGGGACCCTTAACGTAGACGTCGTCACGCAAGCGTGATCGTGGACAAATATCACTTATAAATATCGCAGTATGAGTACGTGGAGATTTTCGACCGTGACCGTTCCGTTTTCGGCCATTTTTAACGCTTACGTTTTGGTATTCATCGACTCGATTCACATACTTTGACTTTTTTTCGCTTATACATTTTTTTTTTTTTTTTTTTTAACCAAGTTTTATTCGAGAGCTTTTTTCGCGGTTTTTCGTTTCTATGTTTAACGGCAAACTGGGTTGGTTTTCCGCTTTGTTTTCCGACAGTGAATGTCTGCGTTGTGGAAAATCTCGATTTTCACGTTACTTTTGACTGGAGACCGATAATTTCATAAAGGGCGTTGGAAACTCAAAGTCTAGCGCAAAAACTCACGGCGGCGGCCACTCGAAAAAATAATTCGCTAAAAAGGAATGATAGAAAAGTCACGAAGGACAGGGGGACGAAGGGCGAATAAACCGAAAATCACCCTGATCATGTATACACACGACGAATTTATTTATTTATTATTATTTTTTTTTTATTTTTTTTCGTATGGCATGATTATCCGAGAGTGTAGACCCTAGGGACTACAGTTCGGATGCCGGTTTGGCAGAATTTCTATTGGGGCACCCGTAGGTTTCTGCCATGCCCCGGAGTGGGGGATGGCAGTCTCTCTCCGAAGACAGTTGTTTCCTGTCCAAGTAGAGAGAGACTGCCCGAGGCCGGGTTCGAACCGGCGACGGTACGCGTCGTAACCGCCATCTTAGTCTACTCGGCCACTCCGTCCCCCACACGACGAATTACATATTGTTATTGTTCTTATTATTGTAGTCCGCGTGTAATGCGTAATACAGTCGCCGTCGTCGAACCGCGAGACTCTTCGGACGCGGACCACGGCGATGGGAATAATGCCCGAAATCGGAACGAAAACGCTCTGGTCGGTGCGAATCGTTAGGCCCGTCGTGTTCTTTTGTCCGGTCCAAAAGCCCTTCACAGTCGGGCGGGAAACGTTCAAGGGATTTCGCTCGGTGTCCGCGGCGGTGGTCGGTGTCGACCGTGGGATCCGACGCGAGACGCGCAGACAGGGGTCGTGCACCGCGTTCTTGACGCCCGGGCGTCGACGATAATGATATACACACGTTCGCACGCCGTATGTGCGGTCACCGTTGTCGCCGCCGACCGACTCGACGTGATGATTATTATTACGCGTGTGCCCGGAGGGCAACAATCATAATGATATGGTGGTGACCGCTCGGCGGCCGCTGCGGTGAAGGGGTCGCCGTCGGCCGACCGAATTGCGAATTAGCCTAATTATTGCACCCCGACGGGTTTTCCTCTCGTATTATGGCCCGTCTCCGCCGCGCAGAACGGCTAAACCAGGTGGTCCAGAGAGACGAACGCTCGTACTCGTTGATCTGGCCGTCGAATCGGCCGCCGAAAAATACTCGTACCCGGTCGAATATGGTAACCGTCTGACAAAAAAAAAAAAATAATAAATTACGTTTCTCGACAAGATGTTCTCGGTGTTTTCAACGTTTGTCAGCGATACGAATATTCTAGGTGCATAATAATTTTCTATCCGGAAGAATTCGAATCACATCATTAAACGTTTCATTGAAACCGATTTCGTTTTACAGTATGTACATTTATTGGAAAGTCAGTAGTTATTACTCCTAATATAATGCAGATATTGAAGTTCCGTTTTTTTTTTTTACATAATATTACGTGACTTATAGGCCATATTTTGCCATGGTTAAAAAAAATCCAAAATTCAAAACCACCAAACATTTTTTTTGATGTTTCAAAAAAAAATTTAGAAAATTTTCGAAAATAGCCACTTTGTAGAATTACTCGCAAGCTACTCAGAGAAAAAGAAAATTGAAATTGGTTAAATTTTGAATGAATGAGAGCATTTTATATTTTCTAAAAACACAGCAAATTGTAAAATCATACGGTTTTTGATTTTTTTAGTAATCGTATTAATTACTGTTAAACATCTTCAATTAAGGCAGCTATTTATGTCCATATTATTAATATTAAACACATTTTAACTTCAACCACCTGAAATCGTGACGGCGATTGTCACGATGATAATATACTACGGATTGCGATTAGACTTATACGAAATGTCACCACTCTTTCTTATTCTTATCATGTTCACTTTTGTGTTGAAATAGATATATTTATCAAAACACGCAATTCATTCGGGCGAGTTATAAATAATTTTCGAGCTTTCGATGAATATAATCCACAACAACTATCGAGCATAAACAAAAAAAAAAAAAACGAAAACAAAACAGACTGCCCTTTTTCGGGAAACTCGCAAAAAAACGTGGAAAATCTCTTCAATACGGTTTTCACCGATAACACGATTTCTCTTCGTCGTTGGCACAGTCTCGGGGCGGTGAGGGTGTGTATGGGGGGGGGGGAAATGTTTTCGTGTTCGGAAACAAATTTTGTCGCGACTGCACAAACACACGCTATATGCAAATTTGTAGAAGCGTCACAATATTGTTTAACCGCATAATAATGAGACGCGTGAGTGTCGCGCGCAATCAAACGCCGGCGCGACAAAACGCGTGCCTAATATTTGTTTAATGCCACGATATTGTGTTTTCAATTTTGAAATCCGAACATTAAGTCTCTACGGGAGCGTTGTAACCATTAAACGATATTAAAAACGCGTTATCCGCGCACAAGAAGTGAACAAGTAGAAAAAAAAATAAATATAAAAAAAAAAATGCAATTTAGATATCGATGACGTATATATTATATGTATATATATATATATATATATATATATATATATATATATATATTTACGTTAATTTTTAAACGGAAGCGAATATTGATTGACTCAATAATTTACTGAACGATACGAGCCGTATCGAATTTCGTATTTTCAACACGTACCGGACGAAAAACTTAGTAGACAACTACTGCCTCTTCTGATGTGGAAACGGTTTTTATTTTTCGTTTTTTTCGTCTTTTTTTATGTATATATATATATATATATATATATATATATATATATATATATATATATATATATATATATATATATATATATATATACTTGCCGCGTGGCTTTCACCGCTCTGCAGGAATTCCCTGCGATTTGTGCGCTTTCATTATTTAATGCGACGACGAGTGGTAGTTTTCGAGACGTCCATACATATATACATACATACGTATAAGTAGAAAAAACAATAACGCAAGTTTGAAAATCCGAGTACCCATAACTGTTATTATATGAACGGACACCATATATATATATACTATACGCACAGTACGCACTGTAACTGTATAATATAAACTGTGTGTGTGTGTGTGTGTGTGTATTGAACGCTCGCGTGGCTCCGTCGTCGTTCGTTTTAATGTAATGCGTTTTTCGCACAATTAGTTTTAAATTGACGAACACGATCCGGTGCTTTGCACAAGAGAAAAAAAAAATAAACATAAAGTCGCACTCGGATTGTGCGCGTGTCTGCGTCGGTGAATGGCGGTGGCGTTTAAATCATTATTATTATTATTATTATTATCGTCATCGTCATCCGATAAAAAAATAAGGCAAGGATAACGCTGCTGTAGCTATGGTGGAATCTGTTTACATATTATATTTATATACATACGTAAATTCTAAGAGTGACTTCCAGCGGCCATTCGAATATACGATTATGTTGACCACAGATTTTTAACGATTTTTAAATTTTTTGAAAGTCTTTTGATATTGATGGCCGATTTGCTATTTTTTGAATGCGAGTGAAGGGGGATGATTGAATGCGTTGTTTAGTTGAGTTGGTGATGATTGATGTGTATTCGGATATTGATGGCATGTTTAATTGTTTCCTTATAGGTATGTTGTTGACGAACCAGGGTAATTTGGATATTGTTCTGAGTGTTGCCGATTGGAATGTTTCTAATTGTTTACGGTTTGCGAATGATATGAAGGAAATCCATGCTGGGCAAGCGCATAAATAGACTCGTCGTGTTTAAATGTATAGTCCGGTACCACGATTCTTATATGCGTGTATTGTCGGTCCTTTCCTGTCCCGCGTTCATTTCATTTATTGATTACATTACGGCGTATTAAAATAATCGTGTTCGATCGCGGTATATCCCGTTAGGTTAGAACAGAAATCAACCAAACACTTAGGAACGTTTCGTTTTCGCTATTTCCGTTTTATCGAAACGATTCGGTTGAGGTTGACGAGGCGCACCGAGTTACTCTGACGGCCGAATTATCTAATCGAAATCCATAAAACAATGCACGAATCGTTTCGTCCGACTAGTCATCCACGATTACGTCGAGAAGGACGCGACTGACGTCGATCCGGTCGGACCTTCTCTCTCTCTCTCTCTCTTCACCGCGGACGTGAAACGTACAGATGTGCACGACGGGATCACGTCGTCTATTACGACGCTTATCGTGTCCGCAAAGTTCGTCGTTATCTATAAATTATAGACTATAATCGTGACCGAGATTTCCGTCAACGCCGTCTCGTTACGAGACAACGGCGTGGCGGTCGCGATCGTCGCGTAGATCTACGAATTATTGGCGACATAGGTCTGGCTTCGGTAATGATGGCCAATTTAAAATACGACGGTACCCGGCGGCGGCGGGTCGGCCGAAACGACCGATTTTCGTCGGGCCGCCATCGGACGTTCGGCCGTCCTAGACGGTCGACTCGTCTGCAGAACGTCCGACCCGGACGCGGGAGAGATGTGTGGCGAGGCTCACGGAAATAATATATTGTCGTTATATTTGCCGCCGATCTCGTACGGCGTGGCAGAACGATATCGTTTGTCCTCACGTGGTCGGTGACGAGCGCACAGACTACAACGCGATCGCCGCGGCACCGGAGCTCCGAGATACGGCCGGGAGCGACACGTCGCTACTATTTCCCGTCGAAATAACGCGAAAACGACGACGGTTCAATACGCCGCCGGTTGATTCGTTCGGTCCGTTTTTCGTGCTGTGCACACGCACGAGCCTGTACTCGTTTTGTTTCGTGTTTAATTCAAAGTTCCGATACGACTGCGTTTCAATGCGAAAGAGAATTATTTTTCGACGTTTTCGGTTGTTTTTTAATTAAATTGCCACCATTGTTTTTAACCTTACGTTCAAAGAGAAAATATTTTCTGAAAACTTTACCATTGAATTATTTTTTTTTTCGACCAATTGTTTAAAAGATATTATAAATATTTACTATTTAAAACTTAGAACAACGGAGTTCGCAAGCCAGGTACTCCGGCATAAACCTACTACCACAATATACCCCAAACTTTAAATGCTATTATCCTTTAAACTATTGGACCAATAATGACGATTTTATCATCAATGTTTTTTTTTTCTAACAAGTATAATTTGTCAGAAAAAATGTTTATAAATAGAGTTTAAATAAAAAAAAAAATCAACATTTAAAAATAGAATATTTTTTGCATAACAGATATCTGATATAATACAGGGTTATTCAATTTTTTTTTAACCCAATATTAAAAAAAAAAAAATGTTCTGAAAAACATTTTACTTTAATATATTTAATATTGGCGTTTTTAGTTTTACACGAAAAACCTTCCTGTCGTGTTAAAAATGTGGTGAGTGACTATATTGAAAATTCACATCGATGACCAAAATACGACCAAAATACGAGTACACCGTGTTGTTGTTACAACACGATTCGTAATTATTGCCATGTATGATGGTTGTATCGTACAGACATTTCGGGACGTTTTGAAACGGCGAATTTTTTTCGCATAGTCTGTCGTTAGTTGAGAAGATTTCAACTCGAAAATTCGTCCGTTCACGAGTCGCACGGAATAAAAAAAAAATCGACAAGGAATCGCCATAAAACACGTACGTGAATTCGTCGGTTTATGTCTTGCTCGAGATAACTGTTTTGACGTCACTACGGAGAAAGCTACAGCAGAGTCTGACATTAAAATCATAAAAGTGTAATTAAGGAACGCGATAGGAATGTTAATTGGACGTCGGCTGTTCGAAGACAGCGAGCAACAACTATTTATCAGCGACGGTAATTTTGTTTTAGTTTGAAAACAAAATTAACTTATTTCTTTTACAACAACTACAGGCTGCCATTAGATTTCAGCAATTTTTCATTCGCGTTTAAAATCGCGGGTTTACGAATAATCGTACGTTTATATGCATAAAATATTTCGGTTAAAGTATAAATTTTTTCCATCGCTGCCAAAAAACCGTTCTGATTCGAACATAATTTCGACTTTATATTATTTGTTCGTGACGGTAATTTTCGGTCAGCGTTCGTCCGTCCCCGAGGCAATCGACTTAAATACCGAATGGCGATAAAATCCACTGTCACTAAAAATATTCTGTCCGCGCGTTTAAGAGCTCGTTGATTTTTGTTGACCAAACCAAACGCTGATCTGAATACAGTCACACATACACATACCATCGATATTGTTTTATCAATATGATGCGAACGAAAAATAATCACTCCGTACGGATCAAAGTACTAAACGTAACAGTTGAACGGTCGATTATTTTGATTTAGCAGTAATTTTGAAGTAGGTATTTTATTTATCACTTCATATCAGCCTACCAGCGTTACCCAAAAGACACCACGAAGAGGTTGGCTGAGTCGCCTACCAAAAATTTGTTTTTTTAATTTTATTTTTTACTATTATTTACGTAAAAATGGTAAAATGTATGGTAAAATGAATTTTCTCAGATTATTGGTTGGGCAAAAAGTTAAAACTTAATGATTTAACGAAATCAAACTGCTCTATTTCTTTTTGTGCTAGCTCTGTCATCTGTTGTCTTATAAATGCTTCTTTTTCACAAATTTTCTTCGTTTTTATAACACATTGCTTCTACATTTGATATACGTTTCTGACTGAATTTCTACTAACACATCAATCGAATTATAGATGTTAAGACGAATAGAGTAGAACGATGAATTAAGGTGTAAATGAAAACTTTCACAGCCGTTAGTGGTACGGTTACAGATAGCAGAAAACTGTGCCCAAATATTCGGGGAAAACATGGCGTTAGGGGACATATGGTTTTTGAAAATATAGTCGGTAAATTGTACGACCCGAGATCACCTTTAGCGGGCAGTATTGCTAAAAAGTCATCGGTAAAACAATCAAAATGACGTTGTCAGAATCCAAAAATGTTTTGGTACCTACTTTAGATAAGATACTGCCGATACTGCCGGCGCAAAATAAATACGTTTTCCAGGCCGCAATTATTTTAGTGATAAAACACGACCGGGCCGCAATTCGCCGGTCTTCAACACGTTAATGACACGTCGGGCCGCAATTCACCTATAGCCTGGCAAACGTAATTGGAATCTTATCGCACAAAACGGCACGATCGTTATGTTTATCGATTCGTCGCCGAATATTATTTCTCGGTGAACGTATCGTGTTTGAATCGAAACGAAATCTTTTTCCCACAAACCAGATCCTAGGATTCGTCCCCCAGTTGCCGGCGAACACTCGTGAGCAGTATATTAACTTATTGCGCACTGCAGACCGTTTTCTGTCGAAACCAACAATCGGGTCCACCGTATATTTTTATATAATATACGTCACCTTATTCTGCGCCGGACTGACGCGCGTGTATTGTGTTGATAAATCGAACTCACCACGTGTACGGCGTCGAACGACTTTACGTCCCGTTCGGTCTGGTGCGCAACGATACAATATCATATAACGCGTACCTACACTTGTTGTACCCTGCACGTACGAGGACGTGTGAGGAGAGACCCGTTAAAACCGTCATCGTTTTTCTTCTTTTCTTTTTTTCTTTTTTTTTTTTCGTCGGAATATCGTGAAAAACCAATACGACGTTATTAAAATACTCCGAGGTAATGATATCGATAATCGTAGAGGCAGCCATTACGCACGCCGCCGCACGTATGTGTGTAGAGACGATGTACCTGTATAATACACTTGATAATATATAATTTAAAAACGTTTAAGGCATTCCTCTCGGTCGGCAGGAGGAATGGACTAATAATGACGCATATAGTCTGTAGTCTGTATATAGTTAAATATATATACATATATATATATATGTGTGTGTGTGTGTGTGTGTGTGTGTGTGTATGTTTAATATATCATAGCGTGTAAACTTCGTACGCGAACGCGCAGAGTTCGGTTAAAATTCCAGACATTTCGCGAGCTCGGCGTAAACGGCAGCGTGGCGAAATCGTTTTCACGTCTAATATTCTTTTAATCTCGCAGCCGAGAGCCGCCAGACGAGGGTTGGAAAAAAAACGGCCGCGGTTTAAGATTTCCCGGCATCGGCGACGGCGGCGTGACCGCGTTCCCGTCCGCGCGGATCGTTATTGTAATATGTAAATGGCCAAAAGTCGATTTACGCGCATTCATTTACATGTGAACCGTGTGCGACGGAAGACAGATGGAAAAATAATAACGGAGGCCGTGGCGGGCGTGGTCCATATAGTAGATAAATGGTCGGGACACTATTGCAATCTCCTATCGTACAGAGAAACGCGGTCGCTTCGAGAATAATTTTTTAGTTCAAACCGTTATCAGATCACCCCGAGAATTATTCCGGTCAGACTCTACTAGATTTTTATATAATACGTATATAATATGTTGAATCATAATTATATTTTAAATCGATTTCGGCACAAACATTGTAAAACCATATTATAATTCTAAAATCGGAGATATTAAACATTGTGACACGGCTTTCCGAAGAATTTTTAAAGCTCAGTGAAATATTATTTTATAAATGTGTATCACAAAGTCCGAAAAAGTTCTTTAAAATCTTCAAGTATCTTAAAATATCTTCTGTTAATGGACGCAATGATAAATCAAGTCTTTCGACTCCATATTTTCGCCGTCTGGATGAGTATTTGAACAAGCGTCACACAAACCCGACTTAAATATTAAATTTAGTTTATTTCGTTAAGCGATCGTTTGTTCGTTCACATTAACACTAGGTACCAACGCCACCAAGTCAAATCTCGCCGACTCACCCGAGGGATGTTTTGTAAAATTGAATTGTCTCGTGTAAATTCGTATTGAAAACGTATTATGTTTATATTTTTTCAAACTTTGAGAAATATGCGTCTTACTGACCCACGTAGATTTTTTTCTCACAATCCGATCTAACGTACCGTACTAATTTTTGTATTCGGGTCACATCGTAAACGCCACACTTTGGGTCGCGTTTCGATAACCACGTGAATTTTACAGAAAATCGAACGGTGTAACGTGCCTATGTCGGTTCGGTCGCGTCGAGTGGGCTGGAGCTAGTGATGCGACAAGAGTGTATTCTTAAAAGATTTAACCTAACCTAAGCCGGTCGTTCGTATTAGAAAATTTGAAACTACATAATATCAAAATAGCATCTAAAAATACAAACTAAATATTTAATGTAATTATAATATAAGCTTATATTTAATTTAATATTAATAAATTATGAATTATGATAAATAATAATAATACTAATCTAGAAATAACACAAATTTGTTTTTGCATATTTTTGCATATTTTGGTAAATCAAATGCATATTTTACAATTTTTAATTGCGTATAAATCCTTGCCCTAATCATTAGTATCATTACTATTGTTACGGACTATCGTCCATTTTCCAGTAGTCCGTCGTCGGACGCTACGGCGGCGATGTCCTTTTCGACCGGCACATGACCTGTTTGGTTCTTATTCCGTTCCGACCGCGTACACTCGCGCAGTCACGTCGTTGTCAACACGTGTTTTCACCGCGGATCGACCGTCGATAATATTGAATCACCGTCGTCGTCGTCGGCGTAGGCGTAGTTGTCTTCACGCATTCGCGTGTTTCGAACAAATCACGCGTGATCGGTAAACCGACATACATAATATAATTTTATTTGACCACGCGTGTTTTTTTTCGCATCTTTGTTTTTCACGAAAACGCATTTAACTCGGCCTTGCCGTGTGTACGTGATCTAAACCAGTGGTCTTCAACCTTTTTGGACTCGCGACCCACTTTTTAAGCCTACATTTTTCGCGACCCACGTATAAGATTTATAAAAATCTAAAATTGCTTAATACTTTACAGTAATAATATTAAAACTGAATAAATAAAAATTACATTGTAATAGTTGGAATATTTTTTTAAAAATAATTTAATAAATATTTTTTTACCTTATATAATTTTATAAATTACATTTTTATTTTAAAAAGACTTATCGCGACCCAATTTTAAAGCTTACGCGACCCAAAATGGGTCCCGACCCACCGGTTGAAGACCTAACCGTGCGATCTTTGTCGATCGATAGCCACGTAGGACGTATAGAAAATTACGACGCGTTACGGTCGTCACTAACCATATACTACGTGTAAGCATTTTGACGTCAAGCGTTAGATATAATATATTTTTTTCGGTTTCCGAAAAATCTCATATTTCTCGGACGAAACACAAAAAGTGATTTTGAAATATCGTTTTATTTATTCGTTCGTTCGTTTGTTTGTCTGTTTGTGTTTTTTTCAATTAATTCGATAGTATCTTTGAAAGCATTCGCTGAAACACTCACAACAATACGTACAATACTGTTGTTTGCTTCTTAATGATTCATTATGGTGTGGTCCCGATTCGCTTCATTGTTACGGTAAAGACATTTGTATTCACCGCCGATTTTTATTTAAGAAAATGAATAATCCGTAAATCTGGCTTAATTATTTAATTGATATCATGTTTTTGTTCATCGCATCGAGACGGAAAGGGCGTTCACATCTGGGCTATGAATTATTCGTAGTGACCTTTATACGTACCGGACGAAAACAACGAGGAAAATATGATTATCTATTTTTTAAATAAAACACATCGTTTCTTGCGCTGTGCTCACTTTAACGCGTAGGAAAAGTTATTATTATGTTATTAAGGCGATGTGTACTCGACTCGTATTACTATGTCAGAGTGAGTGGATACCACAGTGTTCGTCCCCACTCGTATTTGTTCTTAAACTAAAAGAAATTTCACAATCATCGAAAAAACAACGCCGGTTCGAATGACGTTTGAAATCGTACAGTTGATTTACAACCTTATTATTTTCTTAATTCAATATTTTATACGAAGCGAAAAATGCGTTGGAATAAAAATCATGGAATTTTTCGTACATATGCGGAAAAATTGTACGGATGCTATTTTTGAAATTTCCGAACAATTTTCAACAAGCTTGATATTTAATAAAAACAATATTGATATAAATACAAGCCATTAACTAGAGTTTCATGTAAACTAGTTATTTAGCCATAACCACAAACATGGTATCGCTAAACATTTTAAATTGCCATTATTGGTCGATAATTATTTTATAAATTAAAAAAATATATGTTTGTATTATTTTGAATCGAATTAGAATTATAAAAATGTCATTTTAATGTAATTCCAATTTAAAATTCATGTTTCAAGCTATATAAGTACTGGTTGATGAATTAATTATCTTTATAATAATTTAAAGTTTTTCTAACATTTTTTATTTACACGTAATGAATTTATTTTCAATCAAAACTAATTTTAATTTTAAAACTTGTATAAAAAAAAAAAAAAAAATCATCCATATTTTTATACTTCTTCAAAATTTTATTATTTTTATAATAAATGAAGTATTTTGTTATACGACTTCAATGTAAACATATCGGTACAAATAACTTTTTTCACGTGTAAAAAACCATACATTTCTTTATGTGAATTTTTTTAAATTATGTGAAATATTACCGTGTTTATAAGTAAAAAATTTGAAATGAGCTGGCTCAAATGTCTTTTTGTACGTATTTTGTGAAACATTTTAATAATAAAAAAAAAAATGTGGTTAATCGATTTTCATCAATTTATAATTATAAGTGTTTTTAAGTTAAAACACGGCAAAACACGAGTAGATAATTTTCCCTTTTATTACGTGTGTTTGGTACCACATTCTTAACTTAAAGATGCTGTAAGAGAGAGGATGGATCATATGAAAATCATCGTCGAAGACAGTCAGTAGCTGATCTATACCGAACCAACATAAGTAGTCTGACGGCTTACCACGTGCTCTTCAGCTCCATAGATCCTCCTTTTTATTTACGTTCAAACGCAAAATCACGATATTTACAAAGACTTGAGTCTCTAGGCCTCTCGCACATGGAGATATTGTTATAAAACCGATTATTAATTATTCTAGTTATCATCATGTTAGTTTTGAACTCCTCTCTATTTGAATTCTCATTCTCGACGTAAACAATAACAATAACTGTATTTATAATTTAATTTCATCCCATAAAAAAAAAAAAAAAAAAAAAAAAAAAAACGGCTGTTTTGATTATTCTTTTACAGTGCCAAGACGGATCTTCAGCAGTTAATTTTGGCGGTTGACCGAAAAATATCTCTGGCACGGTTTATATTAATTAATAACACGACATATATGTCTGTTGTGTGCGAATAAATAAAATGAGAAATAAGAGCCCATGAATATTCAACAAATCGTACATTTTAAAGAACTGTGCACGGGCCTATGGTAGGTTTTATATGAATTCCTCTCGTAGGAAAATATTGCATTTTTTTTTTTTACTCTCCGATGAGAGAAGATATAGAGAAGACGACATCTCGCCCAAAACATCGATTAGAAGAATATTTCGCTGATACCGAATCGCTCATAGGTTAGGGTCGTAGGTGGCAATGTAACATAAATGTATACAAAACAGAGTACTAACTAGTCGTGACCGGTGGTGGTGTGGTACAATTAAATATTCGTTCGAAAGTGCCCCAGCCGTATCGGTTGAACCCTTAGATAGATTATAGTTCAAATAGTTTTTCAGCACAGCCCTTGATAAAATTTAACGGCTTGACACAAACGGTCGTCGAATCAAAAGTGTCGAGTGATAAAACGTGCGGACTAAATCAAAATCCGAAACGGAAAAATAACGCCTACGTGTATGAAAATATAATTATTTATTACTAGGGTTTGGGACTTGTTGCATTTGCATATTGCTTAATAATGACTGCAGAATAGTCTAAGTAAGATTTAAATTTGTTTTAAGTCATAACGGATTAAAATAGAAAAATTTTATTTGCATATTTTCGCATATTTAGCCGTTTTCTGAGAAAAATGCAATTTTTTTGTCAATTTTGGCAGTTTAATTGTTATTTATAGCATATTTACAGGTAAACAATAATTCATCATCTTTATATATGATAATAAACAATAATTTAATGTATTAAAGAAAAGCCCTGACCTTTTTTTTATTGTAGGAGAAGACGAAGAAAATAAAATCGAACACACATTTCAGTAATATAATGTTGATAGTATTATAGTTGTCGAAAAATAACTAATTACAAAAAATTGTCTAAATTTAAATGAATAAAATCAATTATTTTAATATAATTAAAAAAATATATTTAGTTGCATATTTTCGCGCATATTTCGGTTATTTTAAGTGCATATGTGCATGCATATTTCCAACGATTTGTATGCAATAATTAGTCCCGAACCCTATTTATTACCTACGTTTAATAATTGTGATGTTTTGTTACCTAGTCGAACCTGCACCGATATAGGTTTCGATCGGCATCGTGTTTCTCGGCTTCGGAGAGACGTTGAACCGCCGTCCGAACGTGGCCCGTGATTAAAATATAATAATAATATACAACTCGGGCGTTTTCGACGAATCGTGTAAATTATTACCCTGCGGAAATATGTCTCTTCGGCAAACACCGTTCGAAATGTAAATAAATACAATTGACTCGACACGGATGTTTTGATTTATGTATTCTGGCATTGATTTCACATACCATAAACGGTGGACTTTTTGTTTGTTCGCCGCCGCCGCCGATGGAGTGGACGGTGAAAACGAATCCGCGTTTACATCGCACACGCAGACAGAAGTGTGCGTTTTAAATCCGTAAACAAACGATAGTCGTCGCTTCGACAACACGATAACGCGACAATTTTCGTTCGCGTAAAACGGTATGTCACGAAACGGTTGACGATTCGTTTCGAGTGACGAGAACAATATTATATCCCCACCGCGTACAACACGATATGACGTGAAACCAGCGGCGTATTTTCTGTGGTGGCGGACGAGGAGGGAAATTCCCCCGAGCAGCACGTTTTTTTTTTTTAGGGGCAGACAATTTAACCGGAGGATTTTTTTTCCAAACTCATTTATAACTCATTTTATTAAAGAAGTTATAAAAAAAATTGTAAAAATGATCGTTAATTTTTGTTTTTACAGATAAACAAAATATCAACAAAAAGCTATATTATTATCAACTCGACTCAATAAGTATTTTCGCTATTTTGTGAAATTAATCTCCACATTACATAAATAAGCGCGCGTCTATTGGTTTGTTGTTTGTCATCGGCTGTGCAAAAACAAAACGCAGTACTCTTATGGATTTGCATTTTTCGATACCAAAAGTATCGCGATCAAATCGTGCATCTTTTTTGTTGTCATTGGATTGGTCAAAATAGAATCGGTGTCGAAAAATAATCGAAGATTTCGCAAGATCAAAAAGGTGACGAAAAATATTAGTTTAACGATGTTCGTTTTTCTTCTCTAAAATATTTATGTTCTATTAATTTTTTCATCGTTTTCGGTTTACCTCTGTCGACATTTTATTCACCTTTTCGTAAACCGATAAGAAAATAAATTGATTAAAAAAATTCACTATTCGGTTTTGGTATTTTGCTATCATGGTCACCACTGAAAGCACCAAACGATACACGACATTCAGGGGCGGTCGATAGATTTTTATATCGCACGATACTGTTACCGGATCACACGTGTTTTGAGTGCTTCTGATGGGCGAGAAAAATCGGTACTAAAAAAAAAAAAAAACCGGCCAGATGAGAAGAGGGCATAGAAAAAGAAAACGTGTGTACACGGGGCAGCGTAATCTTAAACAAGCCGCTGCGTAAAACTCGCCGGTATAACGCAAACACGAGACCTTGAACGATAAAATCGAGAAACAACCCGGGATTGTGTATGCAGTGGCGGATTCAGGGGGGAGGCTCGCCCCCCATTGGTCTAAGTTAGGTTTTATTAACTCAATAGAGGGTAATTTCTCAAAACCAAATTATTTATATTAGCTCATCTAAAACGGTCAATTATTCTTGCTGTGTAACTTTCCCACCAACCATCGCTATCTTATATTAATTTATTTATGTCACACGTTTATACTCGTAATATAGATTTAATCCATATCTTATATTGCCATATTGGTACTACCGTTTTAAAATATTAGTATTTACACGGTCGTTGTCGTAATTCGTACAGTAGTTCGTAGTTTTCGTTTGTAGTTTCGTGTTCAATTTCTGTTTCATAATGTCACAAAAGTCAACCTAACTACATTGGACTGAACAAAAAAAAGGCAAAAATAAATGCAGCTATAGACGCATTTAGAGAGACTGAAGATGGGTATTTTCCAAACATTCGTCAACTTCTATTGGTTTTAGCAGTATAACAAGTGACAATTTCGACGAGTGATCGGTCTTTCTCAACGCTAAAACGAATAAAAACCTATTTGAGAACAACAATGGAGGAAAACCGTTTAAACGGATTAGCATTGCTAAATATCCATAAAGAAATTGATATTATAAACCCGAAGACGTTTTGGAAATGTTTTCAAAATCTAATCCTAGGAAATTACAATTATCCTTGTCATTATAAATTTCTTACAATATTATTATTATTCAAACATAATCTTTAATAAATAAAAAAAGAATACTCATTTAAAACTATTGTTTATACATATACTTATTAATTGCCGAAAAAATTTAAGATTTGCTTGGCCCTCCCCCCCCCTCCCCCAAAAAAAAATTAAATCCTGGATCCGCCACTGCGTGTACGCAATAGTGTCATGACGTGCTCATTGACGGCTAAGAGCCCGTTCACACGATCCCGAATCGGCGGTTTTGCCGTATCGTCGATTTTACCGTAAAAGCCAGTGTCAATATAATTTAAATGAGTATATTCAGACGATACGGCATTTAACTGTATACGGTAAAATTACCGATTAGGTCGATTTTGTCATTCGGTTTTGTCACTGCAAACCGTTTTCGGTCGTACGGTAGAAAAACCGATTCGGTTTATCGTGGCAATGTTTTTATAGACACTGCGTTCAGACGATTCGATATTTTGACCGATAGTAAACCTAAATCAGTAACCTAACCGATAAATACCAACTGCCATGCAACATAATTATCCGTGGCCAAATTATGAATATTACTCCCAACTGCCTCAACAACGTCGACCACATTTCCAGAACATAACCGTACACACATTTTGTTTCGTCCTGTCGTAATCGACACATAAGCGTATTAAAAGAGCCCAAAATATTCCTTTGTCTCGTAATAGGATGCACCCAGAATATTCGATTTGAAATCCGTTGCTGTTGACGATACTTGCGATACCAGTATATTACTATAAATGTATTCCAGTCCATCTTCATGCGTCTTGATGCACATACGATACGAATGCAACTGAAAACCGAGTACGGTGTAGGGTTGAGTACAGTTTACGGTTAAATTACCATACCGTCTGAACACTCCAACCGAAAGGCACCGAATCGAGAAAATATCCGATACGGTGAAAATATCGAATCGTGTGAACGGGCTCTAACGCGCGACAACTTAGTACGGCGCGATCGCGACCTCGGTCGCTGTTTTGATTCGCCGCGTGCCAACGATTCGCCCAGTGTGCCCAGTTTCGTAGATCTCCGACGGTTAACGATCCGAAGAAATCATCACGTGTTTCCCGCGGCACGTACACACGTACACTGGACACTGTGACTCTACGCGGGTCCCCGATCATTATTATTACGTTTTGATCGATTTGATTTATTGTCAACCGACGACGACGACGACGTTCGTTTCTATCGCCAGGCGTCACGTTACGCGCGCGATAATTATTGAAAACATAATTTCAACGTCGAAACGTTCGATTTACAAATGCGTCGTACACACGGACTTAAAACCCGTTTCGTTTTGAAAATGCACGAATAATTCAATGTCTATACATGACTAAATAAATAAATAAATAAATAAATATTTATATATTAACTGCTCGTGGAACCTACATGATAATAAGCATTTTAAACGGAGGAAAATTATATACTTATGTATTTTTCTGTTTCATTGTGTACACTGTGTGAATAATAAATCGAGAAAAAATCGCATATTATTTTCTGCGCGTCGAATCAAATATTTTCCAGAATTTCCTTTTCCACTAAATTGGTTTTACTCTTTATTAGTGCGCGCGAAATGTGTGCGTTTAAAATATGAGTGTTTTTACATAAAAAGTAAAAAAAATAAAAATAAAAATACCCCTCGAAAACGATACAAAACTAGAAACGACGGTATGCACACAAATATAACATACGAATTTTACGATATCGCTCGATCTATTCGTCTGTTCTTTTTATGCCCGATGCGAGATCGAGAATCGACGATAGTTATTTTCGATGCGAACGATAGTATTTTAGTCGGCGCACGGAGTTGGTTTTGAGAGCTAAATATATCGTCAGAACTCTCACCGGTCTTTTACCGGTGCGATTCCCGAGTACGTATGTTTTTACGCGGCACAGTAGACAAATTCCCGATTATTTTCTCAGAGAAGTTCAAAAGTCAATTATCACATTTTCTTTTTCTTTGCGTGCAAAGGGCTTTCACCGGTACGCGCTCGATGCAGGTCGTCAAATAATTTATTACGACAGTGTTTGAAAACATTGTTTATCGGTACAAACATTCGTTGATAAAACAATGTTCTTTGGGTGTGGCCGTCGTTTAATAGCTTACACGATAAACCGCTATGGATCGGAAAAAAAAAACATTCACAACGGCGCGCACTTGTCATTATTAGTACCTATCGTTATTAATTATTATTATTTTCTTTTTGTGCGAAAAAACGCACAAGTAAAACATACACCGAGATTAAAGTGGTTTATAAAATATCATCGTTTATTTTTTATTTTTTTTTCAATAATTTGAACGGTATCGTGTTCTAGACGGCATCGGGTAGCATATTTTTCTTCTCTCTCCGAATATCGTTGGTATAGATTTGCGGTGATTACCACCGAAACTATAAACAGCTAGTCATAACAAAACGACGCAAATAATTAAAAACTGCGGACGTACAACATATTACACGGCCTACCTAGTTTGCGAGTGAAATAGGATTATTCATTTTGAAAATTGTAATTACAAAGTAATATTCAAAGACTCGTGACACGAGTACTGGTTAACTTGTAAAGATCTGTCAAGAGACCGATTCGAAATTCCCAAAGTGTTGTCAAGTCACTGACACCCTTCAGTCCATTCAAAATCGAATCATTTCAGACTTCTCTGAGATTCGTATTTCTGAACACTGTGTAGAATTTATTATAAATACGTTTCTCGTGAAAAACATTTTAGTGTGAATTCCGGACCGATGACGAATGCGTGAATATTAGCTTTTGGAGTGAATACGGGGAAATTAAAAATAAAAGTACATATCGATTATTTTACTAACGTAGACGTGATGATATATTGACATCAGTGCGCGTTTACAAATAAAATAATTCGATTTATGAAAATTCTTTACACGCCTAATCAGTTACATGGAACATTTGGATCAATATACATAGTGCACAACTGTAAAAAATGTCGAGGAAAAAAGTACCTAGTATTTTTACATAATACGCTATAATAAAATTATATACATATATATATATATATTATTCACAGCGTTATGTTTTCGTTTTCATGATTAATATGCTCAACATTTTTATTTTATTACCTTTTTGCTAAATGGTTCTATTCATTAAAAAAAAAAAAAAAAAAAAAAACTGACGCGAAAAATGTTATTTTATTATACTATATATGTGTACTGCCTCATAATATAGTAATGTACATTTTTATCAATTTTTTTTTTTTTTTTTATTGAACTAATGCAGTTGATGTGCATGTTTTTCAAAGTTCAGCCACGCGTTTTTTTTTTTTGTAAAATTGAACAATGGGCATGAGAAACAAGCCAAAATGTATGAATAAATATAAATATAAATAATTAAAAGTCTTTAGGGACTCACGAGAATACGATTCCGTACATGACGTTATCGTGGTAACATTTTCGACGTTAGAACAATTTTCGGAATGAATCTAGCGTATCCGTTTCGGAATAAAAAACAGTTTATGGTAATGTTTCTTCAAATACAATATTAATTGTGAAATAGCTGAATAATCGCATTTTTTATTCATTACGTGGCAGAGACAGGAATCCAAAACTTTTTCATTTAGAATTTAGAGAGAACACGAAAAAGTCGACGATAAACGTAACTGATAAAGTAAAAAAAATATTTTTTTTTCTCCTTAATTTTGATAACAATATTCTTAGAGTATTGCTATTTACATCTACCTGCAAGTATAGGGCACATGTAATGCCCATGATACAATGGATTTATTTACACCGTTCTTATGTTTTATTGTTTCGAAAAACAGTATTTACATTTCGTCCAATATGGTTATTATTTTCGCGACATAGTTACACTACAGTCACAATAGTTATATCAACTCATATTTAATTAATATCGCGGGGAATAAAAAGGATCGCCCTAATTTTCGACTGTAGGATATTCTTCCAAAAGCGGCAAGTTCTAAAAAGGCTTACGCTCAGGTGATAGGGAACGGTTCCGTCTGGATAGGTAAGAGACAGAAAAATCTGTTTGGCGATGAGCTTATGAATTCATCAATCGCGGAGATTTCAGTCTGTCTGAACGCATGGCTGTGCTGCATACAAACCACGGGGAACTGGTAATTATACGAAGCATTTCGTTTTTGGTGTATTTGTATTTTTATTCCAATGGATTTGAGCACGACAATTATGTAAAGGGCACGCGTGTCCAAGTGATGGTCGTAAAACTTCTTCGTACATCAAAAACGAACATTTTTTTTTTTATCATTTTTTTAGTCCATTTCATATCTATCGTAGAAAAGAGAAGATTCCAATGATGGCGTCCTTGTTAGAGTTTATTCAAAAAGGGTGGCCAACAATTTTATTCAGTCGTTTATCTCGGATAACATCTAAATAATTCACTGATGAATAAAATAATGTATAGTTTTTTCAAAAATCTAGTACACTTCAATCACAGCTAAAAAACTTTTACGCCGTTGTGACACCTGTGCAATACGGGCCAGAAAGTTTTGGTTTTCCGTCAGAGTAGATTTTTGTCATAATGTCATCATTGACTCCCGATAATCCTATGGATGCCGTCGTATTTAATCCATTATATTTATATTTCATTATAAAATAAGCTTCTATTGAAGAGAGTGAATCACGTCATCAGATAAATACATTTTATATTTTCATTTCATGGATCCTTAAACTTGAATAGATTGAAACGAATAAAGTTGTTTGGTCTCTGATCACAGAACTCACTGACGTAATTTGTAGAAGTTCGATAACTGATTGTGTACACTGATGGTTTTCTTAAAATTTAAAACACGTTTTGGTTTTATCCCAGCAGTGGACGACGTATCTGAATGTGATAACTAAAATACCACAGGATAACAGTTCGGAGTGGACGAAAAACAAGCGGGGTGACAGTTAAGCGTAAAAAATTCCCAGTGAACCAGATTGGACGTGTGCAAGTAACCACTTACTTATTTGGCAAGGTAAAAAATACCATAAAAATTATCAGAAGGTGGCCAAATTTCTCAGAAATAAATACATAACCGTTATAATAATTTCCAAATCAAAATGTATGTTTGAAATACACCGGTTACTTAAACCGATAAGTGCTTTGAATTATTTATGATTTAAACAACTATATAGATAGCTATCATGGTCTTTGAAGTCGAATAAGTATAGAAACTCGTGATATCCACGTAAGTCATTAAAATAAGTTCTACCGTATAATAAGAGTTTATTGTTATTATTTTTTTAAATTTTAATCTTTAATTATTTATGTTCATTGGAGCTTATTACAATTTACTTCCTTCCTCATTGAAACAATGCAGACGAGGACACATATCAATACATTTTACATATAAATACCTCCAATTAATTTTTCTTGTCTGTTAACGTATTGGATATATTTTCATTTTATTTCCAAAGAAACATCCGTGATCGGTCATTTCAGAGCTTATTAGATGTTTTATCTTTGAGACTATCGTAACCACGTTTGACCTTTGTAATAACTAGTATTATTCTCTTTTTGAAAATACAGCCACCATACTTGTACATAATGTATAGGGTACCACTCATCTATATGTTTGGTGTGCTCTTATACTTTGAAGTATAACAAAATCCCTCTTTTTTAAATTGCGATTTGAATATCTAAAAGTCCTGATTTCTTATTCAAAGTACAAATAACAATATTTCTTTAAAATAAAAAACATAGCTGCCTGACGACTGTTCAAATATAAATAAATAAATACAGAAAAAATATTATTGTTTTGATTTTCAAAGCTGATTCACTTAGTTTTCCTTGCGTTGTTTTTTTAGTTTTGCATGCCGGTAAAACTTGAATAAAAATTTAAATTACAGCTGCAGCTTATGTACAAACAAATCTGACTCATGGTTATAATGATTCGAACCAATATCATAGATTTTATAAAGGACTTCAAGTAAAACAGTGACCCAAATATTAAAAAAAAGCTATTGTAATGAAGACCATTTTATGTTGAGAATTTAATTTTTGAGATTTCTTAATGATGTTAAACAGTGCGTTTGAATAATGTGTGCGTTTTTAAAATATCTGAAAAAAAATCATTTTGATTTAGTTCAAACATTCTTAAACAAGCAAATATTTATCGTTTCAAGTAGAACATATATTACGAAAAATCTATAATAATGTGACATAGACAATGTCTATTAGACATGTGGCAAAAGCACAGTCATTGGCACGAATTGTAGCGTCCGGCCTATATCAACGTTGATACGAAATACCGTTGACAAAATACTTGAGCCATCGTTTGAATCATGCTGTGTTTGTGGGTTTTAAGTTTAACAATTTTAAATTAGATATATTTTTTATATTTTTTTTTCAAACGATTAATAATAAAAAAAAATGAAGAAACTAAACTCACCTTGAGACTTAATCCTAATGTAAACTCTTGAGCTGACCGTGATTTGAGAGAAATGAGTTTCTCGACCAGATAGTGTACGAAGATTGTAAAAATAATTTTGGATATTTCTAAATAATTGTGGCGATCGAAACCGTGTTATATACAACCTAATTATGTAAAACTATCTTTCAAGGAGGAAATGGCTGTTTTTGGCGTAACTAAAATTACGTGTATCTATTTGACGATATAATAATATTGTATCAGTGGATAATTGACACGTGCCTTAAAAGTTGTTCCTCATACATACGTATGTACGTATACTAGGGAGTATGATAAAAAGTGAAGATAAGGATGAATCGTCGAACGAGAAGAAATACGGATTTGGTATTTAGAAGAAATACGGATTTGGCTGTCTGTGATCTGGATCACTACAAACCGTATTGGCAACGAAATAGTCAGAAATAATTTTTCATATATTAAAATTTTGTGATCGTCCAAGATCAGGAGTTTTTTTTTTCAGTGGTTATACTGAAAATCTGAAATGTCCAGATAATTTCTTTAATTTATTTTGTGAATAAACAATCGTTTACGAATGACATAATGAAACGAAAATGTTTTTCAAAATTTGCTAATTATTAAAAACGAATAGAACTAATAACGTGTAATCCATTTGAAAACTGATTAATTGCGCACGAGAACGTCTGAAAGATCGAAAATTGGCGAAATATTCTTATGCGTATTTTTATACACTTTAGCTTTTACTACTTCCAAAATAATTCGTGGTACTTGAGCAGATACAAACGTACAATTCGTTTATTTCGAATGCTCCGAACGATAACCATTAATGTTATATATCCGGGATTCGAGTCGGATTCCGGACATTAGTTACGACGGTGTTATTCAGCAGAGTTAAACACCAGACGACCATGACGTCGGTGCCTGGGTGAGCTCAAAAAGTAAAAAGTAAAAAAAGAAAAAAAATGTTTCCATTTTTGCGAACGCCATTTTGGCTACAAGGGCTGAAATAACCGCCGGTGGGTAAAGGGTTGGAGTTCGATCGAACGGGGACGGGTGCGACGGACCAAGGCGATCGCGCGGGCGAGACCACTGCGTGGCATCTTATTCGTGACTCGAGTGCATTCGGGATCGACAGGGGTTGGTTGGGAGATGGAAGAACGACGACGTGGCCGGGAAGAAAGGGCGGGATAGCGGGCTCTCCGGCCGTCGGCAATTACTCGTCTGGCGTCGCGGCTGTAACGAGATATAGGTGAGTAGCCTTCCCCCTCCGCACGGATGCACCTGCGTCACCTTGCGGTAGGGTGGGTTCGTCCGGGGGGTGACAGTGACCTGCGACGCCGAAGGCAGAGAACGATGGGAAGGGCGACGAGGAGGAGGGGAAGGAGAACGAGGGGGAAGAGGAGAAAGCGGGGGAGCGAGCCGGAATAATAGACATTGTTCTGCGGCGATTGCGAAGCGGATCTTGTTGATTGTCGTGCCGCCGGCCTTCGTTATTGTGTGCGGCGTTGTGCACGATACGCGCGCACCTACAGGATGTCTCCGCGGACATCAGCCGTTTTTGAACACCTTTAATCTCTCTCGTACGATGTGTTTTGAAACGTCGACGATATCACGATTAAATAATTATACTAGTTTTAGTCCCCGCGATTTTTTAAGTTTTTAATTTTTTAATTTTTTTTTTTTTTTTCAAATGACGACCACTGCAACAAATGAAATACCATTATTATAACAATAGAGAAGATGTGGTTTTTTTTTTTTTTTGGGGGGGGGGGGAATTTCGTCTACGATTGAAACATGCTACGGAATTTCCAAAATATTGTGGATTTTTCATTGAATTATGCAATGAATAGAGATGATCGATTATATTAAAAAGCTACAAAAAATTACTCGTATAAAAAAAGGTGGAAACTACATTGTCCTTTTTACGTATACGAAAAAAAGTACTATTACGTCTTTTGTTTTTAATTAGTACATTTATAATTATGCGGTATTTATAGTAAATGTCGTTGTGTAAACATTCGAGAGGCACCCTGTATATACCTTGGTACGTCCCAAGGGAGCGTGTCGGTGGTGGCGGTGCTGCTGATGCTGCTGCTGCGTTACTTTTCCGACGCGGCGCGCGAGTCTCGGAACACGATTTATAATTAATATTCTCGTCTGTATTGTGTACGTGCGTGGAAACAAACAAAATACACACACACACACACACACACACACACACACACACACACACACACACACACACACACACACACACACACACACACACACACACACACACACACACACATACACACACACACAAATATACTCACGCACACGCACGCACGACCGCACACACATATACACTTACCGTAGAGCACAAATGCTCGTACGCAATCCTACGCAATTAAACGAGGCAAGTGATCACGGGGAACGGACGGGGTAGAGCAGCGGATTTAATTATTTCCGCCGCAGCCACCGCCACTGTAATTTCTCGCGCATCTCGGTCTCTTCTCAGCCACGTCCGTTGGTTGTCTGATCCTTGCGAAGCGGTCTGCACGCCATACACAACGCGCTTATATACGGTGATGTTTTTAGGGGATAGATTTCGGGAATGCACTCGCGATCGCCCCTCCCTCGAGCTTTTTGTCGTGAATCTCCGTCTCCGGAGTTCGATTCCTGACAATTCGCATGTATCACTCCGGAACGATTTGAGCGAGATAACACGTATCCGTTTATTGAGTCACTCGTTTCGGGATCTCGGTCACGTCATGCCCGTCGTCTTAGAACCATCTACCATGGTGGTCCACATCAAAACACTGCGTATTATAAAAAATCAATTCGAGATGTTCGGCTTACACGTATAACTTTCTACTCTTGATAAAGGAAAATTATTTTTTTTAATCATTCGCATACGTCACTTTAATTTTTTTATTCCAGCGAGTGTTAATCATATATATATATATATATATATATATATATATATATATATATATATATATATATATATATATATATATATATATGTATTTTTTTTTTTTTTTTTATATTTTTGAAACATTTGAATAAAAAAATATCGAATATAGTCCGTGGTCATAATAAAATGCGTTGTGCAAAACGTCATACCAGTGCCGCAGACTTTGCCCGCTGACGGTTTCACCACGGTTCAAACCAGCCCGAGAAAACGCGCGGCGTCGTGTTCTACTTCGCCCGAAATACGGGAAAAACGTGTAAAAATATTTCACTCCGGCGGTGGCGGTGCTAATAGTCTCGCTAGTTTTCGGGTGTGACGACGACGAAGCAGGCGCGTATCCAGGAATATTTTTTGAGTGGGCCCATACATTAAATCACAAAAGTTAATACAGTAAAATTAAAAATTGTTATGATTATCGAATCAACTACAGAGTAATTTTTATTCAGATTTTAGTATCAAAATAAAGTTAAAATTAAAAACGAGAAACGCAATCTTCTTATCTCGTCACATGCAAACTCATTTAGAATCTCCTCGGGGTTTTTCATTAAATCTTCACTTTTTTTTTCGTTCAATAGATAGCAGAGCTAAGTTGTGTAAGCGTTTGCTGGTCATTGTCGACCTGTTGAAGGTTTTTATTCTTTACATGGTCGAAAAACTTCTTTCAGCTGTAGCACTTGAAATCGGAATAACTAAGATTCGTTTGTATATTTCATCCAACTCTAAAAACAATGTTCCCAAGCCTCTGTAAGTACACTTCCGTAGAATTTGATTCGGTAACATAAGACAATCAATATTTATAAATAAAAATAAATTTGTCACATGCAAAAATTACATGATACCTATTTTAGGAGGTAGATAAACTGTTGTTTTCTTACTCATCTAGGCCAGCGTTTCTTAAACTGTGTTCCGTGGAACCCCAGGGTTTTACCCCAGACACAATAATTTATTTCGAAATTTTCAAGAAAATTACTTTAAAAATATCTAACTAAAGATTAGTAGCGGCTAGTGGGGGAAAAAATGTCATTAGTATTATATATGTATACAATATTACAATTATTTTTATTTTTATTTTTATTTTAAGATACTTTTTTGAATTAAATACCTTTAACTCAATTTTATTATATGATTGTAATTTATTTAGATTTCAAAATAATCCTACAAAAAACTAAAAAGCTAAAAAAAATAGTAGAGGTTCCGCGATAAAAGTAAATACCAAAAAGGGTTCCATGGATAAAAAAGTTTAAGAAACGATGATCTAGGCGATTATTACTATATTACTAGATAAAGTACTGAGTATTTTCAAACATTTGATGACAATTTAAAAAATCAAAATCGTGATCGTAGAAAGTTTTGGGTGGGCCCAGGCCCACCGGGCCCACCCTCTGGATCCGCGCCTGCGACGAAGACGATATTAGTACTATTATTATTATTATTATCGCGACGACGACGACGACGACGCCACTGCCGCCATGACGAGCGCCGTTCCACCTGATCCGCGAGCCCGGAGCGAAGACGGTGGCGACGGGGGCAGGTAGTCGTCGTGCACGGGCGGAGAGCGGCAGTCGCGGCGTGGCGGGGAGGTCGGGCCGTCTGGTGGTCGACGAGCGGGCGGACGCGGCGGGAGGGTCGGTCGGGCGGTCGGGGGACGCGAAATCCCTCCGCGCGCCCCGCGATCGATCGCGATATTGTGTCGTCGTCGTCGGTACGTGCGCTCGGCGACGACGCCGGGATTCCGCCGCGCGCCCGTGAACACGACCGCCGCCGCCGCCGCCGTGACTTTGATAGTTATAAATACACCGCCCGGGCGAACGCGCGCCAACACGATTTACAACAGTCATACTATACCCCCTCAACCCCCTTAATCCCACGGGATAGAGTGAAGTACGCCCCCGTCGCTCGTGGTGTCGTCCCGGGGCCGGAGTCCCTGGCGGCGGCCACTCTTCGCCAAGTCCGCGCCGCGTCTTTTCGTCTCGAAGCCGCCACCGGACTGTTTCGACGTGGTTTTGAGGTCTGGACCTGGCCCGTCGATTGATAACCGCTCAAGTCGATCGCGATTCGGGTCGAGTTCGATATAAAAACTACCCCTACGGTCGGCCCTACGGTACCAATACGACACCAGGTATAGTGTACCTCACTCGATGGCGTGAGGATCAGACTAACGAATTATTTTGGAGATTAACATAGAGCACAGTGTGCGTCGTATATGTCGACCAGGGACTGGAACCTATTGAGTTTTTCGGTTACGGTTTCGGTTTTGGTTATTTAATCAAATCGTTTTTGTGGTTCTGGTACCGGTTCCGGTTTTCTAAAAAACGTAAGGGTTATTATAGAACCGGTTAGTACCGGTATTGAAAAATATCGGTAAAAATTAAAATAAGTATAATAAATAAGAATTAGCTGCACATATAATAAAGAGGTGAAATTTTAATTATTACATGTCCGTATTATTATTACTATATTTTTACCCGATTGAAGGTGTATTTGTATTATCTCAAAACAAGAAATTGATATAAATGATAATAATGCATTACTGCATTACGTATATATATACGTTGTTCTTAGTTGGCCAGAATCGAAAAAATATGACGTGTTTAATAATATGTATGCATTAAAATTAAAAAAAAAAAAAACAAAAAAAAACATCAAAAAATTTAACTTATATTTTTCTGTACTCATCAACAAATAGTCATTATTTCTAACCGAAATCAACCCTTTTAAAATTAAGGTTCTAGTTAAGGTTACGGTTTTTAATTTTTTGAAATAACGGTTTCGGTTCCGGTCCCGGTTCCTACATTTTTAAGGTTAACCGGTTCCAGAACCGGTTCTTTTCGGTTCCGGTTCTGGTCCCTGATGTCGACACACTTTAATAGCGAAATCTTGGTTTGCGGCTTGCCGATCTAAACTGTCTAGGAATCGATCGAGACCCGCGCAGTACGTGATCGATTTCCATGGTGGTTATTCGGTGAAAAATCGATCGCGATTGAAATTAATGTTGTGATCTCGACAAACGCGTGAACGACTGTGGCACGCATTAATGGGCTGCAGATTGTTCTGTCCCAGGGTAGTGATACAGTTCATGGTCGGTGAACTTTACAAGAGACTTTCGATTTTTCCACAATATTATCAAATCGCTTTTCGATCGACTACTATATAATATACACAAGCTTTATATTTTGTAAACTTTGTTTTCTAGCCGACAGTAAGTTTTTTGATTTATTAACCGTTCGCGTCGACTAACGCCAGCCATAACCAACTGCTGACTTATCGT
Organism: Therioaphis trifolii; assembly: GCA_027580255.1. Taxonomy (NCBI): domain Eukaryota; kingdom Metazoa; phylum Arthropoda; class Insecta; order Hemiptera; family Aphididae; genus Therioaphis; species Therioaphis trifolii. The sequence continues at coordinate 5,450,563 of CM050409.1, read as the reverse complement.
CCAATAGATGTAGTGTTAATAAATCGCAATATAATTTTCCAGTAATCGTGCACTTGGCCACGTTTTTGTTTGCGTTTATTTATAAACGTGTACAGCAGATTTACCACGCGGCGAGTCGCATTGTTTTCCAAAATTAATAAACCGAAAACCACGCGGGAGTAAACCTGGGTATTTGGGGTTTTTTCCGACAGTGCTCAGAGCTACGACAAAAGGAGAACAACGAGTGCTATGTCCTAAGCTCGAAGATGATAGGGAGTATTGTTATGAAATTTCAAATGAACAATTAATATTTTTTTTACCATCGAATCGCGTGCATAATAACAGTATGAATTAGTAGTTATATATTATTTTGTAGACAATACATACATAAATAAATATATTTATATATACTTTGTTATTTGAAGAAGATTTAAATCGAGTAATTCCTAATATAGATTCTACTGAAATCGTTTCACTTGTACACTTAAAAGTACTAACCACCGTAACTATATAATAGCCTACGGGTACCAATAAACGAATGTACCACCTTGAATTGTATACTTATGACGATTATAAGTCTATAAAATATTTTATCTCAGAACGAATTTGAGAAAAATTAGTTGATCGACTCGAATATAACATCAAAATGGGGGGTACGTTTATCCCCGGACCGTTTGCACGGTCTAGTGAAAATTAGTGCGGTGTATAGTGTAAAATATTGGTATAATATTTTGTCCAAATTACGGCGCGGTAATAGAGAAGACCGACGAGCCCACGCATAGGCCACGACGCCGTAATATGATTGTCCATCACACGTGATGAGGTGCTTTTACGGGAAACCTTTGCGCATCTTTTCCTACGTACTCTTTGATGTGCTCTCAGAATGATAGACCACGAGAGCGTTTTTGTTAAAACTCGTCGTAGAGTATCGGTAAAGCAACTTTTTATTTTCGACGAAATCAAATGTATGTACACGAGTGAATTTTCGAAAAAGAAACGAGTGGACCGAGTACGAAACTTATATGGAAACATTGCTGTGCGCATTGATTGAAAACGGAACGGTTTTGCGAATAATTTAATGAATTTTTACTCTATGAATATTCATGCGTCTTGGAATTTCGGCAATAGTTCTGCAAACGAACGCAAACAAATACGGTAAAAGTTACATCTAATTAAATTCGTATTCTATACACGAGGAATGCAAAACGTTTATGGTACACCGGCACATTAAAACTTCCAACGACGGTATTACAATATTACAATATAACTGAGATTGGTGTTTCGTTGATTTTTAGTGATACCTAAATAAACAGCCAAGTTAATTAATTTCGTATTTTAATTATTATTCAGGAAATACGAACCAGACATCAAGTGACAGAGTGTAAATCCGCCCTTCATAGTACGAAATTAAAAAAAATATATATTACTTTTATCATTTGACGAATTCGCCTGATTGGTATTATATGAAAACGTTATGTACGAATAAAACTTTTTTTCTCTTATATTTAGACGATCTAAATTAATCCCGTGTCAATGCATGTTTCTATAATTGATTTTCCATCAAAGTACTCATTCTCCTAATGACATTTAATAGCGTATGTTCTAGTGTTTAGTTGTTTCTAGAGTTAGTCAATTCAGTATAACACTTAATTATGTTTAAAAATTATTTATGTACTAAATTTTCAGACTTGGTTCAGGGTTAGCAACCAATTCAAATATGACAAAATGGGTGTATATTATTAAAGAGACATAAGTTATAATATTAATGCCTTATACTCTATAGAAGCTAAAAAAGTCATCATTCAAAAACAACTAAATAATCTAAAGAAAAAAAGGATATGTGTCTAATTTTATTTTTTTTTCTTAACACAAATGCTTTACACATTTAAGATCATATATAATTTATTAACAAATACATAATCATAAAAAAACGACCTAATCTTACCCGCGTTAAAATGTTTTCACATTGATTGCATTTAATCAAATCATAAAATTTTCATCAAAATAATTTTTAAAAATGAATATTTAATATCGCGTGAAAAATAATTTTTCCTTGAAGTATACTTTTTGATACTTCCAAAAAATAAAATGAAAATACGTTATAGTCCTAGCTTCAATCATTATTAATTAATAAAACCTATGCATTTAGTGTACACCCAAATTGGTTAAGTTATAATAATAATAATAATATACATACATGACACATTTTTAAAACAAGATAAAATGCTGGTCTAAAAGTAGCTGACGTGTTATAATTATTGTGAAGATATTAAATAAGGTAAATACCGATTTGAATATCTAATAGTAGGTGAATATTTAATGATGTAAAATAATTATTTTAATATTTTCGTGTATTTACCTTTAATATATATATATATATAGGCGCCGACTATTGGGGTGCTGCGGTGCTCAATGACCCCATGAATCATTCTATGGGGTGCTCTGCACCCCGTGAAATAAAAAGATAGAGCAATACGTAATTTAATACGTATATAATTTTTTCGTTATATAACATTTATGACAACATTATATTTTGGATGTTTTGATAACTCGTTCCTAACATACATATATGAAATGAAAATAATTTTATGTATAATAATTAATATGTATTTAAAAGTTTTAATATATGAAAAAGGTCGTATTAAATAAGGTAATAATTTATGCTGAAAAAAATAATTATTTATTTAAATTTACATTTATTAATATCTAAGGATTTTAGGCGACCCGTGAAATTTGGGAAACCCGGCGCCTATGTATATATATATATATATACATATTATAATAGTATAATAAATGGGAATATTTTCCATACAGTGCGCCCTGTCATAGGATATTTAAATTAAAATTATATATTATTAATTGATATAATTAATATTCCTTGGTATACAAATATTTTATGTCCGAAGAATGTATGATTGGATTCGTGGATTTGACTCTGTTATAAACTATAAAAACCAGTTATGACAATTTTGTAAAAATTGTAAAGTGCGGGAACTGCGTTAATTTTGGACTCTTGAAAACAGTTGAATCTTACACTCTTTTAACCCCTACACCTCCTATGAGGTAAAAATATAAAAAGAAAATTATACAGGTTGATAGTAAAATGTTCCTAGGGTATTTTAACCAGGGGATATGAAGGGGATGAATTGACTAAGACACCCTTCACTTTGTAATTTTCAGAAACAGATTTGGTTCAGGTTAAGCAACCTATTGACTCTGTTATAAACTATAAAAACCAGTTATGACAATTTTGTAAAAATAAAATTGTTAAGTGCGGGAACTGCGTAAATTTTGGAGTAAGACACCCATCACTTTGTGAAATCGATTCCTCCGTAAATATGAAGTTGCACATTTTTTCATGCAGGTTGCAAAAAGTTGCAAATTAGTTGCTAAAATATGGTAAAAGTTTGAGGTTAATAGGACAAAGTGGGGGGGCTGCGTGAATTTGGCCCCACCACTTTGTAAAATCGATTCAGCCGTAAATATGAGGTTGCAAATTTTTTCATGCAGGTTTCAAAAGTTGCAAATTAGTTGCTAAAATATGGTAAAAGTTTGAGGTTAATAGGACAAAGTGGGGGGGCTGCGTGAATTTGGCCCCACCACTTTGTAAAATCGATTCAGCCGTAAATATGAGGTTGCAAATTTTTTCATGCAGGTTTCAAAAAGTTGCAAATTAGTTGCTAAAATATGGTAAAAGTTTGAGGTGAATAGGACAAAGTGGGGGGCTGCGTGAATTTGGCCCCCACCACTTTGCTAAATCGATTCAGCCGTAAATATGAGGTTGCAAATTTTTTCATGCATGTTGCAAAAAGTTGCAAATTAGTTGCTAAAATATGGTAAAAGTTTGAGGTGGATAGAACAAAGTGGGGAGGCTGCGTGAATTTGGCCCCCCCAATTTTGTAAAATCGATTCCGCCGTAAATATGAGGTTGCAAATTTTTTCATGCCGGTTGCAAAAAGTTGCAAATTAGTTGCTAAAATGTGGTAAAAGTTTGAAGGTAATAGGATGAAGTGGGGGGGCCAACTTCACGGACGTGTAGTGAACTTAAATTGTTGCTGAATCAATAAAACATTTTTATTCGCACTACATTTTATATACTTTTCACTTCAGAATATATTTACTCGCAGAAAAAAAAAACGCAAATCTTTCCTGAATTGTTCGCATAAAATATAATTTTAATCATTAAATTAAAAACATGCGTTTTGAAGACAAAAAGTTGAACATATTTTAACTATTAGATTAACAATAAAACGTGTTCTCATAAACGCGGGCTTATATAATAGCTAAAAACTACGATTTTAGTTTACGCCAAGTATAAAAAAAAAAAAGAAGAAAAATCATTAAAACGAAATTTGATTTCACAGCTTAAGTACATTTTATATCGATATTAAATATAAGATAATATTTAAAATATGTGTATTAAATGAGCTTTTGAATTGTCTATAGAAAAATTGTTTACGAATAGGTTTGTGAAGTGAAACCATTATACGGAACTTGACTTTTCAGACAGCCACAACGATATTTCTCAAAGACGATAATTTTACAACGTAGTCGATCATCTTTATTGTCTGTACGTTTTTCACTACGTCGTTATGACGTTTCTCATTGACGAGCTTCGTCGGACGGTCGGCTAAAAGTTGATCGACAGAAACGGTTTTTATTCGTACGCGTAAAATTTACGTTTGAAATCCGTACGGATCAGTAAGTGAAGTGGGTGATAAGTTATCACTGATAAAATGGCAGAGGTGACACGACGGTGCGCGTTTCTTAGTAAACCGTCACGGCGAGGAGCGAACAACTGCGTCCCGACTAGGTTAAAAAAAAAAAAAAAAAACAATTAAATGTACGGTTTTAATTTCGACAGAGAGCGCGTCCCACACGTAGGGCACGAGATATAAATCATTATGTTATCGTCGCCGTTGCGAGCAGGTGAATATCGATTTGGCCGTATCCAACACGGCAATATCCATCATTGGTATTAAAATATTCATTTAGGTGTCCGTAATATCCATTGATTTTTATCTGCCCAGCATTCGGGCGATCCATCATTCCTTTAGACGCAGCGAGTGATTTTAAATATTTTATATATATATAGGTTATGTATGGATATAATTTAAAAACATTAAAAAAAAAAAAAGAATAAAACAAAATCCTTTCTAACGCTTTTTGAGATTTTTTCAATATCGTTAGTAACGTAAAAATAAGTTTAGATTGTATTTAATTTCCACGTCATAATATCAATAAACAATATTGTATTTTGCAACAAAAATATTTAAAACATTTCGTATAATTTTTATTTATTTATTTATTTATTTATTTTTGTATTATAATTTATTTAGAGAATTTGACGATCTATAAATCTTACGTACAATACGCATAAGAGATATTTTTCGTTTGTACAACAGTATGTTGGCTTGAGCGGAGAACCGTCTAGTGATGACACTTCGAAAAAGCGTATATTTATTCAGTCTGAAAATATTCAAAGCGGTTCCACGACAAAATATCCCAGTAAAAATATCCCGGTCAAAATATCCCCACAAAAATATTCCATGATAAAATTTCCCGCGTAAAAATATCCCGGTCAAAATATCCCCGACAAAATATAATATGAAATGTTAAAATTTATTATAAAAGTTGCGATTAGAAGTAACAATCGTAATATTTTCCCACGAAATAAAAAAATTATCGGCTCTTGCTTTTGTACCTGTTGATAATGTTATTTCCGCATTTGAAGAACTAATAAACTCCAACTACTACGTAGAAAATGAAGAATATTTACAAACAGTTGTTGATTATTTTGAGGACACGTGGATAGGGAGACCAATACGTGGCGGTAGGCGAAGAGCCCCTACTTTTCCAATTACAATATGGAATATGTTTGATGCTGTAAAGCACGGCTCTCCCAGGACAAATAATGCAGTAGAAGGATGGCATAAAGCGTTTAATTCTGCACTGGCAGCTAACCATGTAACAGTGTGGAAGTTCATAAATATGTTAAATTGTGAACAAGGTCTGCAGGAGGCCAAAATGGAACAACAAACAGCTGGTGTACCTCAAAAAAAAAAAGGCGAAAGTATAAAAATTTGGACGAGCGGTTAATTGCTGTTGTAAGAGGATATGATGAAACAAATAACAATAAATATTTAAAATCAATAGCACATAGCTTAGTATTATAATAAGACATATAATAATTTTTGACGAAAACATACCATTTTAATATATATTTTTTTTTTAATGTATTCTATAAATGTATTAATAATTAATATCTATGTAACTTGAATAAAAAGGTTTAAATTTTGATATAGTTACGTGGGATATTTTGACCGGGATATTTTTTCGCGGGATATTTTGTCATGGAATATTTTTGTGGGGATATTTTGACCGGGATATTTTTACCGGGATATTTTGACGTGTCACCATTCAAAGCCTTTTGAAACCTTTGCCAATAGGTCTGTACTATAAGTTTGTGTTTAATGTTCGGTGAAAACGGCGATTGTTCATTTTCGTTAATTTTTGTCGTATTACTCGATGATTAAATTAAATTGTATTAAAAACTTGTTTATGGCACAATTTACCGTTTTACGGTAGTTTATCTTAAAATATAGAAAACATTTTGAGAATAGAGAAAAATGACTTTTCTAAAGATCCCAGAAAAAGAAATTTTTTATTTATAAATGAAAAATGTGTTCCAATAAATAAATAAAATAAGAAGAACAATTGAAAATCCATATAAAAACACTAGACACTTAACTTTATTCAGAGCCTAGAAAAAAAACTAATGGAAGAATAGCTGACACTTTGAAAAGACACTCGTGTTTTCTTCACACATTAAGACAAATGTTTATTCCTCAAACGGATAGATAGTATTAACACCGTGGCACTATTTATATCAACTCAAAAATGAATCATTTTCGAATTTTTTTTTTGAACCTTGGCTAAGCAAAAAAAAAAAAAAATGATTTTAATTGTTTTTACGAATCAGATGATTCCTTATAACGTTTACATACATTGTTTACAATTCTCGATAGAAGATTTTCGATTAATTCTCATACGACGTTGATTTTTTCCGCTTTTAGTTATAAAGGAACAGGTTTTTCTTTCATGTGATTTTCGTTGAAGGTATCTGCTCTGAATCATCATGCACACATCATTTTGATTCCACGAAAACGAGAAATATCTGCGTATTCAATTGCAGCATCTTCACGTTAAACTGAGTGTGATTATTAAACCGTATAATAATTATTATGAAAAACAATCGCACTTAAAAGACGCAGTTTGATTTGGTATTTTAAAGGTACGATGATATTATTATTGTTTTACTTTTGAATAAAATATGGTATTTTGGTTTTTTCCCAATTTGTAATTTTCGTCACGAAGACGGGTTTAACTTTATAAAAAAAAAAAATAAAAAATCTCGTTAATAAGTTTTTCTATAAAAGTTTTGTAAAAATACTGAATCATCGGCAGGGATAACTTTATTAAAATAAATTATTCGTTATATTCACAACGGTATATAGAAAGTTTATTTCCGAGAATAACGATTACACGTTTTTCGTAGATTATGCGATTCATGAAATTATCAATTTTCTTTTCGATCATAAATTACTTTTAAATATCGATGAAAAATTTCAAATCAGTACAGAAATGCTCGTGATTTTTACATTTTCGTTGACATTTATAATTTAAATGAATCGATTTCGAAAAGTTTTTCGCAATCTATCGCACAAAGGTGTATTTTTAATATTTAAATAATAACAAAAAAAAAAAAAACAAAAACAAAAACGTATGCGTTATTTACTAAAATCAACACTGATTATTCAATCACGGTCTGACTCTCCACTATTTTCAATTGCGATACTATCCTCTGAGAGTGGATTCGTCTTCGTAATGATAACTTTGGTTATAATCGCAAATGAAAAATCGGAAGTATAAATATTTACGTGGAAATATTTATGAAAATTCAAATCAATATTTGTTCACAATTAATGCGATTTCAAAGGACTAATGTATTATGTATTCGGGAACTTTTTAATGAAAGCCTGCAAATTACTTTTATATACTTTACCTTATTGCGTACTGTTCCGAGGATCTCTCGTCTTTCACATAGATCCGTTTGATGTACACTTATTCCCTCATGTCGCAATAACGGTATCACGATTACACGACACAATGACCAGACAATTATTTTCAATTAAAATTACCGTCGTCGTATTATTTTTCACTCGAACCTCTCGGAGTGGATCATCGACGGCGAAGATAGTATCATTGCGTTAAAAAAATGTATTTTCAACGAGTGTTATTTTCACGTTGCACTCGCGTACGCAACTTAAAGTTTTAGTCGTTAAAGTAGTTGTAGTTCATACGACACCTGCGATCATCAACCGCTAATATCGATTTACGTTTGAGATCCGTTTTGAAATCAAAAAACTCACACAGGTGTCTGTTTATGTATGCTTACAATACACGCGATACGTTTGACGAATGTTCGAAATATGTTTATTTTATTTTTCTCATTTTCGATTGATTAGAATGAGTACATAAAAGTTCACGTGGACGTGTTGTTATAACCAAAAACACTCGAATACGGTTATCGATATTTTTCACGGTCGACACCCTACGTTAATCATATATATTTTTTTTTTTGTATTTTCAACGCCCATTTCAATCATACTATTGTTTATTTTACATTACCATCCACTTTTTTTTTTTTTTCTATTAGAATCTGCTGTTGTTCACAAACTCTACGATTATTAATCTCTTAAACGTTCACGGGTCATTTCGACATGGCGTTATGATTGCACGGACACGATTACGTAAAATCGCCGGCCGTCTTTAAACGGTGTACCACTAGTGTTTTTTTCCTCAAACACAAAATCTAGAAAAAGCAAAAAAAAAAAAAAAAAAAAAAAAAAAAACAAAACGAAACAAACACGCGAAAAAATCGGAAATGTGTAATAATATGTAAACAAGCGCACGACTGTTTCGCCGCGGAAATTCAACGTCACCCGACGACCGCGTCGGATTTTATCTATTTACTTTTTTTTTTAATAACGCGATTCGTACGTTATTTTTCCGATCGACTGTTTGGTACGTGCCCGAGGAACGTGTAGACGCGCTCGCGCATAAAACACTATCCTACCGCGCCCGAACGCGTGCAAACATTACAATATTTTCTCCCATCGAAATACGACATATTAGAACGACGTCGAGTTCAAATTTTCGGCGCACACGTTTTTATATTACGCGTCGTCGCGTGAAAACGTATTACGCTACGTCCTAGGTGAATGCGATTTTGCGGGCGGGCGGGCGAGCGGCCGAGCGACTGGGCAACGCGATGATATTTCACGCGAGCGAGCGGGTGTCCTGGTTGCCCGTGGGGTCGGCAAGCGCGGATGTATCTTATAGTTGTTAATACTGTATTTTTTAGTTGGCGGTCGTCTGTTGTGCAAGTACAACAGTTGTAGTACAACAGTACAATTAAGATATAAATTAGTAGTACTTGCAAGTACTACTAATTAATATCTTAATTGTTAATTATACTATATTATAATATATTCTTAACGATGGATCCGAGTAATGTAATTTCTCTATGAAAATTCACTAACTACTAAAGTACTATGCTATGGAGAAACAAAAAATATTGAATAAAAAGGAACAGCAAAGAAAAAAGACAAACCAAATTTATCGAAATTTCTACTTGAGAATCCGTATTTATTACTATCAATTTAAATAATAACAAATAACAACAACGTACACATACAACAACTGTAGTCTACACTCTAAAAATGAGAAAATAGTGCCAGTCGCTCGCGTCACAAACAAATTAATTTCTTTCAACGGGAGTGATAATATTATTATCGCCCGCCCGCCCGCCCGTTTACAATATAAATAGGACATTCCATATTATAATAATTCTATTTTGAATTTTATCGCCTCGCCCGCCCGCCCGCAAAATCGCGTTCACCTAGGACGCAGCGTTATTATTATTCTCATAATTATTATTATTATTATTCTCATAATTATTATTATTATTATTATCATTATTATTTTTATCATTATTATTATTATTATTATTTTTATCATTATTATTATTATTATTCTTATCATTATTATTATTATTATTATTATAGGTATGCGTAGACGAGATTTCGTGATCCCATTATGTTTACGCACACAAGCGCACACGTATACGTACAGGTCGATGATTCATTACGGCCGTGGCGTACGACTTTTATTGCGTCCGGAATGAGAGGTATTGGGGGGATAACGGATATAGTCCATAACCCGAAAACCTACACGGCGGCGATGATTTCGTGCACGCGTAGGTATATATCATCATTACACCGGCGTTATTACTATAACAACACGTCTATTATTCATATTCGGCCGATGTTTAATGCGGACGGGCCCGGCGCGGCGCGGCGGCAGGTGTGTGTCGTTCCTACCAGCGCGCGCGCGGGATAGACCGTCGTCGTCGCGAACGCGTTACTCCTCTCGCTCCATTAAAATAATAATAATAATAATAATAATAATAATAATAATAATAACAATAATAATAACAATAATAATAACAATAACAATAATAATAATAATAATAATAAAAATAAGAATAATAATAATAATAATAGCAATAATAATAATAATAATAATAATAATAATGTCGTCATCGTCATTTCGACATGTACCTGTCACGAGCACTACGCGCACGTTTCGTGACACCCGAATTTAAATAAATTAAATCTCAATTCGTTTTTTTTTTTTTTTTTTTTTTTTTGGATAACCACAAAAATAATTTAACACCGACGGTTTTCACGCCTCCCTCTGGAAATCGATCTAGTGCAGTGGGTATTGTTACGAGGGGCACGACCGACGAACGCAAATCCGTGCGAATAATAACAAAAAAAAAACGAATACGTAGCGCAGGAATGAGCTGTTTATCTGACTCGACCGATGATGCAGTGTTCTGGTGTACGCAGCGAAAACGATGTGAAACGACGGGGTAAATAAGGACCGGTAAGAATACAATCAAAGTGTTATGTGATATACGTCACGTGGTATCTATGGTCACGTTGAGACCCGTCGAATCGAGTGAATATGTTTGTTACGTCATATTATGACTAAAGAGCGGATGTCCGTGCTCCAAAAAACTATAACGTATGCTGTTAAAAATTTTGAAATATGCTTTAAAATAAATGCTTGATAAAACGTCATTATATGTCTAAAAATATATGCAAAATATGCTCAAATATATTAATATATTGCTAAAAAAAAAAAAAATGAAAAAATATACTCAAAAACATCTAATACGCTATAAAATAGTAAATAATATGTATTTGTTAGAACAGTCAAAAACTTTAAATCAAAATAAAATGATTGAATAATTTAAATACAAATTCATGTAGGTAGCTGTATTGTAATTTTCTTCCAAGGTTGATTTAATATGAAAAATTAAATTATTATTATTATTTATTTATTTATTTTTTTAATGTAAAATGTATTTCGTTTTACTTACTTAAATATGCATCACACTGAATAATAATTGTTTTTGAAATATTTTAAAGTGCATAGAACGTCGTATATCTGTCAAAATATGTTTATATTTGACAAAACTTCGCTCAACGTATACCGAAGTAATAGGTGCGTTTTTTTAAACAAGTTAAATCATCAGGCGTTAAGTTTTCTTCATCATTTAAAATGTTTGAAATCGTACACAGTATATCAAAACCCTTATTGTTTTGTATAACTTTTTGAAATTTTTCAAACACAGCAATTTCTTTATCGTTTTGATTACTTTTAAGACTCAATCCTACATTGAAAAAAAAAACATGAATATGTTTTGAAGGGATTATGGATCGAAATATGTAAATATATGCAACATACGAATTTTGATTTCGTTGTTATATGTCACAAAACAAATTTCTATCTTACTCTGCAACTTTTATTATAAAAGGAAAAAAATATGCAAATGCATGAACATGACTAATTGATTTTGAAAAGGGGACGATGGAAACAGATTAGAATCCCTCGTCTTAATCGTTGAAAACGCATTTTGAAAATTCGGTGCGGTATACTTAAATCTGTCGCCAAATCGTTTACCGTCGGAACGGCTCTTACCTGGTTGTCGATAAGAAACAACGGAGTTTTCCGGACGTGAAACCGTTTCGTGAAATCACTGGTAGGTTCTGGGAAAACCGCCGGTGAAAGTTTCATATTCGGCATCGACGGTAAATGTCATTTTATTATGAATCGAACTCGTGCCGTAATCGATTAGGTTGTTAGCGCACTTGTGTTTCTCTTTTTTCGAAAGGTTACGCAAACATTTGTCCGCTCTTCGGCGAAACTCAAAGAAATTTTCCACGAACCGAGTCGGATCTAGTCGTATTTTTGATCGAGGTATGCGAGCTTTTCGCAGAAACCCATCTGTAAATTATTCTAGTGCATAAGCCCACCCGTAGAATTCGATCACATCAGGGGCGAGATCAAAATTCAAAATTCAAATTTTAAATACAATTAAAAAAATACGATATTTTTACTTCCAACGTTTGTAGCCGTTGATCTCGTAAAAATTTCTAATCACGACTGATAAACTGAAACAAATACTTTAGGGGGAAACAGCCCCTATGCCCCCCCCGAGAACGCCTTTGCTCGTATGCGTATAAAATATACCGCGTGCGCATAGACCCTATGCCACTCGCTATCGTTTCGTTTAAGTTTTAATACCCATGTTCTGGTGACAACCTTTTTTTCTTGAGTTTTTGTTTATCCAGTACACGCATCTCAGACGTTGTTTGAATTATCTAACGATGTCTTATGCGAAGGTACTTACTTTATACGTTCAGCCAAGCCCCTTTTTCTTCCATACCCTCATAAAACTCAATCATTATAAATCCCGTATAGTATTTACTTTTCTAATTATTATCGTAATTACATCGCTTACGTATTCACGACAAGTGCTTATGCACGTTTCCTTAAAACTTTTTGCTACCGATGATCGTACAATGTAGATAGGAAAATCTTGTTGATTTACACGATTCGAGCGCGCAACATTCGTGTGTGATATATATGATAATCAAATTACTTTACTCGAAATTTAAACATCCGTTAAAAATAAACATCGTAGAAAAACGTTTGAATAACAGAAAGTTAATTACGAGGTTTAAACAATAAAAATGTTGTCGACAGTTTGTTACTTGTTCTCAAGACAAAACGTTCTGTTATTTTTATTTAAATAATAATAATAATATATATTTTTGCAAAAAACAACAAGTAACACATTGTATAGGTACGTAAAATAATTATTTGCAGCACCCCCTAAAAGCAAAGCTTGTGCTGGGGGAGCGGTTCTTATATAATGTTACATAAAATAAATACATAAATAATAAATTAGTGATAGTTGGCATTAAGAAGTAGCAAAATATATATATACAATATTTTAAACAGAGTAAAAGATAAGAGTATGAGTAAATATTGTGTTTGTCCACATTACCTATTTTGTATATACAAATATAACTATATACTTATTTATATGTTTTAGACACTATATAATACACCCACTAAATATGAATTCAAATTGTCACAATAGTTACTTGACATTTTTGTCATTGTAATCATAGTTATTAACCGTGAGATAATGTTGTTTGTTTTTTATGTGAATGACTTTAGAGTCGAATAATCAATCCGACACCACGTGTGCAATCACAGATTGTAATTATTTAAAGATTGTTTCGACCGCAATGACAAATGTAGTGTATTATGCAATACATAAAATATGTGCGAATAAGAATAGAAAACATTATGATGAAAATTTATCATAAGCCATATTTTACGCAAATAAAAACTTGCCCGGCACCGGTATGATAAATTGTACTTAATTTTTCTGCTTTCACGGTTAAAGTTGTTTTTTTTTTAGGCAGCCAACCAACAGTTCTATCTCCGAATTTAATATTTCGTTCGTTTTTTCGAATCGATTTTTTTCCTAAAAAACAAATAGGTATACAACACACACACACGGCTACAAAATAGTTTACACGTATAGTCGTTCGACATGTTCTCGGCTTTGTACGAAAAACATTTTTGTGTTTTATAATAATTGTTATTACAGTTTTTATTATTTCAAGTACTACTGTGTGTATTTAATAGTTAGCTGACTTTAAGCCCGATAACGCCGGTACATAATACACACCTAAAACTTGGAGCGGCTTCAATGCGCGCATGCGTCGTCGTGTATTTATTTTAATTTTTTAACATTCACAACGGGTTTCGTGTATTGTTTAGTTTTATCCCATTGCCACACGGGTGCGTCATTTGACGTGACGTAAGTTTTATTAATTGTTCGGTTGTGTTTTATTCGAGTGAAACTCGGTTTCTATTATTTTCCGTGCGAGTCGTTCGGCCAAGTTTGCGAAAAGTTTACGAACAATTCCACAGAAATACCGAGCGGGTGAAATAGTTTATTTTTTGCATTTCACCGCGGTCTTAAACTTTTAATTATGTGAACCGAAAATAACAATAATCTATACACGGTCGTCAAACTCGGAATACGGTCCCTAATGAATTTCACGGGTGATTTCGGTTCGGTATTAAAACGACGTAACGACAAACCGAATCACTACTATTATTTTACGATTGCTCTTTGTTATCTCCAAAGAACATATATACGCAATATATATATATACCATGTTCTCGATTTGAAATTCCCCGTGAGTGTGCTGCACGTTTTTTTTATATAATCTAAAGTGAGTTTAAGGCGATGCCGAACGTACAACGCGATAGATTGTTTTGTCTCCGGCGTTCGGAGAGAGAATGTTTTTGAATTTTTTTCCGATACTTGTGACGTTTAGGTTGAAACAGTTTTCGCGAACGCACGGCGTGACGGAACGGTCGGACGCAGTGAAATCGTTTGCGTTTTTGGAATTCTCATTTACAAACGATTCACGCCTTATGGACTAATACGCTCTACAGCCTCTCGTTCTTGTTTTTTTTCCCCGAGAATCGCTGCACGTGCCGCGCAACGTTCGAACCCCAAAACGCTGGGGTCGTAACACAGTGCACACTTTTCTGCCTGAAAAACATGGCCGCCTCCTTGACGCCTAGTGTTCTTAACGTGATATTGTACGGAAACCATTGAAATAATATCATATACACACACACACACACATATATATATATATATATATATATATATATATATATATATATATATATATGCTTGCGATGGTTTTCGACGCAGGGAGTTAATGAATCCATCAGTAGACACGGACGGACGGGGGGGGGGACAGGAAAACTTTACATTTGATTCGGACATAAAAATCAAAAACAATACATAACCATGTAACGTATCTTGTTGTGACTTAATTTTGTATAATGTAAAAAATCGTTCAGATCGTTTTTATTTCGTTGTCGATAAATGGGCTCTACGGGGTTCACGTAGTAATTGGTTAGCGGGAATACGTACTTATTTCCTACCGTACAATAATAATGACTTGTTTTGGTATGTAGTTTATACAATTAATTCTCTTAATTTAAACTCACGCGTCGAGTGACGTTTGACATCGTGAGGTGGCACGAATATTAAGGCGGAGACGTGATATTTCCGAAATATTGCTAAAAAAATGAACCACGAGTGGCTTATCCTCATATTGAATATAACGTTCGATTACAAAACACTAATGATATGTACACGCGTAAAATATTTAAAAAATGTTTTTCATACGCAATTTCATTTTTATTTTATTTCGATCGTGTAACAGTTTAAAATTTTGAAAATAAAATCAATAACAATCGCTATGAATCTGCGTAAATACATTTCACGTGTTGCGTTTGACACATATCAGTACGTATTAATAATTATTGCGGCACGTTAAATCCATCCGGCAAAAAGCGCTTTTAGTATTGTACATCGAGTACACCCGGATATAATACAATCGATTAGCGAAAAATCGAAAAACTCGACGTGTCCACGTTCGGGATTAATCTCCCACACGTTTGATTTTAGTTATTTTTAAATATTCGACTCGGGAAAAACTTATTTCGCGTTTCGATTAATTTTCGATTCATTTATGTGACGTCCGTGTCACAAAATAAATACACGCGTGAAAGAGTCGATACGGAGAAATAAAATTTACACGTGAATCTCTAATAACTTTAATTGTTCCGATAAAGTGTACCGCAAAGAGCGCACGTCCCGCACGAGATTCGGACGAGAACAATCCTCATAAGAGGGCGCACCGCACACACACACACACACGCACACGGTTAGCTTTCGTAAAGTCAGTTTGGCCGTGTTTGTTTTACTATTAATCAAGCTTAAATGTTGATGGAACGTTCCGATTGGTGTTTGTACAGAGTTCATACAGCACGCATTCACGCATTACACAATATACGGTATTGACGCACCACGGCGGCGGACGTGAATAAGTAATTCGTTTTGTTTGCCTGCACTTCTGTACAGCTCAGCTCCGTCGGCGAGCCCGTGGACGAGACGAGGCCCGCGTCAAGTTTGTTTGGCTTTTATTTCCGATATCCCGCGGTGTTATACCGTTTTGCACACACACGTGCATGTTTATATGTATATATGTATCTATACCTACGTGAATGGTACACACACACACACACACACACACACACACACACACACACACACACACACACACAAACTTTGCTTTGCTTTGCTTTGTTTCTTATAATCTGTATCGAGCTTAGGCTCCTACCAGATCGTGTAAAGTGTTAGGGATGTGGATTTGAATTATTATTAGAAGTGGAGTGGTCTATTTTTAAATCTTTCTTTAGTAAATTTTCTTTTGCTTATGTTTTTTATGTAGTTGAATGGTGAATTGAGAATTTTATTTTTGATATTGTTTGCTTGCTTAGAGATTTCTTCTTGAATTGTAGGTATTTTGGTTGAGTTTCGGATGGCTTGGTTATTTACGTACCAGGGACTTTTTGTTATTGACCTTATTAGCTTGGCTTGAAATGATTCTAATCTTATTTTGTTCGAGTTCGAGATGTTTGAGGCCCATGCTGGTGCTGCGTAAAGGAGGATAGGCCGAATGTATGTTTTAAATATATAGATTTTGGTTTTTATTGAAAGAGTGCTTTTGCTGTTTAATAGTGGAAAGAGTAAATAGTTTTTAAACACACAAACACGTTTATGTTTATACATATACTCGAGTCAATAATATACAATCAGCAGTCGTCTAGTAAACGTGTTAATCATCTGTTTATACGCTCACTATTAAAACTATGACGGACGGGTTTAAACGTTATCGAATGCGCATTGTTCCGATTAAATCACACACACACACACACACACACACACACACACACACACACACACACACACACACACACACACACACACACACACACACACACACACACACACACACACACACACACACACACACACACATACACACACACACACACACACGCATTAACTGCATTAGCACACAACAGACGTTCGCGTATCGGTGCGTGAGTTTGTGTACGCGTATACTAATTTCGTCTTTGCTAGCGATGCATCTCCGTCGTACCGACACACAGTTGGGAAAAGAGCTATCAAAGTTGGCAAAAATAGCGTTTATTGAATTGAACTATCTCATCATATTATTATGTATATCGATAGAGGAGTTCTTAATGCATTGGAAACCAGCTTTATTCCTGCGATACCGGCTTAAATTGATTTAGTCACAGCAGTCGTAACATTAGTCCACCACGCATTATAATATAACTGAATTAAAAAGTTGTTATTGTTTTTGTTATAACTTTGCGATTTTTAAGTGTACTACCTTAAAATTTTCACGGAAATACTAACTAAAGGTCAGTTTTGTCACACATTATTTAAATTTTTTTTTTTTAATTTTTTTTTGTTAGTATTAGTGCGTTATTTTGAATTTATATTTGTTCGTAATTTCATAATAAAGATATACAATTTTAGTTCACTTCCAAGTTTGTCCAAGCTTTAATGATTGCAAAATATAATAGCTACTAGAGTATTTTATCACCTCGATAAAAAAAATGTTGCACATATTTGCCCCATTCGGTGTAAATAGCTTGTGAAAGTCGCGACGTGGGTATTATATAACTGACAACGTGACGCGATCGCTGTTCGACGTTCCGACTGAGATGCTCAACTTGCTGCTCGTACCAAGGCATTAATAGTGTAGTAACGATCTGGATTGAACGACGATCCGAGTCGATGGCATGATAAAAAGTATTTTATTTTTTTTTTTTTATCCGGGAATAAATAATAAAAAGTATTATATTATTATATTGATTACCGATTTCACGTGATTAAGACGCGTGCGATTATCGATATTGTTGTAATTTTTATTTTTTTTTTTATATCAATACGTGGGAGTACACGGTTTCGCACGCGGGCGTCACGACAACGTGCACATTTTCGGAATGCTAAATATTAAAATTAGCATTTTTACGAGTACGATCTCGTTTTTCGATTCCCGGGAAATAAAAGCGTAATAATAATAGAACTATTTTGTATGGCTTTTGAATTTTCACCGGCATTTTAATTTAAAACTTGCAATAACGTTAAAAAAAATATCGAATGAAATTGGGTTCGAATTTATGCAACGATGTGGTCTCGTATAAATTAAAAGGTAAATTATTTTCTCTTTGAATCGCTTGATATTTGCTGTTCGTTTTATTTCGAACACATTGTTTCCATAATTTGGGTTACGCACTCGCGTTTTCAGTTTTCCCTGGTGTGGGCAACGCTGCACGTCTGTTAATTTGATTTCAATGGAAATTCAATAATTTTCCCACGGTTTTTGTTCGTTTTCATCAAATCTCAGAACGCCCGGGCGTCTGAACGCTCGTCGGTTTTCATTGTTATTTCCACGGCAGGCGTTGGTGTTATTTTATTTACAATTATCGTGTGCCATTGGGCTCTGTGGAAAAAAAAAAACGAGTAAAGTAATTGAGGTATTCAATCGATGTGATTTGATATTTTAAAACAAATATTTTATTTTGAAATACTGGCTGGTATTATAAGTAGTTTTATTTTGTGTCATAACATATTAGTATAAAACAAAATTATAATATTGATAAACGACAATTTCTACGCTTACGGTTCTGTTAAATGTAGAATTTCTTTTTTTTTTCAACTTTGGGTCTGTCACACGAGGTGACTCTTCGCTACGACTGCGTACCAGCGAGTAAAGTCGCTACGTCTGACAACGTATTCGCTACTAGGTATTCAAGTCGTAGCTATGAATAGTCGCGTCGAATGGAATTGATCATGTTCAATGATTCTACTCGCTAGAAATTAGCGATTATGTTGGTCACGTGACCTACTAGCAACTAAATTCGTAAAGTCGCCCCGTGTGACATCGGCACTAGCTGGTCGCTACCAGTTATCTATTGATTATCAATATGAATGTCATCAATCCTTCTATCTATTGTTATTACATTAATATTATTCTATTTCAATACATTTTACGGGTCGACTTATTAAAATAAATATGATAATATATTATATTTGTCCACTTTTCGTCGACTTGTTTTCATTTGTTTTCATACCATGAATAATGAGCAAGAACCAGCCTTAAAACGGTCATCTGATGATAAAAGTAGATTTTTACTTGCATACAGAAAACACGAATCGTTATTGGTTACAGCCAATGAAAATTCTTCTTCTTCTTAGGGTCAACAACCCGAGAGTTGGTTTTTAACTAGGAGAAGTTGTTCCTTGGGACGGGTTTACTGTGCAGTGGTTTGCCATTGCCTTCTGCACAGGGAAGATGACGGCCGCTCTCTCTAGACCAGTGTTTCCCAACCTTTTTGCAATGGCGACCCACAAAATTACACTTGTTCGGGTAGGCGACCCACCTTTCCCATAAAAAAGAAATAAAGATTGTCATGATAAACATATTTTCAACATGAAAATATGAACATATTTTCTAATGATTTTGTATAGGTACTTGTATCATTTAATATTTTAATATACCTAGATAAATACTGAATAACTGAAGTTATGAATACAATATACACATAACAAATAAAATACTAAATATACTATTAAATACAAATATTTATAAATATTTAATTGCTAATTGTAGACTTAAAGTGATGGCAGATTTTGAATGTTCCTGCATATGACTCCCAGTTCCCACTGAGGTAAAATGTCAGATAAACTGATACTGATATGTCCTGACTCATGAGTGACATCTAATCCGTTCCTTTTTTTTGTTTTGATATTAGCCATAACAAAAAATCCTTTTTCACATAAATAGGTGGTAGGAAAATGCAATAGTTTTTTTATCGCATTTAATGATAGTTCTTTTATTTACGTTTATGTTTCAAATTTAATAACTTTGAAATGTTTGGTAAATTTTCGATGGAAATAAATTGTATATATTTAGTAATTTTTATAATTAAGATGTTTTCCTTGTGATTATTTTATGAACAGACCCAATTTTGGGTCGCGACCCATAAGTTGGGAAACACTGCTCTAGAGAGTCGCCTGCCCAGAGAGAGAGAGCCGCCCGTGACCGAGGTTTGAACCGGCGACAGTGTGCGTCGGCAGTGACGCCTAGTTCCACTCGGCCACTCCGTCCACCCAATGAAAATTGCATGCGAAAAAAAGCACGTCAGAACAACAAGACTAGTTTGTGGCGTATCGAATTAATTTATCTATCACTCGCAACTCGCTATCTCGTACAATCCTGTGCGTGACAACCCAGTCGCAGAGACTTGATGCAGCGAGAAATCGCTGCTAGTAGTCGTGTGGCGAATAAAATCGTTTCGTGTGACAGCCGCTTTAATGTCGGTTATTGACTGTTTCGTAGTGTTTTTTTAGGGTTTATTATTGTTGATAATGTTTCAATCGTATTCTTACTTTGTTTTTCGTAATTTTTTCGTTCGTAACAATGTTCTCGTTTAATCTGTATCATAGTAGCAATAAAACACCGACATCGGCAATAAATACATTTGTATTGGTACGATAATTCCTTTTTTTGTGGTAACTTCGAGCAGGATTTATATGGTAAAAAAACACAACCGACGCATAATTTAATTTGGGCAAAGCGATGAGATGTGGTCACCCTGAACGACTAGAGTTTTTGAAAGTGTCTTGTCATTCATCATCCGCGTGCGAACCGTACCTGTGTATACTCGGCCGACTGGTCACGTCAACGCAATGCGTTCACGAAACGACTGTCGTATCGATTTCAAACACGCGTTCTACGTTCACGAGTCGCTTTATGGTCTTGTTCTTCTTCTTCTGCTGGCTTTATCTACTCTACAAGAGTTTTTGCCCCCATCACTACTTCACGACACTTCTCTCGATCATGTACTATATTTCTCCAGTCTTCAATTCCTATCCTTTTTAGATCTCTCTCGACCACGTCCATCCATCTTTGCTTCGGTCGTCCTCGTGGTCTCTTACCTGTAGGTTTCCAAGACAGTACCGTTTTGGTTATCTTGTCATCACCCTCTCGCATAATGTGCCCAAACCACTGGATTCTTTGTCTTCTCATGTAATATTTAATTGGAGTCATTTCTGTTTCTTCGATTAGTTCTTTGTTAAACTTTCTCCTCCACATACCAGTGTTCTCGTCTAATTTGGGTCCACATATCATACGCCATATCTTGTTTTCGAAGGTTGTTAGTCTTCGATCTGTTACGCTTGTAGTCGACCAAGCTTCGCATCCATATGCTAATATAGTTCTCACTATTACTGTGTAGAGTCTAACTTTTGTTTTCTTTGATAGCATTTTATTTTTGAAAAATTTGGATAGTGCAAATGACGCCTTTCCTGCTTTTATTATCCTTAATCCAATCTCTTGTGACCAGTCATTCTTTGTATTTATACATACGCCAAGGTATTTATGATCACTCGACGAAAATCCTTTCGAGACCTTTCGGCGGTGACATATCGTCTCGCCCGTTTACCGTGACCGCGTTTTACCGATAAAAACGTTACGCGTTCTCCAAATGCCTTAATACGACGATTATCGTTTGATGTTTCACAAAACTCGCTTCTCGGGGCCCCGGCGTTCGACGAGTAAACAATGCGCGTTAATTACACCGTTCAAGACCCGTTTTCCTCGAGTGTCCCGGCGCGCTCGGAATTAAAATATTTTTATCGTGAATCGCGCGCGCAATTGGATTCATCAAGGGCATTTCAATTGGCGTCGTGAGAAAACACGATTACCCGGGTAGTGACGGTCACCGTCGTGCCATCGTCGCGAACACGGTTATGGAAACGTCTCGAACGCTAATTAGACGTTAACGCTGAAATACCCTCGTTTGTTCGGGGTGGTAGTTTTCGAAGCGGGAATAAAAACGTGATTGCATTACCGTTTTTCAGCCCGCCCCCGACATTAACGACATCGTATTGTTATCGTTTTATTTCTCGAGATTTACACTCTCTCGTCGAGACCGCGACCGATGCCGTTCTATATAAAAAAAAAAAAACAAGCGTGAGTTTGAAAACGTCATCGACATCGTGTCGATCGCGTTAAAATGGCGGTGCGAAAGTGGACGTCGACCGACGTAACGGTCATTTATCGTCCGATCCGTTTATTAGCTGAATAAACCTAAAGATATAAAAACCGTCGTTCCATAAAAGTCCATCGACACCGGTCGGCTATTATTGGAACGACGGCGGCGGCTATTCATATCGTACGGACGCGTTTTACGATTTTAATGCCGCTTAAATCGTTAAATCGTTCGGCAGTTATAACGGTAATAGATCAAGAGTCGAACAAAACGATGTCATTCGAACGAAAGTCGTAAGTGCAAACCGCACGTGCCGAACGAGCGGTCGGATTTTCGAAATCGACTCTTTACGTTTTCAAATCACTTCGTATCACACACACACGCCCGTGGTTTAAGACGATTTTGAAACGATTTTGAACGGGATTTCATCTCCGAAACGAATTATCGTGAGGTTCGGTCAGAGAGTTAGGAGTCAGGAGAAGAGCTCGATACTCACACTCAATTTTCGCCGGATAAAGCGCACGCGGACGAATCTTCTTGACAGAGTTGCCGCGGTCGAATGAAACGTAACCCGAGCACCGATCGCTGTTTCAAGTGGTATTTCGTGATTAACGCGAACAGATTCGACGTGTGACGGTATAAATCACGTCGATAGTGTCACTGAACGACTGTGGCGGTCTCGTATATGACACGATATGCCCGTTGATCTTTTGCTAACAATAATGGTAATTTACCGAGGAAAATTCACATAAATTTGTCGTGAATTCTGTAAATTTGGTGAATTCCGATAATTCTTGTTTGTCGTGATTGGGACCACCCTAGGAACTTCTAGATTCTTTTTTTTTCATGAATTTATAATTATTGTAACGCTTGTTTGTATTATTTACTGGATATCAGGGTGTATTCTTGGTATTATAAATTTAAAATAAGATTTAATTTAACTACCTCGTAGTGTATTACACTATTATTGACTTTTGTTTGTATTTTAAATTATTTTATATGAATATAAATACTATACATGTACCTATAAAATACATTGTAAATTAATCAAATCGGATTTATTATAGGTATCTTGACATAACATCAGCAGCAAAAAAGACAAAATAAATTCTAGTCTTTTAGTTTTATTTGTCTTTTTCTCTAATTATAAACATTGAAAATTTGATGTTTTAAGTTTAACAATATCAATTATTCCATTCGACTGATATGTTATGAATATATACTCTGTTAAGACGTTTGATTTGAGGTGTCACATGCTAATTTTTTTGGTACAAAAATATTAACTTATCGAAAAATAATAGGTGAATTTACCAGCAATTTACCTTACCGGTAAATTTACGCGGTAAAAATTTACCGAGCTTACATCTCTAGATAAAACCAATGAGAATATCCAGGAAAATAAAAACGATTTCAAATGCGGCTGATAGTAAAAAAAAAAAAAAAAACAGCAGCGTGAGTACTTATAATAATAATGAAAAAAAAATACCACGACGTATTTTAATGTATTATTAAAAGGTAATTGAATAATCAAAAAAAAAAAAAAAAAAACTCGTACTTAGTGTCGGTCGGTAGATGAAAGGACGTAGGGGGGACGCGTTTCTCCTAGGCCGGCGTTGACGGGGACCGCGGGGGCACGCGTGCGTGCAATTTAAATGGAAATTCTTAAATTCCGTGCGTGCGTGTGTGTTATTTTAAATATAAATATTTCGTTGCCATGTACGTGCGAATGGCTAGGGTAGAGGGATGGCGTGGTGGGGGCGCAATGACATAATAATCATAATCATAATACGAATACCACCGCGCGCAAGTCTCTCCTCGTATATTTTCGTATTATTATTGAACGACTTTACGCGAGCGTTCCCCTCGGCCTACCTACCTACTGTTCTTAATCACTCAGTCGTCGTTCTCTCTCTCTCTGTTTCTCTTTTTTTCTCTCTTTCAACTCCGTATGTACGGGTTTGCGGCAAAAAATATGCGCCTCTCCCGGTGCAGTCAACGAAAATAATATTATTACAATAATACGATTACCAAGTACGCCGTTGTAATACCTACGCAAAATGTAATTTGTAATCGCATTTAATGTAATCGTAAATAACGGTTCTGCCAATACACGTCGGTGTACCGTAATTGCCTACACGAAACGCCGGTTTTTTTTTCGTATTACGTGGATGTCGACGAGCGTTGGCGTAGCCGGAGGCGGAACTCGACGCACGTTCCATCGTCATACTAGTTTTTTTCGATCGTTCAGGCCAAAGCGCA
This sequence comes from Therioaphis trifolii, assembly GCA_027580255.1. Taxonomy (NCBI): domain Eukaryota; kingdom Metazoa; phylum Arthropoda; class Insecta; order Hemiptera; family Aphididae; genus Therioaphis; species Therioaphis trifolii. Next base: position 5,425,864 of record CM050409.1, on the reverse strand, counting down.
TAGGAATCATAGTGGATTCGATTAAATTACGTGCTAAACGATTTTCGTGATTTTCTCATTATTTCATTTGGTCGGCCAAACGTACGTCGATAATACAGTACCTAATTAAACGGCGGAGGGAGGAGGGTTATAGACTCCATCGAACATCGTTCGTGAACTCTACCGATCGTGGACAACCGAGAGATCGAGTCAAGATGAAAGTGGTGTACACGTTTCACCGATCCATACGTTACAACCGAAATCGTAAGTTGTTTCGTTATTCATTTTTCGTCACCCCGAAATCACGGAAGACGGTCGGTGTCGGAATGTCGATCAAGCGCACGTTTCATCGAGTCGACTAAAGAGGCAGACCTCAGTTAATCGTCTACGGTCGTCAATGTCGTCGACGACGTGTGCATTTGTTTCGATCGGTTCGCGGATGCGATACTCGTTGTTTAAGAACGTAAAGATTCATTTTCTCACGCATCTTCGTTTTGACCGTCAAGACACCGTCGAACGTTCTGATTGAGAAATTGTATGATCAAAAGAACGACTATTTTCCATTATCTCCAACGTGGATGGAAGTTCTCTCACACACACATACACACACCAGACCAACCGTCGTCGTTCGCGTGGTGCCCACTCGACGCATTTCCACGAGTCATTACGCCAGTGCCGTAGCCAGGATTTTTTTTCGGGGGGGGGGGGGCTATTATATTTTCTAGGGCTAGGGTACTACAGGATTTTTTAAAAAGTTATATTTTAATAACTATAATTTTTTTCATTTATTTTCAATTTACTCATTTACTAAAAATTCAGATTTTACCAACTTTGATAATAATAATAATAATAATAATAATAAAAATAACCAAAGAAATAAATAATTAAACAACTGTTTATAATTTAAAATCCAATCTTCTTTCTTTTTTTGAAGCAAACATATTAATAATTACTTCAGAATCAATATGGAGATCTCTTTGAATGTTCATCAGCGCTAAACCATTTAGTCTTGTCTCACCTGTAGAGTTCCTTAAATAAGGCTTTATTCTTTTTAAAGTAGAAAAACTTCTTTCGACTGATGCAGTTGATACTGGTAATATAGATAACATTTTTAAAAAAACATTTATGTTTGGAAACAACTCTTCTGGACACTTTGGTAATGTACCCAAGGAATTTTTTGGAATACAATTTTTTTCACTTGACCATTTTTGTTTCCAAAAATCAAATTCATTTTCAAGTAATTTGTAATTTTCTATAACCAAATCTTCTTCATTAAATAAAATTTCTGGTTTTAAGCCGTTGAAGGAAGAATTTCCAATTTTATTGGGTAGTATACATGATAATGAAATAATAATATTAGAATTTGTTTGGAATCGTTCATTAAATGATGCAAGTATATCATCTAAATATACATAACAAATTGATTGCCTATAATATGAAGCGTAGTCATTATTGTGTACTTGATAATTTTCTCTATGGTATAACTGGAATTACTCCAACGGATTTACCAATTTCACAAGCTTGATGGTAAATCTCAGTAAATGTTTCTTCGTTTCGTTTCTTCGTTGCAGTAAGTTCTAGAATTCAGTTTGCCACTAGATAGTTACTTACGTCTTACCTTATCACGATAGTAAAATACTATACAAAATTGAATACTTAATAGTGAATAGAAAATACTAAAATCATGGTCGAATGTGGATACATGAAAGTATGAAACGAGTAACGATTTATGCCAGTAACAGGCGAATAAAATATACAATTTCTGAATTTCCAATTTGATATTTCGGGGGGCGCGGGGGGGAGGTGTTACCTAACCTAAGCCCGAAAGCCCCTCCCCCCTAGCTACGGCACTGCATTACGCTCTTTTTTAAACACACACAACTTTGCCAGTCGTACCGTGGCAGCAGTCGACGTCATCACACGCCACGAGCACATATGATCCATATGTGCTAATATGGCATAATACGCACACGACGGGCGCTTCTAGTCGTTAAAAAACGCCCGGTCGTACGTTAGGTCAGGTAAAGCGTATTTTCATTGGTCCCGTCTCGATGCTTTTACCCTCTTCGAGATCCGCCACTGTGTTCGGACGTCGCGAAAAACTGCGGCCGCGTCACCGGCACTCGATCGGAATCGTCCGTCGACCACACGTCAAATGAGAAATAAAAAAGTTGAAAAAAATAAAAATAAAAGAAGGCATCCGGTATTTTGAGTCGCTCTGACTGACGTCTCGCGATCGTCTTTGACACGGACCAATCGAGTATACTTAGACCGGTCGAGGTTTGGCGACGTAGGCGTCGTGACGTAGAACGACTTGAGATTCGACTCACGGTGTGTACCGTCTTAGGGATATTTCGTCGTGCCGTCGGATCGTCGCACAGTGGGACGAAACTGATTTCTAGCTCGCAAAAATTAATAACTCTTAAAATTTATGCTACAAAAATATGATGAAAATCAAAACTTACAGTTATAGGGATGCCGAATTCGAATTTTAGTATCGGTTTTGTAAATTTACAATGCGTCATATCTTTTAATTATTTGATTCTCGACACAAAAAAATACAAATATAATTTTTGACACATACATGTTCAAAACGAGTGAATTTATGTCTAAATTAAAATATAGTAGCATTAAACTGATTTCAGTTGGATAAACCCTTAAAATACACATCAAAGTTGTTTACTATAAAATTAAAATATTAAATAAATTAATATAATATTACGTAGTCAAAAACTTAAAATTATTATCAACACTATAAATACGACACAAATTTAGTAGAGAAAAATAATTTATAATAACCGATCAATTATGAAACGCTTCAAAAATTGACTTTTGGCAAATCAGAAATGGGTTTCATCCCACTGCGCGTCGTCGTCACCGTCACGGCACACACGGTCTTGAGCGCACGCTCGACCGTGAACGGGACGCGGGCGCGGGTGAAAAATTACAGTTGATTTCGCCTTTCGTCGCCGCACGTTTTTTCACGCGCCTCGTTTTTTTATTATTATTATTATTTTTTTTTTTTATATGTATTATAACCTGACGCATGAAGCGTACAAACGTAATAATCATCCGGCACAACGTCTAAAAGACGTCAGCGAACGCATTACTGTTATTATTATTATTGTTGTTGTTGTTGTTATTATTACTGTTTTGTCGTGTTTCGCGAAAGAAATAATTTTCGTTCTCTACCACGTTGTCGTGACCTAGCCGGCGTGTCACGCGAACGTCGGAGGTCCCGCAATCGTATAATAGTTATAATATAACAACGACGGCGGTGGCGGCGGCGAAAATAATAACAATCGTAAACGCGGAAAGGCACTTCAGGTGAGGGTGAGGGGTGGAGGGAGGGAATGAAAGTCGACCGACTTCCCCGGCGTGTACATGTGATACTACGCGCGCCTAATACGCGTGTTGTGCGGTCGGCGTAAATTATGTAAACGTCTAGAAAAAGGTATTCGCCGCCGCCGCCGCCGCCGCCTCCGCCGTTTCCGTTCCCCGTCGAATCGAGCGTTGTTGTATTTTTATAATCGTCCGACACTACGTTACAACGACGAGAGAAAAAAAAAAAAGTAAATAAATAAAAAAACGACTTTGACTTACGCGGAAAATACGAACGGAAAATTCATAGGCGTCGTCGTGTCTTACAGATGTCACTGGAAACTTTTTGTCTAAATAAATAATGCCCCGCGTTAAACTTTGCGCGCAGAGTCTATGAATTCTCTCGAACGTCACACTCGCACTACTTACGAAGCACTCGCGCGTGACGTACGTACATTATTACGTACGCACGACGTGTTGTATACGTCGTCGTCGTCGTCGTCCGTGGCGTCTATGCAAATTTTTATGCCGCCCGTCGCCCCGCGTTCGTTGAGCCGTAAATCATGCGACGACTCGGTGTCGAGGAATCCACGTGGTTTTTCCCCTAAAACGTGTCGTAATCGATACGCGATACGCGCGAGTGCGAACTATTACATTTTGTCAGACGACGCGTCTCGACACCGTTCGGTCGGTGGCTGAAATTCGAATTTGTATAATACGTTGGACTCGCGGGTTTTCGCGGAAGACGTTTAGATTCAGTGATGGAACTCATTGGACCGATTGGCCGGAAACTAACTGCAACGTGGCTCTTGTGAAACTCGTCGAAACTTCTTAAACTTTCGGTCTTATTGGTTGTGGTGGGGGGGGGGGTGAACAGTTTCAAAAAAAATTCTAATTTTTCACGAAATTTAACTATGAAAAGTAGAAAAAACTTCGAATAAAGCTGAAAACTTCAGAAAAAACGTGCGTGTACAATATGTTAGAATAATATTTTTCATAGACGTGTAGTATTTCCATCGGGTGTTTTTAACTGAACATAAAATGAAATTAAAAATATATATATATATATATATATGATACGTACAGGGTTGAATCTTTACCCATACTGTTCTGCTCGATTTCCATAGGCACACCGAAAACCGAGAGGAGAGATCAACAACTCATTCTTGTGCAAAGAAAAATATCGTGATATAATTTTATAAGTGTGTGCGATAGCGTGTCGGTGTAGCGCAGTCAATGAGATGTCTTCGATATTGAAACAACGTAAATAGCATATAATCACGGCATAATAGGTATGTCGTTTACACGTGTTTTTCCATTTACGTGTCGTTTTGCGGTCGTGTTCAGAGAACGTCAGCGAAATCTAATACCTTTCTTTCACTCTGGACGACACCAAAAGAAGCCGAGGGCCCACGCGAACCGCACAGTGGGAGGAATACGAGTTCTAGCCGGCCAAAATTAATAAAGTCAAAAATCAATACATAAATGATAGGTAAATAAATATTACATATACACTAAATTGTATTTCAACAGAATTTCTAAATCCAACCAATTATCATTTTTTTTTTAAAATTTAGTCAAACACCGATTTGAATCTAACCATTTCTTCTTTAACGTACTACTAAATCCTTCAACTTTATTTTGAATACATTTATCAAATTCCTCATTGCCATCTAAATTCGATTTTTCTCCCAGCCTATGAGTTATGTAAGCAATCATTGCATTTCGTAATTCATAAGTACTTGATGTTAAAGCAAAACTATTATTTTTTAAAACATCAAATAAACAGCGTTTTTTTACGATGCTACTTTCATCTAAAAAAATAAATTTATTTCAATAAGGGGCAAATTGGAGCAACTTATAAATGAAATAATTCAAAGTGTACATATATATGCTTAAACTAAAACAAAATTCACACCTCTAAGAGCCTCTAAAAAAAATTTCTACTCAATGAAAATTAAATAAAGTGGAAATTCTTTAGATTCATGATATCTATGAATTTTTATTACGACATATTACTTAATAAATAGTACTTAGAACAAATGTAACTTACTTATGTCTGTTGGTTGATCCATTTTTGATTTAGCAAAAAACAATTACATTTACACTCATGAAATAACGACAACGGACAAACTAAAATGAAAGCTATGTACGAATAACAAGTGATTGCGCTGAATGCAATAATCTTAAGTACATTACCTACTCCTATCAGCTCATTAATTAACAATTATAACATAATCTGATATATTTACCATCGTCATATCAGTGGGTGCAAATATTCCCGATATTAATCATTAATTACAATACCAAAATTTTCTACTTTTGGCCAGCTAGAACTCGTATTCCTCCCACTGTGCACCGTTTCGAATCGAAACTCGGCCAACGCAAAACGGACCAGAGCGCATAACTTTACGTCGGTGCTCGGCCGTACATACGGCCCGTAGGTTTTTACGGCCATACGAAGAGGAAGTCTCCACGTCGTCGCACGTTCGAAGCGGCACGCGCCTCTGCACACCGACGACGGTCATCGTTCCGTCGAGACCGTGGAAACGCGTGTTGCGAGGGAACAATTTAAATCCCTGTGTCGTAGTATAATCTTACCCCTTGACTTTCGGTAATAATATCCTTAGATATTTATACCCCCCGGCAAGATAATCCTAGGATATTTTTACCTGGTGGGGATAAGGGGGTAAGATTTGGTTGTTAAACCAGATGCTGTGGTGTGTCAAACACGCGATCGTCGTGAGGAGTCGTTCGGTTGCGCATAAATTCGACTATCGTCGGTCCGACGTATTCTTAGCGCTCGATGTCCACCGAAACACCCCTGTCGTTTCCACCCCTAACCTCCCGTGAATTCTCGTTCGTCATTGCCGTGACCGACCGGGTGTACGCTCAGGGGCTCATAAATTATAACAACAACACACACACACGCACACGCACACACACACACTCACACACAGATATATATATTACAAAACGACGTCCGGCCGTTTCCGAGGCCTAGCCGAGCGTGCACGTCCATTCTGTCTCTGAGCAAAAGTCGAGACGTGAGGTCGGTGGTAAGAGGTCAGTTAGTAGTAGCCAGCCAACGAGTATATAATATACAGTATACACGCGAGTATGTATACATGTATTTACAGGGTGATCTAGCAGGACTTTAACGTATAACTATTTAAAATAAATTAAAATTGAGGTTGTTAAAGTTTCTTCCTTCAGGGAAATTTAAAATGTTTAGTAAATTTCATACTTTTTAACTATCTTAAAAGGGTTGTTTCGCTAACGAAATTTTTAAAATCAATTGGGAATCTATTTTTATTTTATTTTTACGTTTAATTTATTTATTTGTTTTGTTTATTCAATGTGAATGATCTGTTTTTAGTTGATTTAAACGGTTGAAAAACTGAAGTTTCTTGTATTGTACGTGTTAAATTTGTGATTACCACGTGCGCAACTACATTGCACACCTACCGCCCTATGATCTTCATAAAACTTTAAAAAACATAAAATCACACAAAAACTTAATGTTTTGCACCAATTCATGTTTTTCAACCCCTAAAATTTGGAAAAAAAATATTAAATTAAACTATTATTTTATGATTTCCTAAAAAGAAACTTTCAAATGTGCATTTTAATTTATTTTGAATATTACATTTAAAATCGCTGAAATACATTCACCCTGTATGCATGTATATTTTATATATTATATATATCTGTGTGTGTGTGTGTGTGTGTGTGTGTGTGTGTGTGTGTGTGTGTGTGTGTGTGTGTGTGTGTGTACATGTTTACACGAACGTCGTCGGCGTATATGTCGGTCTCTGCCGTCTTGGACCCTAATTAATTGCGGTCACCCAATGACTCGGGCGTGCACAAGACGGATTGGCTTCGTCCGGCGGCGACGGCGGCGGCAAATTCAAGTACGAGTTGATTAAAACGTTCGACCGACGTGTGCGTAAAAGGGTCGGTTATTGTACGTTTACAAACATTACGCGTCGTATGAGAAAGTGCGTGAGTCAGGCATGTTCGTTTTTGTTTTTTTATTCATTTATTTTTCAATTTTTTATTTATAATATTATTGTCTTCTGGATACATCGCGTCCACTTGGTAGATGTATTTCGCCACGCACCACGTGATACGAATCATCGATAACAAATCTACAGGGTGTCTCGTGAATATATTCAAAGGGTGATTTAACTCTGGACGGCGTATATTATATTCGAATTATTCTGCTCGTGTTACTTTGAATAAGCAATACAAATACACGACTATGGACATTTTTTTTACTTCTTTGTGTTTTCATGATTTTTCAGATTTTCACTGTTCATAAATTGTTACGTCGATATATATATATATATAGTATATACATATACAACGTTATATTATAATACGAAACAATTTAATTGGAATTTTTGGTATTCGATTTCGTATTGATGGACAAATTATTAAATGATGAAGAAGCAAGGGTTTATACGCCGAAAAATGTACTTCCACTATGTCGCTTTTTTTCTTTTTACATTATATTATAATTTAATTGTAGTTATACCTATCTCCAACACTCCATTGGGAACGATAATAATGATTTAAGTACACAAACTCGCAAGCAGAGTGTTCTCTTTCACGGTATCATGTTATAACTATAATAGTGGTTGATATTTTATACAACTAAAAAACTCAAAAAAAAACATAGAGATAAAATGTTGATATCTTCATGAACATGTAATTCAATCAAACTGTATTTGTATTCCTAGATGAAAAAAAAAAGTATCAAATAATTTATTATGGCGTGGGACATAATGTTAAAAGAGTGATATGATTTTTCCATACTTATCAATACAGACGTAAATAATCAAATAACTGTATACATATACACAGATAATTATAACACATATAAAGTATAATATATTATATACTACATACTTATTTCTTGGTGGCACACCATACTAGTTTTCTAGGCATTTTATAATCTGAACGTAAAGAATGATTTTTGGCGAGTCTTTTTTTTTTTTATTTTGCTTTTCTTTCTTATAATCGCGTTTTTCGGTGAAATGATATGGTTCCTATATATTTTTCAGACTTGAAATTTTATATGAAGAATTTCTTTCCCTTTTCCCTTTATTTGTTCAAAGCTTAGGGAAAAACAGTCGATATATGCTTCTGTCCCGTCGTAAAACTTTGTTTTGATAGAATTCAAAACGTAATAACATTACGGCCGGATACTGGAAATGTTTATTAATTTTTAGTTAAAAACCGATCGTAGTTTTGAGAAAAAATTTATTGATTTCTGGAAAAACGTTAGGTTTTTCTTGCATATAACGTGTGTTCCTAATGAACGTGCTATAATTCACGAAAAAGACGATGTTAAGCACTCGAAAAAAGAACAAGCAAACTTCGTTGTAGTATGGCTTTATTTATTTATTTTTTTTTTTCATTAATTTTATTTACCGATCGTTTTCTCGCTAAACGTTTGAATTAAGTCGATCAGTTTTTTTTCTTTTTCATGTTTCCGATCGAATGACCCCCGAGACGAGACGACAAACGAATACTATGCGTAATTAATTAATATTTAAATACCGAAAATTTCCTTTTAAAAAGCTCGAACCCTTAAACACTTCGGCCGTCCAAAGAAAACTCGGCAGTGTTTTTAAATAAACAATCCTAATTGAGAGCCTCGGAGTATAAATAGCAATTATTTTTCAAGTATTTTTTTGGTTACAATTTGTAATTTACAATCTTTTCCGTTTGTTTTTTTCCTCCTCGTATTAAATTAAAAAGACACTAACCGATTATGCGGTTGCGATCGTCAACGTGTACCTGAAATAAGCCGATAAAAAGAATCGAGATCATCTCCACCCCTCCCCGTCTTACTCGTAATAATTTTGCCAAATAATATTTAGTTATAAATTAGTTAGTAGACTGTTAGTAACTGCGAACGCTGTCAATGACAATCTGTTAGGTCGTATATCTATATCAGATATGAATAAAATAAAGAATACTAAGAATAATATTTGTAAAAAGCGAATGATTGAACACTTTTTTTTTTTTTTTTAAATATTCTCTCGCCGCCGCGCCGGTTGAAATCCATAAAGTTTTAAAATTTGATTTTTCTCTCCCCGTCAAACCTTGGAAAATCGTGTATGACTTTTATTGCTCTATACTTGAAAAATCGTTACCGGCGTATGGCAAAGCTATATAATAGCTCCCCGTGGAATGAACGATGTAAATACTGCCCAGCGCACTGTGGCCCGGTAACTATAGTAATTATTCAGGAATCACGCACAGGCACGAGTCAAACATAAAAACTGCAATGGACGTCAAAACAAGTCGATTGAACCCGTGTTTCGAATTCGATATGATTTATTACTTTAAAGCCGAATTTTTTAACTCTACTAACTAATTTGTTTATTTCGAGGCATTTTTAAAGTTTTTTTTTGTTTTTTTTTTAACGTTTGTACATTATATTTTTTCATGCAAATGTAAGTATTGTAATAACGACGGATTGAAATGTTCGGAATGTGTAGTGGTCGGAATGTGTCAATCGTGTAAAAAACAAAACTGAATATTAATATTTATTTCAACAAGTGATGGAAGTACACGACGAATATTGATTTAAAACCAAAAAAACGTTTTATTATTTAATAATTTTTTTTCTGGTTTTCAAACACCGGGAAATACATTTTTCGAGCATTTAAACCCCAGCGTTTACTAGCCGTTTACTAGTCGATATTTCGTCTACGCGTTTGACGGCTCGCAAACGCATTCGGGAAAAACGTCGTTTCACGCGCCGCGCGTTGACGGATTGAACGACAACGGTTCGTCATTAAAGACGACTACACACCCATCGTAACGTTAGGCCCACGTCGACACGGGCTCAAATGACGTTCGATGTACGCAATATGTATGTTGAATTACAGATATATTTGCCTCAAATAATAGACGAAAATACAATTAGTGACTACCTACCGATACATGGATCTTATAGTGAGAGTTAACTGCAGTAAGAAGAAAATGATATCGAATAAAAATAATGAAAATAAAATGAAATACAATACTTCAATACTTTATCTAATGATAGGGAGACCGTGGTGCAGTCACGCCAACCTGCGATTTCGTCGCTCGTACGCACAGTCGTGGTTTCAAGTCTTTCGCGTACACAACCGTAACACTAGGTTCGATATTTACGACGCGGCAGTGTCGCGGTATGAACAGATACAGAATCAGTATAAAGTAGATTTCAGTGGTTTTCTTTTTATTTCCATTTATTTATTTATTTATTTACGTATTTTTTTCGGCGCGGTACCGAAGAGTAATCGATATTTCCTCGCTCATTTGTCGGGATAACTTATTCAAACCGATCGATTTGCGTGAACTACGAAAACTATAACTGCAATAATAATGCTAATACACGAAACACTTTTTCCGTTTCAATCATTCTTATTTTTTGTTTGCCTATTTATTTTCACAACCTTCCTGACCTTGAGAAGTTTTATCGATTTATCATTTTGCGTATATTACAGCTGTTTCTGGTCAAAATGGTTATGATTAACGAATATTATTTATGTGTTTTCAAAACGTCATATTGTATAGTGCCCCGAAATGTCGATAAGGTCACTCTTAAGAGTATTCCTCTTAAAATCTTGAGGAAAACCATCGAATACGATCGCCATGTTAAAATTTTTAAGTACAAACCAATGTAGTCGTGAAACGAATCCACGAAAATGAGTATTTCGATAACTTTGTCGACACGCCGTCATAGGGTGGTTTAATTAATCAATTAATCAATAAAAATAGATTCCACTTACATCACCGCACCTGAATCTATACCTAAGTGTTGACAAATCCTTCGTTTCTCCCGCATCGTGATCGAGTCGGTCGATAGCGGATGAATCGACTTCGAAAAAAAAAAACAAAACCCTTCAGGGATTTTTTGAATGTCGTATATGTTTCAAAAAAATCGATGCGTAAATAAGGGACGGTCATAGTGCTGGGAACAAACGCATTATCATCGCTTTGCGTCGTATCCTGTTTAACGGCTACCGGAATGATCCCGTGGAGAGACGACGGGCTTTTGCGGTCGGAAACGATAAGACGGGGGCCGGCGCTTAACGCCACTGTGAAAACGAACACGTGTCGCCAAAGGTCTCTGAGCGTTTGCGCCGACCCATCTCGCGAGCCGTTCCGCGCACTACAACGGTCGTGTCCGTGGACGGAACGAGTCGCGGATCCGGTACACGCGTGAAAAACTCTCTAGTGCGGATTTACTCGTAATCGCCTTACGCGAGACGAACGTTCGCGAGAACCCGAGTGCGCACGTGCAGTGCACACGTCTCCGTCGATCGGTATAAAAGAACGATTACGACCTGTAACGAATTATGTGCGTTTCTTAATTTTTACGATACGGTTTTACAATAAGGGTAGTAAACAGAACGGGGGAGGGTACTGGAGGGTACTCAGTAGTGCCACCCGACGGATTGTTTTCGTAGGTCTGTAGGCCAGGTCCGATTCAAACTTCTCTCGGGCAGGATTTTCGGGAAAGGAAAATCGATTGGTTAGCTGGTTTCGTGTTTTTTTCGATTAAAAACTAAAACGCGAACACGTGTACAGCACGCACAGGCGTGGACTTTGGTCACGCCTAAGGTTTTTTGTTCTTTTTTTTAAACGAGAACTAAGGTGAAAATACCCGATACCTCGATATTTCGAAAAATCATAGTTTTTTTTTTTTTTTTTGTATATCGTATCTCTCGTGATTGGCATGCCATCGTGGTATTACACTCCGGACGGCGCGGCGTGGCGGTCAGTCGTAGCATAGAATATTTTTTTTGTAGAATCGACACTCTACGAAGTTAGTTACGTACGTATTTCTTGGAATAGATATAGACCGTGAGCATAATATCGTTTTAATAATAATAATAATAAGTTTACTAACGGAATAAAATTCAAATTTACAATAATAAAAAAGCCGATAAGATAATGGTGGTGGAAGTTCGTCCTTCGTCGCTTCGCTCCTCGGACAAGATAATGGTGAGGAGTGTATAGCACTTTCTATCATGGGATCACCTAACCTAACCTCGGACAAGATATTGGTGATGAATGTATTAAGTTTTAAAGAAATGATGACTCATTTCTTTAGTATAAAACGATTCTGAGCAAAGCTTCAGTGTAATATAATATATTATTTATATACTGTTTACGTATTTTTCGGTTATTTGTCTGATTTTTGGTGAGTTTTTTCGTTATTAAACCCTCATAAAATATTCAATTTTTAACTCGTTAGAAATTTTCTGTTGCCAAAAGATTCGAAACATGTTTTTATATCTATATTCCAAGTTTCATTGTGATCGGACACACCAAAAAAGATTTATATAGATTTTAAGTTGAAAATTAACGTAAAAACAGTCGATATTCATATACGAATTTATATGAATTTGTTAAAACGTGTATAAAAAAAAATCCTGACTAACGATTTTTGAACTTTTGTTAGGATAATTAGGTAGGTATATGAGTAAGGTCATATTAAATTTTCAGAACTTTTTGTCAAATATTTAAAATTATATTACATAAAAACTTTCAAACAATTTGGTAAATTAAAAGTTCTATATTTAAGTCAAAAGTGCTTTAATTGTTCTGAAAATTTTGTCCAATATAAAAAAGTATGTTTTTGATATTGGATCAAATTTTCAAGTTTCTAGCTTCAATACTTTTTGATTTATGACTAAATACCTAAAATCTGAACAGTGAAAATCTCGTTTACGGCGGATTTTTAACGATTTTACCGTTTTTACTCAGTTTTTCGATCGTTATTCTTGATTACTGGAAAAACTATGGAGATTTTGGAAAAATGACCTCTCTAAAGTACCATCTCAGTTCAATTTCGAATCTAAAGAGTTGCTGGACGAAACTTTTGGACAAGGATTTCTATACGAAAAAGTGTTTACAGAAAAAAAAAAAAATAAAAAAAAAAAAAATAAAAAAAAAAAAAAAAAAAATAAACATCATTGTAAAACCATAAGATCCTTCGCTTCACTCAGAATCTAAAAGTTAGACAAATTGATTATATAACGATTCGATTAAAACAGAATATATAATAGTAGGTAATAATCTAGAAATTACAATTTAACGAGCTAAGAGTCATATTGAACGGGTCCAAGTTCTTAAAAAAGTTACCACATGACATAAATATAATAGCAGGATAGTATAACATGTATAGTTAATTTTAATAATAGATAGATAAAAAGGATGTTTATTTCTTGAATTTTTTAATATTTACATTGAAATTAATACGCTCCAAAAGTGGTATTTATTCGATTATCCACTCGACATTTCGATATTGAATTATTCAAATGTTTTTTATTATATGACGACGACCCAATACCGTTGGTATTAAACGAGTGTAGGTCGTACATCCCGACTTAATTGTTTAAAGTTTTATTTATATCCATACATTCGTATCAGTTTCGTCATACATTATATTTCTACTCTCCTATGTGTTCTTCGTGTGTTTTGTTTTTTTATTTTTTCTAGTGGTACGGGGGTATTTGAAGGGGTGGTTAGTGAAAAAAAAAACCGATTCGTCTGTTATTCCAAAACGATCGCGTTTGGACGGGGTGTGGCGAGGGATCCGAAACGTTTCGGAAAATCGGTTGTTTTAGGGAAATCGATGTTAAAAGTACGCACCGATTACGTAGGTCGTAGAAAATCACGCCGTATGACTTTTTCACGTGAGTTTGCGTTTACTCTGACGAGCGAATCATCCGATCGAGGCGATTCGAGATCGTTTCGCTTATAATAATCGTAAGTAACGTTAGGGGTTCGAATGATTTTTGCTGAAAATCACGCGAGTTGATAAACACGAGATGTTGTGTTGACGCACGGACACGGGCCGAGTCGAATAACACCATGGATTTCGACTTGTGCTGATAATTAGTGTTGTTTCCAGTTTACCCATTCTTAACAATGAAGAGTAAAAATGTACATTGTGTGCATAATTAAAACGGCAAAGATGTAACTGTTTTTATCCGTATCACGTGACTAAGAGTCCTTTTTCTTTTTTGTTGCAGGTAAGAACCGTGTCGTGAGAACTAATCGTGGAATATTTGGTCGATGCAAAAAAAGCGGTACATCGCAGACTGGTAAATAATTGGTTACGACTATCACACTCGCACGCAGTGATGTAGTGCAAATACTTCTTGATGTTCCTAAATAAACTCGTTAGAATAGTAGTCATTGATGTCATTAAGGTAACGCTCAAGAGATAGAAAAAGATTTTCTGTGACGATTTTTCGTAAGTCAAGGAAATATAAAAAATAGGCTTAATTCGGGAAAACTCAAAAAAAAAAAAAAACCTGTAGATTCTTAGGTGTTTAACAGATATTTAACTAATACTGTCCATGAAGTACCCACATAGTCGACCACAGTTATATTTTAATAATTAACATCAAAAACTAGTTCACTAAATATTTGAATAATTTAATATGATTCGTACCTCGTAACTTTTGTAGTTAATAGTAACAGATTTCTATCGACGACTAAATGAAGATCGAAAATCGTTTTATTAAACAAGTCATTCGATTGATTACGGCGATGTATTTAGAATGCGATGTCCAAAATAAAGTATTTTTAGGAATAAAAAAAAACGAAAATCGTAATACCCAAAAATCTCTCATGACAAAGTATAATGGCAACACATTAAAAATAATCTAGATCTGTACTACTACTCGTCGTTTAAGCGTCCCGAAAACCCAAACTACATTGCAAGTGGTGTTACTTACAAAGACAGTCTTCGCGTCATAATCTTTATACGTGACACGAAGTGCGACAGTGTAACTTATCGTCCGCAAAATCGTCTCCTGGTTTTAGAGTGTTCGGTTTCAAGCTCAAAAATCTATACGTCGTAACGCCAAGGTTTCGGATACCCATCCGCTTTGTGCGGGGGCGAACTCGATCACAGTCCATTTCACACGGTCGAAAAAATCCACTTTGCGGACGTTCGAAAACGACTGATTTTTTTCCCTCGTCTAAGACGTAGACGCTCGCTAAAAGTCGCATTACGCGGGTTCACGGTACTCGAACGTTGACCGCGTCTCGTCGTAAGCCACGTATTGTTCGACGGCGACTACGACAGACCGCGGATGATAAACGATACTTTAATAACCCGTGGTCTCTACCGCTTATCCGGCGCTCCGTCTCGCACCGGTACCACATATACGTGCGTTTTTTAAAAGGTCTGAACGTTCTCCTTTTTACCGACCGAAAACGGTACGAACCGTGTTTACAATTACGACGCGTCGAGTCATAATAATAATAATACCAATACTGTGCTTTATGCCAAGGTAGTCACCCAGCAAACTACAAAGTCTGTTCTGTTTATAAAAAAAACTCACCAATAGACCATCTCGTCGTGAAAACTTCATTTCCACTCCTAAATCTCATATTAACTTCCCTGATTCCACCTTAAATTCCAATACTGTTAAACCATCGTATGCCGAAGCTACTTACTCCAACCATAAACATTCCCTGCACTTATCTCCTAGTATAGATACTTTATTTCCTTCTTCGATTATCGAATTCACTGCGATCATAAAACCCCTCCTGTCTCTCCTAACGTCATTATTAAACAAAGGTCAATTGTAATTCCATATTATATCGCTGTACGTACACCTTATTTTGTACCTTTCATTTCATATTCTTATCTAATTACCTAATTATCCATTTTATGCTACAATATTATTAATAGTTATAATTATATTTTATGTTTACCTATTAACTGATAATAGCTAACGGGAGCCGGTTGAAACGTCGACAATCAAAAATTCGACGAGTTGAAATGTCGGCGGTCGAAATATCGACAAGTAAAAAATGTCGACAGGTCAATATGTCGACAAATTACAATGTCGAAATGTACAAAATATCATCAAAATATTATGATAAAATAGTGATACTCGTCCACATTCAAAAACGAAAAATGAACAACGAGAGGACAGAATCCAAAACGTTGTACAAAATTGTGGAAACGTTCCAGTTATAGAGTTCTTAAGAGACATTGCTTACAACATGACATTATAATTTTATTTATATATAATTCATAAAATTTTATATTTTTATGTCGACATTATTAAATTATTATATTATACATAAATCATATATTTATTTTAGTTTGTCGATAATTTGTACATTTCGACATTGTAATTTGTCGACATATTGACCTGTCGACATTTTTTACCTATCGATATTTCGACCGCCGACATTTTAACCTGTCGATTTTTTGATTGTCGACGTTTCGTTCCAGATCCTAGCTAACAACTACATTTCAAAAATTAAAATAAGACACTCTCTATTGTAAATCTTATGTATATCATATTATATTGTAATTGTCGAACTGTAATAGTTTTAAGCTGAAAGTTCTAAAATAAAAAAATAAAAATGATAATTTTACCAATACTAACAATAATACGAGGACGGCGCTTAAACAATACGTCGGCCAGAGACAAATCGGCGCGTGTGCGCAGTGAATGTGACTGACACCGTCAAACACTGAGCGCGTGCGAGCACGCGGTCATTAAAGTGGCGTGAAAGCACGTAGATGTGCGTTTAAGATTACGAATTTCGAGCCACGTCGTTAGGGGTCTTACTTTGCGGGCGTGACTTGTCATTTACCGTATACGTATATGTGATATATATATACGAGTAGTATACCGATAACGACGCGCATTTCGTCGGTGTGACGTGTAAAGAAATTACTCGGGTCCGCCGCCGCCCACGCGAAAGATTTCGCGAGATAAAAAAGACGATAATATCGTTTACGATCCGGGCGGAGAAGCCGTGACCGCAGTACGTGTAAGCACACCTATATGTTATCATTGGACGCGAGGTCTCGCAAACGTAAGCCCCGGTTTTTCACGGTCCCGCCCGGTCTCGGTATCGGTGAACGTGTAATATCGAGAGATACGATTCGACCGGTGAGTTTCCGTGAAAACCGACGTGCACTCGATATCGGTTCTCAAATAGCACTTGGACGTCGGTACTTTGATTTCGAAATTTTCAAAACGAGGCCAAAACGGCGTTTTATTCGTGCGGGAACGATCGTGAATTCAGTGGCGTCATTTCAGTTTTTTCTAGACTAGGGCGACCATTTACTGATAAGCCAACTGAAATTTTTTTTTTGCCGACTGAAATGTATTATATAACTGTTCAATTATGTTCATAAGGGGTGAAAAAGTATTATTCATAATCGTCATTCGTATTCGTCATAATATGACGACTCCGATTATTCGGATGCACGAAAATAGATCGAATAATATTTATTATTTAATCAATGTTTGTATACAAATTGATAATAATATGAAAATATTTTTTCTTCTGGACGGAATTGTAACGACTATAATATTTATAGACTAAACTAGTCCATTAAGGTATAAGTCTAAACATAATGACGTTTTGAACTTAGTACAGTGTACCGATTTAGAATTTGGGTATGTCAATAATATGTGAGCGCCCGTCTCCCGTTATCTCAATTTTATCATTTAAATATAGACAATGTTATAGTCAATAATTGTATTCATAATTTATTTTCTACAAGTTTAATGGTTCAATTATTATTATTATTATTATTATATTTTTTGTATATTTATGTTTTTCATACGTACCAACTTGAGAGACTGAGCAGCTAAACACTAGACTGTGGCAAATGTATGAGTTGCCCCACCGCAAATGACGCCACTGATCGTGATCGACACACCGCGACTGTCGAACACATCGAGTACACGGCCTTTCGCGTGTTTCCAACGTAAACGTAAACGCGAGACACCCTGTATACACGTTTGATAACACGACGTATATTTATATATATATATGTATACGACTAGGGAGTAGTTCGAGTGATGTGTATTATACAGCACGCACAATACACGTGTATAATATATACATATAGGGTAGATGTAAATCAATTTAACTCGATGTCGAAATTTATTACATTAATTTCGCGTCGCCGCCGCCGCCGCCGCCGCCGCGGCCGGAGAAACGGATTCCAAAGTTAGCAAAGTGCTCGGTCACGGAAGTTAATCAAACTTGATTCCGGGCCGCGGGCCGCTATTAATCAACGAAAGTGTCGGTTTACAGTGTAATCACGTGATACGTCCAACAAAACGTTCGCGTGACTTTTGTCTGCCGCCGCCGCCGCCGCCACGCGGGCCAACCGGTATAAAATCCATTAACCCGGACGCCCGCCTCCACCGCGTCCACCTCCACACCGCCCCCGGCAGCAACCCTTTCGAAGCCGCGGCGTCTTCGCGAACGGTGGCGATGCGGACGACTACACAACACGTCTGTAAATGATTGCGCGTGCCCGCCGAGGGTGGCCGGAGGGGTCGTGGTGGTCCACGTCGTTCTCTCGGCATCTGTCACCGCCACCGCGGTGTCTTCCCGGAGAGATCCATCACGACGTGACTGCAGCATCATCAGCAGCAGTACCACTGCGCCCTCCCATCTCCGCGCGCGCGCACCTCGTCCTCGTCCCACAAGACCCGAACACGCTCTGCGTGTACACACTCGACCGCGTGATGTATGTGCGCGTACGGATCGAAGTACGCGAAAACGCACTATATATATTATTATTATTATTATTATTATTATATAATTTCGTTCACAAAAACAAGCCGTCTTTCACCCCGCAATGATCTTCTCCACGAACACGCCCCCGGCCGGCGAGGGTTCATTACGTTGAGGCGCCCGCGTCAAGTCCCCGACCGAACGGACGTGACCCGAACGTAACGCCGTTTCCACATGGTTCTGACCCGTAAAACATAACGGGTTTTCGTTTTAGATTCTGAGTGAAGCGAAGGATCTTATGGTTTTACAATGATGTTTATTTCTTTTTTTTTTCTTTTTTTTTTTTTCTGTTAACACTTTTTCGTATAAAAATCCTTATCCAAAAGTTTTTTCCAGCAACTCTTTAGATTCGAAATTGAACTGAGATGGTACTTTAGAGAGGTCATTTTTCCAAAATCTCCATAGTTTTTCCAGTAATCAAGAATAACGATCGAAAAACTGAGTAAAAATGGTAAAATCGGTAAAAATCCATCGTAAATAAGATTTTCACTGTTCAGATTTTAGGTATTTAGTCATAAATCGAAAAGTATTGAAGCTAGAAACTTGAAAATTTTATCCAATATCAAATACATACTTTTTTATATTGGACAAAATTTTCAGAACAATTATAGCACTTTTGACTTTTGACTTATTACTACGCGAACACCGGTCAACGTATTATTATTATTATTATTATTATTATTATTATTATAACAAACAGTTTAACGACGTGCCACGTAATACGACGTAGTCGTCGTGGAAAGTTAATTTTTTCGCGCCGGGCGTCGATGCGTCGTGCGCCGTGACAGCTGCCGAAACGCCAATCACGAACGTTGACGAAACGACCCGATCGATAATCGGATATTGTTCAGGGCCCACTTGTGCCATTGTGTCGTGCTCGAAAAATAATAACGATAATAATAATTACGACAAAGTAGAGGAAAGAAGAAGTGAGCAAAATAAAGAGAGAGAGAGAGAGAGAGAGAAACCCGTTTTTATTATGGTTTTCGACGAACGGTTGATGTCGACATGAATATTTAATAATCGCAACGAAGTCAAAAGTGTTTGTCCACGTGTAATCATTATTTCAAAAGGAACCAAAATATTTGCTTTGCGCCCGCGCGCCGTATTCGCATTGTGTCCGGGTCAAACGTTGGTGGCCTGTATGCATACGAGCGACGAAAACGTCGGTAAAATTAAATTTCACTACTGAATATAATATGAACCACGTTTGCACGTGAGTGTGTGTTAATGTTATATTTTCATATGCGTTACGTTTCGCGACTCGGGCTTACGATCGAGCGCGACGAAACACAATTTCATTTTTATTTTTTATTTTTTAATCGAATCAGCTGTTTTATTTTTCAACTCTCGAATTCGGAAACGGACGTCAAATAGACGTCGGATTCGATTCGATCCAAATGTTTCGGGAGGTATTTTGCGCGCACTCGCACACACACAAACACACGTACACACATGCTCTGCACTATCGTTGGATGACGACGATAATCATAATGATTTTATCGTAATTAACCGTTCGACGCGTATCACAATGTAATTATCAGGGCTTCAGACTTAAAGCACTTTAAATTATCAAAATAAGTGCTTAAAAAAACACTTAAATATTAGATTACAAGCAGGTAAATAAGCGCTTAAAAACATTAAAATAAGCAAAAAAAAGCAAAATCAAAAATGTTTATCCACTATAAAAAAATATATATATATATAATCCGTTGCCTCAAATCTTCCAATAATTTGTATTAAAAATAGGTATTTGTGTTCTTGTGATATATTTTTAGACTTTTTAAACCACGGACACAGAATGATTTTTTTTTCAAGTAATCTTCATTGTATTATTTAATATATCAAAAAATTATAAGAACATCAATCATAATATAATTATTGAACCACAAAAATTTTAGGAATGCCAACGCCAATGCGTTACGTTGAAATTAAAGCCAGCTACGATCGACACGGAAAATAGATAACAAAGCTAACAAAAATACGAGTTTGGTATATAAACTACGAGGAAAAAAAAAGAGTATTGGTAAACTGCGCGGCTAGGACTGTTTTCACGAAGAGGCAAAACTTGTTTTTTTTTTTTTTTTTGATCTGGTAAGACTCATTTATTTTATCACCGGATTTGTTCTTACAGATTTTCACGTACAAATCAATTTTTCACCACTGCAGTACAATTTTTTATTTTTGTTTGACAAACTTTTTGAGATCGACGTAGTCTGACGATAAAATATGTACACTTATATAGTTTCGCCATAAATTATCTACGATCCCGTACTTTAATCAGCATATTGACTATGGATATCCAATTATTACCAATTATTATTGGACACAAAAGTCACACGCAACAACTCTTCGATATCTCTGAGTACCTGAGCATGTTTTTCGAGATCAGTGATACCAGAATTTTCGTTTGAATTCAATTTCGTTGAATTTTTTTATACATATTTATATATATGATACGTTTTCGAGGGCCATAACCTGAACGATATGTTGTTACGGAGGTCCGTGTCACTTTTATATGTTCAATACAAGTCTACATTCGACAGCAAGGCCGGACATCGTTTCGTTATGTTCCCCCGTCTAGTTTTGTCAAAACGATTTATTAAAAAAAAATAAAATAAAAATAAAAAAAACCAAAAAAAACGCACAACCAATAGTATACACGCGTATGGAACCACGTGGTGTACTAGATCTGTTTCTGTTTGTTCACGAGGGTCGAAACGCACTCGAGTCGGATTTAATTTGACCGTCGTGACGTTGCAATTATCACGTCTCGCGATCGATAGTCGACAGCGGGACGTTCACTTAATGAATCAAATCACCATTACGGTGTTCTGTCTTGTCCGTAAAAAATTTAATAAAACACCCATCGGGAAACGCGATCCCGCGAAGAGACGGCGCGGAATTGAAATTAATCGAGAGGATTCGTCGGACTGTTACCGAAACACGTGACTGGCGAATACTACCCAGTGTACTATACACGTCGAGCGGCCGTTATTAATTATTCTAATATAACCGATGAGTGTCTTTGAATAATTAATATTGATTCGATTCTCACTGAAACCGTCCGTTTCGCGTAGGCGCCGCGTTTCAGTTAATAGTACAAATAACATTACGTATGTACGAGTGCGCGCGTGTGTGTGTGTGTAATCGTTTATGACGATAATGAATAATTCGTCATACCGTAAATGACTTAAATAAATAATCGCGTTCGGTCATCCGATCATTAATTTAGGTTTTACACAACGTGCAAAACATGAAATACTTGATGATATCCTTGTCGAAATAACTCATTATTATTCATTATTATTATATTATTTATATTCATTCCGAACAACGACGAGGTTTTTTAGAGTTTTGTTTTTTAAATAAGCGGGTATTAATATATATATATATATATATATACTCATGATTTGATGGAGTAAATGTGAACAACAAAGCCATTCGTCAATCTACCAATATCCTACCTATCAGAGACCACGTTACTTAACTAAACAACTCCGTCAAAACCCGAATTACTCACTCTCCATTCAATCATTTATCCAGTATCAGCAAAACAAAAACACCAACTAAAAAATTCATCAACCGTCCAATTGACTTCTAATTCACAGTACTAAAATACTCAAGCTCAAGAGCCTAATCTACCAACAACTCACTCATCTAATTCCTTCACACTGGCAGAAGCAAATCGCTTGAAAAAGTGAAAAACAATAAAAACAAAGCAAAAGCAAGAAGTTAATTTGGCTGCCCTGTAGATTAAGCGATTTTATTGTTTCGTGATTGGTCGTATTGTGATTATTGCCATACACGTGTTTGTGTATGCATGCGTGTGTGTGTGTGTGTGTGTGTGTGTGTGTGTGTGTGTGTGTGTGTGTGTGTGTGTGTTATAGTGAGATGCAATAACGCTATAATAAACGACTGAAACTCGACAAGACAATATTGTGTTCAAAAAGTAATTTCTGTTCCGTGTCCACGCGAAAATATTATTTTTCTCCGTGCGTCGGGTCATTAACGAAATAACGACAGTGCGTCTATTTAATGATTAATCACGAATTTTCATCACGCCTTTAACCGTGATTAACAACGCGGGGTCGTATGACTCGTATTTTATACGTACACATCGAAAATATACTTCATAATACAGTGCAGCAGACAGACATTTTTTTTTATGCGCAAGTATGTGTGTGTGTGTGTGTGTGTGTGTGTGTGTGTGTGTGTGTGTGTGTGTGTGTGTGTGTGTGTGTGTGAAGAAGGAGCTTCAACAGATTTTAGAAACAAAACTATTTTCGGACATACTGTATACGATGATTGATATACCTATGTTTTTATTTGACGGCGTTTAAAATAAAACCTAAAATGCATTAATACGATTAAAATCGCCACACACGTGTCACCCGACAACGATACGAAACGAATCGCTAAAACTTTGCATTAAATTATCTTAAAATATTATTAAAACCTTCAGCTATATCAACACACGTGCCCACACAACCTTCTCATCAGCAATACGACATGCTTTTGGTTTTTCGTCATAAATGAAAACTCTACAGAAGGAACTAGAGTGATCATAACACGACGTACGACCCGTGTACCGTAGACAGGCTCACCCGAAAGCGTGTTTGACCAACGTGACGTTATAAACTCTATAAACAGATTATTTCTCTCGCGTCGTCCGAACGAGGCGTATCGAATGTTTTTATTTTTCAATATCGAACACCAGTACTCATTAAAAACGTTTAGACGCAACGTTTATGTATATAACACACGATTGTTTTTGTCTTGAAACATACGCCACTGAACAGTATGCCCGGTCGGACATGAAAATAACACTTTACCAAACCGTACGGCTGGCGATCGATTCATCGTCGTTCGGTACCCGGGTAAGAATTAATTAAATTGGTTCCCCGTCTCCTCGGTCCTCGCGTAGCCGCCTCGTCCCGCCGGCCCGTGAACCCTCGTCTCTCGAGGCGCCCCGTCGGAAACCGAAAATCGAAAATCGCATGTTAATCGCAAATAAACGCGCTGGTCGCGGTCGGAAAATCGAAAACATAAAAATATCATAATTTATACCATTAAGAGTGATTGATTATTTTAAGTCATTAGGCGTTCCGACGACGGTATGAATTATAAATCCGGACGATTCTTTTACGGCGTGTTCCCCCGAAAAGTCTTGTAATAAATTGAACGTTCTAATCAATCACGGGGCGATAACGTCCGAAATCTGGCGCGTTCGCGATCCACAGTAATAATAACGATGATGATGATAATAATAATAATACTAGTAATAATAATAATAATAATAATTAATACAACGTAAACGGTCCGTTTGCGTTTCTTCCCAATTGTTTTCGATTACCGTCCACTGAACGGTGGTCCGTAATGATATCCGGTCGTCATCGTGTAACCACGTCGACCCTCTTGCCGGAAGTGAGGACCCGTTCGAATTGAGGCCGTGAAGTATCACGTTCATGACATAAGTACGTGAATGTCGATTTAAAATCAATCGTCACGTTTTTTTTTTTTTTTTTTTTTTTTATAAAAATGTGGTTTTTACTAAATCATAATTATAAAAAAAAAATCAATAATTTCCCATAAATCTCCATTAATGATTTTTATATCAATAAAAGTTTTAATGCGTTTTAATTTTTATACAAGTTTAATGAATAATTGGATGTGTAGTGCATATAATATATATTATCATACCGTAAAACGGTCCCATCTCATAATACATTACAAGTTGAATACTCTTTTTAAAAGAAAGTTTATATTGTTATTTTTTTTTCAAGTTTACAGCTTAATTTTAAACACAAAGGTTTTTTTTTTTTTTAAGTCATTATTTGAGATAGAAAAATAATTTTTTCGAAAAACAAAAAAATGTGATAAATAATATGAATCAATATGTTTAAAAGTACCCCCTTTGAAATTTGTTTCCGGAACCATTAAAAGTTCCGATGGAATAAATTTCAATCACGAAATACATGAATAATTGTCTGACTTTGTTCGAGAACCAATATTATGTTTCACGGGAAAAATATTAATAACCACAGTGAATAAATGAAATAAAAAAAAAAAAAAAAACGTGTCGGAATTGATTAAAATAAATTATAAATCAGTCGTCACGTTACGAAATCTAAACACGTAGTTCTAATAAAAACTTTTATCATAAAGTAAAGTTGATATAAGTCGAGTTCTTCTTTGTTTCTTTCTTCTGTCCCCTCCCTCGTTTTATTAAGGCACGCCTTGGTCCGATGTAAAATATGTTTTTTCTTTTTTTT
The DNA here is from genome assembly GCA_027580255.1 of Therioaphis trifolii. Taxonomy (NCBI): domain Eukaryota; kingdom Metazoa; phylum Arthropoda; class Insecta; order Hemiptera; family Aphididae; genus Therioaphis; species Therioaphis trifolii. The sequence continues at coordinate 5,400,692 of CM050409.1, read as the reverse complement.
TTAAATACATTTCATACTCTACCAAACATTGTCGGAGAACGAAACAGTTCACTCGAGTGTAATTATAATCGTGAACTTTACGATAACATCCGGGTTACCGAGGGCCGTGATTAAAAAAAAAAAAAAAAAATTATTTCTCCAACACCTCATTCGTTCACGATCCGGTGCAAATGAACACGCTGATAAACTCAAACGGTCGCGATGATTCGACACGCTTTTACTGTGTTCCGATCAAGGACGAACCGGAGCCCGCGTCGTGTGCGTAATTAAATACGCGTCTCGCACACATACACACGTGACCTTTTGATAATGGCAAATTTACGACGAGCGGATGTTCCCGGGTCTAAACCTCCCCAGAAGTAAAAACGATATATTCGATTTCCGTCTGAAAAGAAATGTATTATAAATATTTATATGTATTACGAACTAGTAACTCAAAAACATATTAATTATAATATTACAAACTTACTAATTATTAAGATAACAATTATTTCAATATACGTTATTATATAGACAGATCCTGCGCGTCTCTCAGAACGTGAAATTATTTTTTTGACCCTCGCCCAGACACAAATTGTCGTTTCCGTGAATAACGTAATCGTCTAGTCGCCGTCGGAGAGGGTGTGACGTCGTTGTCTTATCTCGGAGTAGAAAACACATTTTCCCGAGCCCGAAATCGAGCCACGGTATCCGAATCGGTGGTCGCGATCGATCAGACGAATCTGTCGACAAATACACCGGTATACGATCTACGACGGTGAGTGATCACTCGGAAATGCCGGAGCGCCTCGTACACTAGGCGTGTCTGTGATCGAATACGGAGGGCTGCATACTAGTTGCGGTCGTGACGATTTTTGAGATAAACATATTTTTTTATATAATTCCTACAGCGTACATAAATGTGGGAACACCACTATACTTATCGGTAAAGTTTATAAATAAAATAGATTAAATTGTATACTCCAATCATAATATTGAAATTCGAAATATTGCTTTCATTGGGCATACGTCTTTTGATATGGTAAAACATAAAAATGAATTCAAAAAACATGTCGAGTGAAAAATTAAAATTTTTCCACCTAATAATTCAAAATTGACTGCGTTTACAGACTATATTAATTGAGAAGTGTATGTAAGGGAAGATTCGAGATATCCACCGTCATTATGGGCTGAATGCTCGTCTTCCATAACACGAACAACCAACGCATGCGAAAGTTTTCATTCAAAGCTCAACAGCATGTCTTACCATTCTAAACCTAATATTTTTATATTTATTGACGCTTTGAATGAAATTCAAACGAATGGCTATTTAAAAATGGATTGTACAAAAACCAGTCGTGTTGATAAAATTTCAATAGAAATAGAGCACTTTTTAGCGCAACAAATACATAAGTGTTATGAAGAAGGCGAAATAAATCGGCTTGAATGTCTAAAGTCGATTTCCTTTAAATTTATACCTGCAAAATTTTAAAATGTATATATATACTATATTTTGACACAACGGGAAACTGTTGATTAATACATTTTTCTAAATTAAATAAATAAACCAAATATTAATTTCATATTGAATTATTATATAAACTATATTATATTATATTATTTAGTTCACTTAGTTATTAATATTTGAGTGACCGCAACTAGTATGTAACCTTTTTGATGGGAGACCGCAACTAGTATTTAATTTTTGATTATGACCGCAACGCCTCCGGTCGAGTCGACTCCGTAGCGTTCGCTATTGTCGTATATCGCCATCGACTCATCGATTCCGATACGATTCCGAAGCAATCACGGATTCGACGGTTAGTAGTACCCGAGTACGACTTCTCTTCCGGCTGCGGACGGGCGGGCGATTCGAGCGGACGTGACGATTGTTTTTCACGTAGTCGATATCAGACGTTTAGTTTTGAGAAAAAACAAAAAAAAAACAGACACAGTAGAAGTCGCTTATTGGAAACACGGATAATAATTGATACAATCGCGTTATTGAAACAAAAATTCCCGGGACGGACCGGCCGTACATTAGAACATTGAAAATAAATCGGATTATTGAAACATCACATCGGTTATTTGAAACGGATTCGGGTACATTTTAGAAGCTCTAAATGTCCTCAGAAGTGTCGTCCAGCATCGTGTGGATTTTGTACAGCATTACTCTTATGAAAATATGGTCATGGAGTTACTCGACGCCGAAAATCAAACTAAGACAGAAAAAAATATCAATTAACGTAGTAAAATATTAGACATTTAGACATAATTTTTTAAATTATACAATATACATACATAGATAAACGTACATAAATACATATATTTTTCGCGTATTTTTCATTTTTTGTTTTTTTTTCCATAGTCCAAATCAAACTAATCGCTTATTAGAAACAATCGGTTAATTGACACGTTTCACCTCGGTCCCAATGTGTTTCTAATAAGCGGCTTCTACTGTAAATTCAGACGGTTTTAAATCTGCACGCTCGAACACAGCGACGTGTCGTCTCCGCGGTTTCCGACGTCGACTCGAAATATTACGTTCACGCGATTTCATAATAATTATAATAATAATAATACGATATCGATGTTGATTAATACTACTAATGTACGTCTGTTGCGATGGCCGTAGCCATTTTCCTCCAAAAACGAGATACCGTTTTCCTCCACTGTCCATTTCCCTCCAAAAAAAAAAAAATAATAATTTTGACCATTTTCCTCCACTTTCCATTTTCCTCCAATAAATAAAATAATACAATCGTCATTCGTTATCAGAATAAATAATAACAGAAGAATAACAATAAATTAGTTAATAATATAATATGTAAAATAATTCAGATGTTGACTTATATGCTAAGAAATATGTACAACTATCACGAATTATCAAAGGTTTTCCTCAAGAACTTTCAATAAACGTCGCTTTTTCAGACATGTTAAAAATTAAAATTTGCTAAACTTTAAAACACACTATAGGCACACTATAGGCAAAACTAAAATGTATATACGTATATGACCGTATGTTGTATATGTGCGTATCTTTATTAGGCTTAATTAAAGTTACAATCGACTGTTATAAACTGCGTGTGCTGTCGGACACTAGGAATAGCATTTTTCCTTAGCCGATAAGAACGCGACCAGAATTTAATCAACAGATACGCGCAAAATGTGATCCTAGCCATACTCTATTTTTATAATACGAAACGCAACACTACAACACTGACTAAAATTTGGAGGAAAATAGACATTATTTTAGTCAAAAATAATGTGGAGGAAAATGGAAACCAACCTTTTTTGTTTTTGGCGAAAAATGGACAGTGGAGGAAAACGGTATCTCGTTTTTGGAGGAAAATGGTCCCGCCCGTTGCGATAGACCACTACGATAACTTATAATCGAACGTCCTACCTTCACTGCCTTCACACACACACACACACACACACACACACACACACACACACACACACACACACACACACACACACACAATATTATATTGTAATAGAGAACTTACTATTGTAATGATGAGGAATGCGCGCGCGTAACGAAATTGCCTATCCGAAGCGCCGCGCGTCATTGTGCACAAAATAATAATATAATAGTAACAATAATACGTAATAATAACAATAATGATTATTATAATATTCGTTATTGTGACGTTGTTGCCGTCACGACGCGGTGCGTAGGAGGCGGTGCGCGTGTTCATTATTTCAGTCCCGGTTAGCGTTTATAATCACGTCGCGGAAATTCGCCAATATTGGAAACTGATTTTTCGTCATCACAGACTCATCGACAACCCTTCGCTTTACGTAGGTAAGAATAATAATGCGATTAAATTTGCGTCGCGTCGAACAACGTTTACTTTGTGAACGTAAACAACTTCGGCGGCGGCGGCGACAACGGTTTTTCCCTTATCTTTTATTTATTATTATTATTATTTTCTTTTTTCGTATGAATATTTCTCGTGCGGAAACTCGTGAATAGAAAAGTGTTTATAAGCGGAATGTCGACACCGCGACGAAATATTATCGCCTTAAACATTCATTCGGTATAATACGAGTATGTGCGTATAAACGCGTGAAAATTATTATTCAAAACGACCTTCGTATATTATTGTACATGCTCCTCTCTCTCTCTCTCTCTCTCTCTCTCTCTCTCTCTCTCTCTCTCTCTCTCTCTCTCCCTCTCTCTCTCTCTCTCTCTCTCTCTCTCTCTCTCTCTCTCTCTCTCTCTCTCTCCCTCTCTCTCTCTCTCTCTCTCTCTCTCTCTCTCGATCTCTCTCTCTCTCGATCTCTCTCTCAATCCCTCTCAATCTCTCTCTCCATCCCTCCGTGTCACTCTCTTTATCGATTTCGTATATATTTAATCTTGTCGTGCCACTCGTTATTTTTAATCCGTATCTACGTCGTGTTTTTGTGTTATGTATGCACATGCACTTTTGATTTCAGTCAATCCTCAGCGTAGATTGATAAACATTATTATTATTTTATCATAACACTCACGTGGTTTTTGGGAAATGTGTGTGTGTGTGTGTGTGTGACCGTGTATATGTATATATATGCTATTGTGTAGGAATTACAAACACGGCATGCTTAACGACTCTGAATTATTGCTACTTCCTGAAAGACCACGGAATGCACATTGCTGCGGGTACTTTGACTCGGTGCGTATTATAAACATTGATTTCGAGCTAAATATTTTACGTGCACGTGCCTAAACACGGTCAGTAGGTTATAACGGAATAAACGAAACGAAAAGAGGTAATTTTTTTCCCCTCGAAAACTTCAAATAATCGAATCGTTTGACTAGTCGCGACTTCGCTGTATTACATAACAAGTGCGAGCATCGAACACGTGACGTTAAAACGTTGTTTTATTTTTTTATCCGTTTCGTTCGCTCTTCATTTATATCTATAACCTTCGCTATTACGCCGGAATTTCAAATTACACCGGTGGGGAACGTTGTTTCGCCACGGTTACAAATCTACCGTATTATTAAACCACGAAATATTACCTCGTATACGAATACTTGGCGTATCGTATTACAAACGGTTTCGCGCGGGGTGATACCCACGCGCTCGCATATTTATTACACCTACCGTCGCGTCGTAGCCGTAACGCGTTTCCGAGAACTCTCCGGAAAACTTAACCGAATACCAGCCAACACACACACACACACACACACACACAGCATCCGGGAATGCTTGTCTGCCTTAGTACAATATCACTGCGATAAGGGTACGTGCAATGTACGCGCATTAATTAGACGTATTTATAAAACGATCTTGTCGGCAGCGGCACGGAGTGAACGCGACGTTGTAAATAATTATCGGATATTTTTCACGTGTTGCAGTGATGTTCAAGGTTATTATTCCACGCCATATACACGTGCAAGTCGCGTAAAGTTAACGTCGAGTGTTTTTTTTTTTTTTTTTTTTTTTTTTAGAACTGTAGTAGAAACTATTCAGCTTGTCAATTTGAGTTAAAAACGGAAATTTACAATTTTTACAATTAAATAGTCAAGTTAAATTGTGTTATGTAGATATACAGTAGAACTTGGTTATCTCGAACTTCTTTAACTCGAAATCGTCGATACCTCGAACTTTTAATCCGGTCCCTAGAATTTCCTATTCAAACAATGTAAAAACATCTTGTTTAACTCGAATATTATCGTGGTTAACTCGAAGTTTTGAGTTATATTAATATTATAAAATTGTGATACTCCCCCCATTTATCTGTAATATTTATCTATCTATATCAAATAAGCTCTTTACTCATTAGACAGCTTTAAATAAAATAGAAAAATGAATTAAAAACGCTACAATTAAAACAAAAATCAAACAAAAATAAATGCCATTATTTAAATAATTGTCTTACTTCATTTTTGTTTATACACACTACATAAATACATATACATAATTCATAAATAAATACACAGTAAATATTTTTTATTGCATTACTTTATTTATAATAAATGCATGGCAATGGAAAAAATTTTAATTTGGGTAACTCGAATTCTTGGATAACTCGAACTTTTTTCCCGGTCCCTTCAACTTCGAGTTAACCAAGTTCGACTGTACATTTATTATTTTTGTACCGTATTACCTATTCTGTTTATAATTATGGCATATTATAATATAATACCTTGACAGTTTGAAGATTATTTACATTGACTTGTAAATATATTATATATTGGCTCACCTAATTCGTAGACAATAAACACGACGATAGAATTATCGATATTGCTGATTGGTAACACATGTACAACTGTTTTATGTAGGTACCTATTAAAAAGTTAAACACGTCATACTATATTTATTATTTTTTTTTTTTTAATAAAATTTGGAACCCTATAAAACCGGAACCCTAACCCTAACCCTTATTTTGGATTTTTCAAAAACCGGAACCAGAACCTGAACCTTTAAATAAAAAAATTGACCACCGGAACCAGAACCATAACCGAAAAAACCAAAAGGTACCAGGCCCTGGTCGAAACAAAGAGACCAATAAAAATTCACGGGGCACACGCATTGCCTCCCCGTCCTACGAAGCCTGCAAAAGTTCCCGAGACCGATTCACCAAAATTACTATCCGCTGATATTTTCATTATATTTTCATCTTTATTTTTTGGTTGTTTGTTTTTTTTTTTTAACCTTTTAATTTCCTGTATCTCCGGACGAAACACGGAATACCGGGCCGCTTAGACGAGGACGTCGGAGGAGGGGCGACGCGGTCTGATTATTGTGCGCCTACTATGCCGCGGAGTCCGGCGTGCGAACGTCCCACGACTGCACGGCCGCCCGCCACCGCATCCCCTTCGTCTTCATTTATTGTCCATTCAACAGACCGTACGCACACGATATTATAGCAGTGTTGATGCGTTCGAGCCAACGGACGCACGCCGGCGACACCGCTTACACGCGTCGTTTATCGTGTCGTCATACTCTGCGCCGTCGTCGGTCAAAAGCCCCTCCCCCCATCGCCATCGGCGATGGTGAGACCTTTTCAGATCAAACGCACTACGAACATATATTATTTGAATCAGTTCACGGAGGTATTTTTCTTTTTACCGTATTTTATTTTTTGCTTAAATTTCAATTGTTTATACTTATATAGGTGATCGTCGATTTTGACTGCAACACTTCGCGCGTGCCTATTCGAATATATTTTGTATATTACATCTGTATTCCATATGAATATCTTATAAATAGTAAGACTAAATCATAATACAGGGTGTTTCACGAAGATCTGACATGTTGAATAACTTATGTTCTATTCAATATTTTTAACTTTTTTTTTTTTTTTTTAATGAATACTATATTCTGGTGCTACAATAAAATTACATTAAATTTTTTTTTTATTTTTAAAACTCAAATTTAATGTTGGTGTTTGAAATTCTTATAAAGGTTGATCCGTTAATTTTCTATGATTTTTTAAAGTTTACGAAAAATCGAATTAAATTGCTGATAAACGATAAACTGCTGTATAGTAAACTGATAAACGATACATATTATTACATTTTTCGTAAACTTTAAAAAATCATATGAAAATAACGGATCAACCTTCATAAGAATTTCAAACACCAAAATTTTTCTAAAAATCATGTTTACAAAATAGCTATTTTGATTTTTTTTTTCAAACTCTAAAATAAAATTTTAAATTTTGAAATTTGAGTTTTAAAATTAGAAAAAAAAATATATGTTTATGTAATTTTATTGTATCCCTAGGCTTAAGTATTCATTTTAAAAAAAAGTTAAAAATATTGAATAGAACAAAAGTCATTCAACATGTCAGATCTTTGTGAAACACCCTGTATATATTATGTATTTCAGTGGTTATTCTAAATATATTGTTATGTGATTTTTTGTGATTGAACACTAAGGGGTTCAATCGCAAATAAATTTAGCCACTCACACAAGTAAATTAAAGGTAATAAAACTTTATTAAACGAGTAAAAACTGTGGTAAGTAATATAAAAGGTTCTGTATTTTAATGCTCTGGACAAAGACTAAGACTAAGACTAAATGACTGCTGCGTGTGTGCGTGTGTGTGTGTCCTGGCACACGAGCTGGTCGTCCAGTCGAAAAGGCTTATTCGGCAGATTCCTTAGACCAGTCGCACGAGTAGGGAGTCACACACGCATCAGTTTACATTACGATATATCATTTCAACACTAATATTATTTCATAATAAAATACAGTGGTCCTTAACAATATAAATAATAAACAATTAATTTTATGTCCGTCACTTATAAACGATAACAAGTAATTTATTTTATGTTTTAAAACTTATCGTTATTCATTTCAAAATTCGATCGTCGAATTGGTTTTTGTTTTCTACGCATTCATGAAGTTGGTATTTTAATTAACTTATAAAATTATATTTGACTAAAGCCCGCCGTTATCATTTTCGTTGAGTTTAATTTTTGTATTTAAACAACGGAACAACAGTATATAATGATTAATATTTAATATTTAAATGTGTACCATTATCAATACAATTAAACGAGGTATTTATAATAACTTTTATTATTTAAACATATAACAAATTACGATTAGTTCAACTAAAAATATAAAACAATTAAATCCACTTTATTTTAATTATTATAGACGCAACAATGAGAAGAGCAATCAGTTTTAAAAACGTGAAAAACGTATCGTGCTGTTTGAAATGATGAAAAATAGAATAACAATAATAACTGTTTTAAAAATGTATCTTATGTTTTCCGAATTTATTAAAAAAAAAAATTGTTACGAGTTGTTACATGGTACAAACATTGTTTTACGTTTTTGGTTTATACAAAATGTCCACCGTCAAAATACAAAATCTATATTATTTGATGCGAATTATTTATTAAATATATTGATTTTCCGAAATTTTCGATTGAACGTAAACTAGTCGTCCACGCTTTGTTTTATAGAAGACTGCGAATAAAACAAATTATTAGTATGACAATATTATTGAAATTTAACAACTAACCTCTGCTATTTGTGCGACACAAACTCGGAGTAATCAAACGTTGGACGCCCTTTGCGATTCGGTCCCAAAGTGATCCGCCGATCTGCCGGTCCGAACGGGTCGTGTTATTTATCGGGCAGATGTTTCACGGATCGGTCCAAAATTCGAAATACGTTCACGGTCCGGATAAGACCTTGTCGGGCGCGCACCTTCCACCGCAGACGGCCGGGTAAACGACAACGATAACAATAACAATGACGACGATAATAACAATGGCTATATCTCGCTGGGCGTATCTACCACCTTTGGCGCGTGGGGCATGAAAACGCGCGGGAATCGTGTCGTCTCCGGGAGACGGTGATGCGCGCATATACGTTTTGGTCTGCACGGTCGGGTCGGACGGAGGAGTCGAGTATATACCGTATATAAACATAAATCGCACGGAAAAGACCCTGGGCGGAAACGGAGAGCACGGATTCAGCCGGAGACGTCATAATTTATGCACACGTCAAAGGCAGCTGCAGCGCGGGCCAAAGGAGATTGAAAATAATGAAAGGAAAAAAAACCACCTAAACAACCGTGACGAGCACTTTCGGCGGTCGTCTTGGAAATGTACACTGCTCTTTGCCGTGCCCTGTGTGCGTGTGTGTGTGTACTTTTAGACGTATTATGTGCGTGTGTGTGTATCATGTATTTCCACAAGTATACCATACTCGTGAGTGACGAGAAAAGTTTAAAATCCGCTGGAACACCGTGTGCCACGCGCACAGATCCGTTTTTGCAAATCCGTACCGCTCGCAAAGGTCGTCCGTCTGAAAAAGGCTGAGAATTGTTAGTAGAACACGGGCCAGGAGGGAACACGTGAATTTCAAACGAAATCGATACGATTATTATTGTTATTCGGTACCCGAAAAACCGTTCGACCGCAATGTATGTGTGTGTGTGTGTGTGTGTGTGTGTGTGTGTGTGTGTGTGTGTGTGTGTGTGCGTGTGTGTGTGTGTGTATGTGTGTGTATGTGTGTGTGTGTGTGCGCGTATACGTATATACGTATATGTGAGTACATCCGCGCGGGAAGCACAGCAAACCACAAAGACCCCTTTGTAATTATTTCTATACACGCCGCGTTGTGACGACGGTAGTGGTGCACAGGGACGGCATTGAATGTTTTAATCCCAAAAAGAAACGAGGGTAAAGCATTATCCGATTTCTAATTCCGTTGGGCGTCAGTGTAACTCGATAATGTATTTCCGCGGCCATTGCGCGGCGAACATTGAACGTATCGAACGTATAAACGTAATGAATACGCACGCACGCACACACACACAGACACACACACACACACACACGCACAGATAATGGATACGCACCATCGTGACAAAAATATGTAAATTATTATTTACTATTAATATATTTTGTATTATTATTGTGTTTTGTGTTTTGCGTTTGGAATCGACGATAATTATTCGTGGAAATGCGCGCTTGCCGAGAACAATGTGATAATTGCCGTGTTGTAGTAAGTACGCCGCTTTACGGATTTTTCGCGGTGCGATTCATTAACGAGACGGCTGAAACTTTTGAAAACGGCATTTCGTTTCCTAATTAAAAAGGAAAATAAAAAACGATGAAAAATAAAAACAATCGTCGTGATATAACTATCGTCTGCAGCTGAATCCGTCATTGAACAAAAATAATGAAAACGAATTTTTCCCGACCGTAACACGACGTGATAACAAGTACGAACAATGACGACGTTAAGTCGAGTGATCGCGCCGACGCGTCGTGATTTCCTTTCGTGATCGATTCACTCCGGGGGCGACGTCCGTGAAAATCCGCGACGAAGCGTTTTCGTGAAAACAATCGTTCACAGTTCACAAAACGTCGTTTTTAGATTCTGAGTGAAGCGAAGGATCTTAATATGGTTTTACAATTATGTTTATTTTTTTTTTATTTTTTTTTTTTCTGTAAACACTTTTTCGTATAGAAATCCTTGTCCAAAAGTTTCTTCCAGCAACTTTTTAGGTTTGAAATTGAACTGAGATGGTACTTTAAAGAGGTCATTTTTCCAAAATCTCCATAGTTTTTCCAGTAATCAAGAATAACGAATGAAAAACTGAGTAAAAACGGTAAAATCGGTAAAAATCCGCCGTAAACGAGATTTTCACTGTTCAGATTTTAGGTATTTAGTCATAATTCGAAAAGTATTGAAGCTAGAAACTTGAAAATTTTATCCAATATCAAATACATACTTTTTTATGTTGGACAACATTTTCAGAACAATTATAGCACTTTTGACTTAAATATAGAACTTTTAATTTACCAAATTGTTTGAAAGTTTTTATGTAATATAATTTTAAATATTTGACAAAAAATTCTGAAAATTTAATATGACCTTACTCATATACCTACCTAATTATCCTAACAAAAGTTCAAAAATCGTTAGTCAGGATTTTTTTTGTATACACACTTTAATAAATTATCATACAATATTTTTTCGATATTGTCTGATTTCTTTTAAGTTTATTTTTAATGAGTTATAATTGTTATAACAATTGAAGTTTAAATGAGTTATATCTAATTGAATATTTTATGAGGGTTTAATTTCAAAAAAACTCACCAAACATTATACAAATAACCGTAAAATACGTAAACAGTATTTAAATAATAATATTACACTGAAGCTTTGCTCAGAATCGTTTTTTTTACATAATTATACGTTCGTCTCGCAAAAATATAAATAACGATTACTACGACGTGGCAATGGATGACGTAACCCTCTAAGAGCATTTGATATTTTTTGTGGCCCATGTATAAAGAAGTTTGGAGACCCCTGATATAGACCATGACCCACACAGATAAATATCGTCCGAAGTTCACTATGCGAAAACATCAAAATACCTTATCGTCACGTCGTCGTGCGTCTCACTCCGTCGGTCTCGTTTTATTCTTCTGGTACGTCACGATCAAACAAACACGACGTAATTCGTTCAATATTAGAATATGGGTCTATAATTTGGAACCCACATCAATCTACTTTTATAGTCAAAATAGAACGTATTCAAAACCGGCTTTTACGTGTTTTAGCACATAAAACCAACAAAACTGGTACTTCTCTTGAACAGTTAGCAACCGATTTTAATATTGAGTCACTTGAAATGAGGAGAAAATTTTTTGATTTACTTTTTTTATACAAACTCCTTAATTCCCAAATTGATTGCCCAGAGTTACTATGTCAAATACCCCTGATGGTTCCTAGAGTTAATACTCGTTTTTCACATACTTTCTATACGGAAACTTTCCGTCAAAACTACTGTCACTTTGCTCCTTTAAATAGAATGCTTACCTTAGGTAATAGATTAAATCATTTCGACTTTTTTAACGATTCTTCAACCAGGTTAAAGTCTATGGTTAAAGATCTAAATCTCAACTTGTAACCTATATTATCACCAGTCTTGTATAATTTGTTTATTCGCTATCCCTTATAAATAGTCGATTGTATACTTAATGTTATGTCTTATAATGTATTATTTTTATTATTTGTTAATATATTTTCATGTCATCCTTAGTTAATAAGTATTGTTACTGTTTCTGTACTGAGCCCCTTTAGGGCGTTTACTTTCAATAAATAAATAATAACAACTATACTCTGACGACTTTCCCGGGTAGTACCCGATAACGGGTTCAAAAACTTCCGCGATACGCCGTGAACGTCGTTAGGTTTCAGTCGCCATACACGTGCGGTTCGCTACCCTGTAACGTCGTCTGACGCACTAGTCACGATAGCCGTTTCTTTGTGACGAGGATCGCGTGTCATTTACCGTCAAAACTCACGTCCGCCGAAACGCTGGAACACAATAAAGAACAATATGATTGACCTGTACGTTATCGCTTTTAATTTTGTCTTTATAATGTTTTACACATATCCAGGGCCGAAAGTAAAGCTGAAGGGGCGGCCCCGGGGCAAAACCAAATTTGGGGGCCCCACCTAAAAATTACTCGTCACAATGATAATGTGCAAATTCAAAGTAAAAATAAAAGTATTTTGTCAATTAAAAATTGTTATTCACATCTTACACTAACTTTTACAAACAGTCGTGATATTCATGATAATATATTCGTTATGTTCAACAGGCGCTCTTAAAACATTTCGTTTCATAAAAAAGCAAAAACTTTAAACTAAAATCTCTTTTTCCTAGATTTATCATAGCAAATTCGTCTATCATTTTGACTTACGCTATATCGTAAACAAATCGGCGCTCAAAACGAAATATTTCTGTATTTGTCAAAATTAATCTAACGCAAAACACTATACAGTGTCTGGATAATGACCTGATATTGAGTAAAAATGTTTTAGAAAAAAACACTGAACATAATATAATATAATATCGTATAACGCATTGGTCTCAATAAGGTATGGATCGACTGAAAATATTGAGCAGAAAATAATAAAAAATAAACGGGGGTAACTTACGTTTTAGATGGTTTTAAATAACGCAATAATCGAAAAAAATAAAAGTACGGTAAAAAAAATTTATCGTGTCTTTCAAAACCGAAGTTATTGAATTTTGTTTTTATTTTTACTTTTTATCACTCAGGGTGAACATGAACCGTTTTCGGTAGGATTAAGTATAATCGACCTCTCATGTGTCATATTATACGTCAGTCAAATATTTCAAATAATTATGACAATAATGATAATAATAATAATAATAATAATAATAATAATAAAAACGGAGTATTCACTTTGAAACGGAAGTTGAACCAGGACTTATTTATTTGACAAATAAAAAAGAAAAAATATACGAGTACCGTCTGATTCATACATACAATACGCATACGTATATAAATTATTTCCACGTGAGGTATTACGAGCGATTTCCCTTATTGCATGATACGCATTATGTCTATTATAATTTTCTCGTTAGTGTAATGACTTGTTGTGCAAACTCACGTCTGAAGAAAAAAAAAAAATGACGCGTAACAAAGCACGACGTGTAAGTATGCGTGAAATGCTAACATATTGTCACCCGGCAAACTTTTTTTCAATACGATTGCCATTTTTTTGTTTTCTTTTCTCAATTATCGATTTTTGTATTTTTTAAATCACACCTGCGACGGATCGATACGGTCGAAGGAGGAGGGTATATCCGAAATTTTTTCGTTTCCTATTGATTACGCCACCGGGAATACGTTGTGTCCTATACGGTCACCACAACGGTGAGTGTACGGTAAAATAAACAATCATTATAACGCGCGTCCGTGTGTAGGTCACGGTTCATTTGTTTAGTAATAGTGATATGGTCATTGGATTTTTACCTCCTTGCCCACCCCGCTACGTTTTAATACATATAATTTATAAGCTTAACCTCTGCACGCATTTATAATAATATTAATGATATTAATAATAATAACGATGATGATAATAATATTCGTATCGATGAAAATCGTTTCGAGTGTTATAATGTATCCGTCTCTCTCTATCTCTCTCTCTCTCTCTCTCTCTCTCTCTCTCTCTCTCTCTCTCTCTCTCTCTCTCTCTCTCTCTCTACCCTTTCTTTCTCTATCTCGTAATGTTTTTCATCCAGTGCCACGTCGTAGTAATCGTTATTTATGTTTTTGCGAGACGAACGTATAATTTTGCCACATGACGAGACACGCGATATCTATGTCTGATTAAGTGCACGGTACACGAACGCGCCATTAACAACTCCAGTCCAGTCCCGAGTCTCGTATTGCACGGGAAATAATATGACGGAATATAATATAATATAATATTATATATTTTATATCCGCGCAATAATAACACAGACGCGTCTGGCTGAACCGTTATCTAGCCGACCGCACGGGACGGAAATAAAACGCCAGTAATTTTTCGTGTGTACGTTCAATCGGGGACTTGTAAATGATACTATTAGTCTCGTACCTCGGTTGACACGCGAAAGCGAGCTTTCGTCTGCCCACACAACGGTCATACCCCGCGCGTTTAATAAAACCCCCGTACGAGTCGTTTGTCACGGCGGTAAAGTATGTTGTAAGTGAATTATGCGCATTCATGCACAATGTGTAGTATGCGATACACGCACACACGTACCTACACGTCGATCAAAGCGATTCGCATCGTGACTATAAGGTATTTCCGGCCACGAACGAGACGTGAGTATGCGAGCGGATTCGTGCCGTACCACGTGGTCTCACAAACATGATGATTCACAGCTCAATTTGTTTTTCGGTAAATGTCAGTTATTATTAGGTATACAAATCTATATTTCAAATGTTTAAATAGCGCTAAAATGATTGAAAATTATCAAAATGTACACGATTTTTCGTTTTTGTGATTTGTTTGTGTTTTAGTTATATTGAAAGGTAACCGATATGCATGAGATAATGTGATGGTAGAGAAAACTGTTTTTGAAAATGTCGATACTTAGATTTTTGAGAAAAATAGACAAGAATCCAAGTGTGAGAATTTAGTGTTAAGGTGGATGAGGAGTAGGGTATAACGCAAATAACTCTTCATTAACATACAACAACAACTCTGCAGTTTTAAACGTGTTACGCTTTCCATACTACATTTATAAACTTTTGGATGAATTGTAAAATTTAAAAACCAACATTTTCAAAAAAATAATTTACTTTAATTATATCGTATTATAGAAAAAATAAATAATAATAACAATAAAATAAAATAGTATTGTTATGTATTGAAGAAAACTTAAAAAAAAAAAAAAAAAAATCATACAGATAATAATTAAAAATTATAGTGACTCGTATAACTACTACTAATTATCATGATAATAAAGAACATATTAATGTAATTGAATAAATAATTGATAATATTGTTTTACTTTTAACAGGCACAATATTACTATAAAAGGCATATTATTGAAATTAAAACATAACGTTAAACAATTGCAATATTTAGGTTTTTTAAATAAAACAGTTTACAGACGACGCGTAAATCGCACGATTTCGAAGAGCATAGGAAAATTACTTAGACAAAAAAAGTATAAAAAGAAGATTACTGTGGATGGTGATCAATGGACTCACCAGAACGGTGACTAGGCATGAGATAGGCGTACATTAGATGCGTTTGCAGATGATATGTTTATTTTGTTACAGATTAAATTTTGATTTTCGGTTATGACGTAAAACTATTCAATTTTAAAATAAAAAATAAAAGCAAAAGGACTGCAGTGTTCGATGTGTTTACTTCCAAGTGGTCGGCAGTGGAGGCACATAAACAACACTATACTAAAATCGTATCACTACTGTAAAAATCATATTATTATTATTATTATTTTAGTGGAAACTTTGCCGTCACTCGCCTACTTCAAAAAAAAAAAAAAAAAAAAAAAAACAAACATATTCTTTGTACGCGCGACACTTTACGCGGGCACTACACGCTAGTGCAGCGTTTCCCAACCTTTTTGCTATGGCGACCCATAAATTTAATCTATATAAGGTACGCGACCCCCCCCCCCCCTAAAAAAAAGTATGCCGTAAATAAATATGATTTTTTCTATATCCATTTTATCGTTGAGTTTTTTATAAAATACAATACGAATACAATATACTGAATAATAATAACTTAATTAATAAATAAATAAAATAAACTATGAAAAGATACAAGAAATTAGTATAATAGAAAATTTAGTGTGAATTTTGATTTGGGACACTGTCGCATAAAATTTCCCACTGGGGTACAATTTCAGTAGTCTCGATGTACCGCCTGTTGCTCAACTGCATATTATTATGGATTATGGACAAACGACCGAGATCGATCGCGTCGACTAGTCACTAGTCATTAGCACCTTTACTGATAAGATAAAAATTGATAAAAATTCAATAATCGTAATAACTTTGCGTCGTGTATTCTATACAATACTAGTTATTTATACTATTTATCAATTTAAGACTAAAATAACTGTAATCGTAACCGCGAGTCGCGACCCATCAAAAAAAATTCGCGACCCAATTATGGGTCGTGACCCATAGTTTGGGAAACGCTGCGCTAGTGTAACACGGCGTATGTGAGTGTCCGTGTGTGTTGTACGCGTTAGGTCACGCGGTGAGTGCGTTTCGCCTCTTCGGATTAAGTTTTAGTGACGTACGTACTTAGAACGATGCCCTTTGATTATTTGTTTCAGGTAAGCTCGGCACCGCCGGTCATGTCTTAAGACACGTTGAACACACGCCACACGTCTGCACGTTTAACGGCCGTCCGGTGAGTACGATAACCGAATACAAAGCAGCGTCGGAAACGTTTTACGGTCTTCCGGGACACTTGCGTTTTCCGAAGACACCGCGCAGTCCTGTGAATCGGTGATCTAGTTTCGTTTTGTTTTTTTTTTCCCCCGTCCCTCGACGACGATATCACGGATCGCGCACGTCACGTGACATTAACCTACTACCTAACTACCTCACCTAACTAATCTAACTAAATAACCTAACCTATCTAACCTGACTGGTAGAGCAGTGGCGTATATGAGGCGGGCGGTGGGTGGATCTCCCTTGGATTTTTTAGAGACGATAAAACCTATAGGTGAAAAAAATATAGGTAGTAAATTACCTATTGTCACGGTTTCCGTAACATATTATTTATCGGTTATTTTTTTTCATAAACGTTCCTAAACAGAAGTTATAACGATACGACACGTCATATCCGTCCACAGAGTAACACCTTTCATCCTATATAAGTACTCTATGTCGTAAAACCCGTGAGCGGTATTTATATTATAATCATCAGTGAGCCTGAAATCCGGAACCAAAGACAGTAGGTACCTAAGTTTGTGTGATAGCGTTAAAACGGTTTAAAATACTGAATCTGTTAATATAAATATATTTATTCAGTCGGTTTAGCAAATATTTTATAAACCGTTCTAAAATTAATATGTTTACCCCATGATTTTAGTCGTTTGTTTTAAGAGAATATCTAATAATGATGATGATGATTTTATGATATATTCAATTAGTAATAATTATATTAAATAAATAATAAAATTAAGTCTTCGTATTAAATATGACTTATTGATTTTTTTTTATTAATTATTTTATTTTATTATTCAGGTACTAATATGATTCACTTATTATTTATTTTTATAATGTGAAAATCGTGTGAAAATTAAAAGTAATTATTTCTTTTCTTGTGCAACTAAAACGCAGAAAATTCAGAGCTGAAATGCGAAGAAAAAAACCATTAACAATTATATTTTTTAAAAGGAAATTATTAAAACATAAAACATTATTATTATGTGCCACAACCATGTCATCGACAATTACTTAATGAAAAATAATTTTTAATAAAAAAAGAATTATTAAATTAAATAATTTCACGAATTATACAAAGTAAAATTAAAAACTGATAATCAAAACGAATAACAATAAAGTCATACATCAAGTAGTTTAGTTCGGTTGACACGGTCGTTCTGTTTTCTCGACCGTTATCAACAGAGTCGGCTAGAAATGTTCATTTTATACAAATAATATAAACGCTCGTACGCGATATTCGTTTCATATTATTAATAATTGTATTTCATTCGTATAAACTGTCAATTAATCGTTCGAACTTGAATCGTGTTGATGTATCAATCAGAATTACGTTTGTGAAAGATTACCATAAATGTTTATGATTCGTTGTAAAATGTTTGATTAGGAAAATTTTAGTGGACCAATATTCATTTAATTTTACACGTTAAATTTTTTCATAAAAATGTTGAAACTACTGGCTTATTTGTGACGACTGCCACCGTCGTCGTCGAGTATGACTCGAAGACAACTCGGGGTCGACACGCGAACCACGACACGGAGAGCTGATATGTACGTCGACGGTCGTTTTCGTTTAGTGGATCGTTTTTCAATTCGGTTATCACCGCCAACACTAGATATTGTATTGTTAACGACAATTAATATAATCACCACTGCGTACAATAATCGTATTCTAAACAGGTAGGTCGTATACGTTCTCGTTCGGATCGTTACGATTGAAAATATGTTTTATAATTAAAATAAAAAAATGAAAAATAAAAAAAACAACAACAACAACTACAACAACAACGATTTTGATTTCGATTTAACTACACATTTGTTTTTTCCATTTACTCACCCGTCGATTTAATCGATACGTGACTTTAATAACCGAACCGTCCTTATATTAATTACACTCGAATAATTGTTCTCTCGCCGACTACGAGATTCTATTCGTCGTCTTTGTTTCGACACGATCGCGATCGTTTTGTCTTTTAGTAAGTGTGTTACGGTACAATTAAAACGGACAAACGAACGGATCCGCGCGTTTTGTCACGCGGTATTAAATACGTATATTGTTTTGAATTTGATTACATTGCGTCGCTACTGACGCGATTGAGTAGACTGATTGCAATCCACAACAAACGGCCGTGAACGATCAAACGATCCAGCAGCGGTTTTCAAACAGTGCTCCGCGAAGCCCTAGGGCTCCACGAGAGTAGTCTAGGGGCTCCGTGGCTCCCTGGGCATATATGTATTCATCGAATTCAAGTCATTAAATTATTATGTTTCTTAGTCACATTTTTATATTTATATTCAATATCATTTTGATCGTATCAAAAAGCGTTATTTTTAATGTTTAAAACCTTAAACTATTTATAGATTCACATATTTTGTGTCATGATCAAAACGAGATGAGGTGAAAGTCGGGTTTTTCGTTCATTTGACACGTAGGATAATTTAGTTTACTCATTTACAAATTACAATCTAACTTCTACAAGGTACAAAAAAAAAAAAAAAAGCGAATCATTTCTGAATCATAATTGACATCATTTTTATGAATTATTGTTGTCCCAAATAGAGATTTCTGATTTTCGGGGCTCCGTAATTTTTTTTTTATAAACATAAGGGCTCCGCGAACAAAAAAGTTTGAGAACCGCTGATATAGTGTATTCGAATGCGCACGTGGGTGGGAGAGGTAGGGGCGGAGAATCGAAGTCAGAAGACGTGTAGGTATGTAGTGACACGAGTATCGGGATAATTTCCCGAATTCGGATTCGTTTTCACAAACTCACCGGGGGACGTGACGCGACCAGACGCGTCGATTCGC
Source organism: Therioaphis trifolii (assembly GCA_027580255.1). Classification (NCBI taxonomy): domain Eukaryota; kingdom Metazoa; phylum Arthropoda; class Insecta; order Hemiptera; family Aphididae; genus Therioaphis; species Therioaphis trifolii. The sequence continues at coordinate 5,380,686 of CM050409.1, read as the reverse complement.
GTAAACTAAACGGTCCCGAACGATAAGAAGCGTCGCGGAGAAAAATCGGTTCGGTCCGAGACGAGAGTCGGAGATCACGACTAGAGCGCAATACGCGCCGAGAAATATTATTTTCCTACGCGTAGGCGGTACATCGACCGTGTCCGAGACGGATATCGGCCGCTGACGGGTTGGCTCAGAGCCATGCGCTTCGTAAGACGGGACACACGGCGTCTACGGAATTTTCGTAATTTTTTAATTTTTTTGTTTTTTATCACGTACGAATCGGCGTGGAATTTTTCTCTCGTCGGAGACGCCGTCAATAAACGATCGTCGGCGGGACGACAACACCTCGTCAACATTCGCAGTTTCACGCGCGGCTTTACGCGAAGCGTGTTTTCGTGGCGAAAATTTTTTTTAATTTCTATTTCCAAGCGACTTTGCGACTCGTGTCGACGCGGACTCGGTCGGATTTTCCGGTGCGTTCGAACTTTGAAGTTTAGAACGGAATGGATTTTTTGTTTAAAATCGTCACTTTCAACGGGTCCGTTCTAAACGCTCTGATTTTAATCGCCACGTCAATATTCGATTGTGTACTGGAAAAATATTAAAATCGTATCGCTCTCGATTTATTTATTTATTTATTTTTTATTCCCTTGTCGCGCCATAACGTGAACATCGCAGTATATACATTGACGACCCGGGAAATAAAAATCCACGCGACGCCGCCCATAAGTATTATACGGTCCGATTTCCCCGACTACGACCACGACGACGACGCAGTTCACTCGCCGCAGCACGTATACCTTGGGAACGGGCAACATTATAAAACAGCGTCCGCGTCGTAAATATTCGACCGTAAACTATCGACGGAGTGTAAACCGGCCGCGGACAGGAAACAACGGTCGCTTTCGAAAATAAATTAAAATTCGGATGGAAAGCCGGAATGGACTTTTTGCCTTTTTTTCGTTTCGTTTTCAAACACACACATATACACAGACACACACACACACACACATATATATATATATAACCTTTTCAACGGGCTTTTTACACCAAACACCTCGTGAATTATCGATCTGTCCGCGTTTCCTTTCACGGACGCCGTGGTCGCTCTTTTCTCTGTTCGATTCGTTCTCGAATGTTTTATACAAAGGATAAAAGGAACGATAGCGACGCTCAAATTGTAATCACATTCGAGGAAAGTTTCCCTAAACGACGGCTGACCCAAACGGATTATCGATCCGATTGTGTCACGATTATCGACGTGGAACGTCATGGTTACGAAATAGGCCATGTCATCATTTTTCATTGTGATTTTACGATTTGCAACTGAGGCTCACGATTTGGCACACACACACACACACACACACACATAGTCAACCTATGTTTTATATTTTTATTAGCTCATTTATTTATACAATTTGATTTAGGCATGCGTTAGCAAAGAATATTTACATTGATTAATTTTAAAGTACTGTGGTGAGGGTTGAATTTAAAACAACGAAACACAAAACACTTAAACTGTTGAGAAGACCGAATTCGCTTAGATTTATATTTTGGGATTCAATGTTCTAGTTCGTATCCTGTTATTTTCTGTGTATCTCTCAGCATATTGCCCACATGAAATTTCAATTAGGGTAGGCTTAGGAGTTAATCGTGCTTGGCATCAGTCATTTTATGCCTAAATCCATTTAAATTGTAAAAATGTGACAAAAACATACTTCGAGAAACTTTTTATTCCTGTTATAAACAGCATGAATCAAACTAAAAAATGGTAACTAATTATTAATTATTAGAAAATTCTAGGTGAGAAATTTCTAATTTTCTTGGTATTTCAGACCCGTACACCTTTTTAGAATTATATATACCCAAAAATTGACGGCACTAGTCGATAATTCTTATAGCTCATATTACATTTCACCATATCATTAATAAACTTTAAATTATCTGTCTACATATAAAGTCCCCAATTCGAAACTATATTTGAGTGCTCAGTTGTTGTATGATTGTGCATAATATCCAAATGTATTTCGTTGGCCTCTTATTGGCTACTCTGGATACGAATCCTAACACCTCCACTGCTCGAGTCACGTTCGGCCGTTGCCCAATTTGTGTCCGAGCATTATAAGCATAATATGACGATAAAACGTCCAAGGAAAGTGAAACGTTTCTAATTCGGTGTACATCGTGATTACACTGCAGTCGATGATGTACATATTTCCCAGGGGCACTTTCGTCGGGTAATATTAAGACTTGTTTATCGTGTTAACGGAGAGCGTCTCGACCGAGACGTTATCTCTGACGGTTTTGAGTAGTGCTCGAATCCGTGAGAGTTTGAGCGTCACGAGTGAAATATATAAAAAAAAAAACAGAACTAAAAAAATTTCCTTTTTTTTTTTTTGCTTCAACGTCTGCGAGACGAGTAACACCGTTGTACCCGGTGTGCGGCGGCAAAACAGCAGTGGCCCGAAAAAGTGTCAATCTCGTGTTGAAAAAAATCAATTATGAAAATAACGAATAAACGTACACTCGAGGTGATACAGACTCTGTGGTCCACGGTCTCCGGGTAGGGCCGACTCTAAACGACTCGCCGGCGTCGCTACTTCAGTAAGTACGTCGGCTTCGTCGCACGTTGCCGCCGAGACGTCAATCAAAACCGTGAGTGTTTCGCTAAACGTTTATTTACGTGTGCGCGGCGGAGTGCGTGTTTTGTAATCGATACGGTTCGGCCGTCGACGTTTTTTTGATAGAATCAAAAAAAAATTTTAATAATAAATAAAAAACGAGACGCGTAAATCCGTAAATCAAATTACAAACATTATAACTACCCCTAAATATTTTGACGTCCGCGTCGGTATTCGTCGTAAACGTTTATCCGAAAAAAAAAAACTATCATACAAATATCCATGTGTTATAACATTAATGTTATTGTTATTTTTGTATGTGCCCGCACCGGGCGAACTGTATTATTGCCGTTCGGCTGTTTACAACACGGAAGTTTATATGTATGGTGCACTTTTGTGTGTTTGTCAGTGTGTGTGTGTGTGTGTGTGTGTGTGTGTGTGTGTGTGTGTGTGTGTGTGTGTGTGTGTGTGTGTGTGTGTGACGTTTCAGATATTCAATGAATTTAATATAATAAAGCATTCGGTCGTGCGGCAGCGCCAAGTAATTTAATATTTTTGTAAAAACCACATACCGTTCGTATATCCATACCTGAACTAATCTGAGCGTCGAAATAATATTATATTTTTTTCGTGTGCAGGGTGAGTCAGGTCTATTTGACGAATACGATGACTTTTTTTCTATTTATTATTTTTACTTTTTTTTTTTTTCATAAACACTGCGCTACGAAAAAAAAATCGTATTAAAATTTTTTTAATGATTATTGGAACTCAAATTTCAAAATTTTAAATTTAATTTCACCTTTTAAAAAATATGCAGATAGCCATTTTGTAAACCGGATAAAAAAAAAAAACTCTGGTATTAAAATTTCGTATTTAAGTTTAGTCATTAATTCATTGTTAATTTTTTAAACCTATTGAAAATGTTAATTTAATAATTATAATTGTTTTACTTTCTATCGAGATTAAGTCAGTGACCTCGATTAATCTTTCCGTGATTGATAATGATTGAATATCAATTTATATTAATTATTATAGGATAATAGCTACATGTGATTGCGAAAATCTAGGAACTAATTAAATTTTGATTATTTATTCAATTGATTAAGGTATGCAATTGTAAAATTATGCAAAACGTAATATTATTGTTAACTTTTTCACAAACAAAAAATCGAAGAAAATCCACAGATTAACTAGAGATTTGAAAAAAAACGACAGTTATTGTAAAATGTATTATCGATAAAAAATAAAATCGGTGAACTGTTGCCAGTAAAGGTGATTTTAATCATTTAAATATCAGAGTCGATACTAAGGAATATTTTGAGATACAGTTAAAAAAAAAAAAAACACTCGGTGTATCGTTTACGTCGAATCAACACAATCACGTCCGTGACAAGAGTATATTATATCATAATTAACGTTATGTTAATCGAATTTATTTACCGAACGTACAATAAATAACGTACGATTTTTGTTTTTTGTGTTTTTTTTTTTTCACTCAAAAACATCCACGTAATAACAAATTATTTCTGTTCCCTCCGGCCGTACCCTCTGGTTTTGAATTATAGACGGTCTTCCGTATAAATTATATTGTTATACCGACCGGTGCGAGAAACGTGTGTTGTACGTGTGCGTACGTGCGACGGCCGTTCACATAATAACGTATTTTATTCGCGCTCGTGCCTACGCGATCGTACTACGTATATATCTCTTTTGCGGCACGATAAATCGATAACGCGGCGGCGGCCCGTCCTTGGCTCCGAGTGTGCCTATACTTCGTTTCAAAAGAGAACATACCGCTTTCGCGCATCACGACTGATAGCTGGCGGCCGTCCCAAGCCCAATTTCTCCCCCATTTGTCTTTAATTACTTTAATTACGCGTCGATCGTTTACGACGGTCGCCGATCGAAATTATTCGACGTGTATACACCAATTATTAAATCAATTGTTTACAATCTTATTGTCGTCGGACAGCTGGTTTTTGGTGGGAGATGCGCGCTGTCGAACGTAAAACGGTTGCCACCCGGTATGTTCTCTTTTGAAATAGAATATAGGCGTTTTCGGGTGTTTTTCGACACGTTCGTGCGTTTTTCGCTAAACGGACAAACGACGTCAACGTCACGTCTCGTTAAAACGACGGTGGAACAGCGTACAGCGGTCGCGGTGATGAGTGCTGCCGGTAGGTAGTTACGTCGTGTTAGTAATGTCCGTCCCGCGTGTACAGGTAAACTGAACACACACACACACACACACAGGGGCGTATTCAGGGATTTTCCGCCTGTAGACACTTTCCGATGCGCCACCTCTCCTAAAATTTTTCACAAAACACGTTCGAATCCACGGTTCGAGGAATAATTCGAACCCACTCATTTTTTCGCTGCCCACTCGCGTACTGGTTCGTGCCGTATCGCGAGTGAGTTTGATGTGTAAGTCGTATAGCTGTTTGATATTGAGCGAACGGACGCACGCGTTTTCGGTCCGAATCGTAACTCTTAATCATAAGATGTATGGTTTGTAAACGAATTTCTCTAGTCGAAAAACTAGTAAAATATGTATTTATTTATTTTATTAATATACGCCATCGGGCATTTTGATACAAGAATGTGGTTAGTACAATAACAACGATAGATAAAGTGATACAGCGGAAGAAAATGTTTAAAATTAATGATAAAAGTATACAATGAAAAAAAAATGTATGTAAAAAGAGGCAGAGACTAAGTTGAATTAAGGTGACGTAGTATTCTATGTAGTGGGTGATTGAAACCGTAAGCGGTGTGATGGTGTGGTATGTGGTATGTGGAAAAGGGAGTGGTGCCACTAGATATGTGAGACGGGACTCGGAAGGAAATGGAAGATAGTAAACCAGGACAGTCCAGCGAGCCGTCGAGAAGAGAGGTGATGAAACGAAGGTCAGCTTCAGTACGACAGGAGGATAAGGATGGAATTTGAAGGGTAAAAGAGATGAGGGAATAATCATGTTTTGTGTGAGCTATTTTTAATTTGAAGGAAATATGATGTTGTCGAATGAAAAATACTTTTTGTTATTCTGTTAAAAAAAAAAAAAAAAATGTTAAAATTTGCCACTCTCCAAATGTCACCACTCTATTTCCGAGCCTACAGGGACTGTGCCTAAATACGCCTCTGTGAACACACCGTGTGTTAAAAGTAGTGGTAGTAGTATTTACCAAACGGGGTGGTAGTGGTATCCGTCTATAACAGCGGGCCTCGACCTTTTAAATATGATTAACCATTAATCAGGTTAGATATTTATTATCACCCTCACCCCACATTTTTCGTAACGATGTCATAAAATCGTGGGTGTCATTCGGGACAAGGGCATGAGGTAATACCCAAAACTATTGACAGCGATATCATCACAATATAATATCAATCATAACAATGATATCGTCGCAATAGTTTTACACGCGATTGGTTCAGATTTAATTGCAATAGGTATTAAGAACAAAAAAAAAAAAATAAAAAATAAAAAAATAATCGTCTAGTTTTCACCCGTCAAAAATTATGTTTTACCCCCTGACGGGTAGTTACCCCCATGTTGGAAACCATTGGTCTATAATGATTTTGTTTCTGTTTCGATTTTCCGGTGTAAAGAAAAACAGTGTCGGTAGAACAATCGTATAAGGTGCGCCTTTATGTAAAATATTTATACACATTCACTTACGTCCAATTTAAAAATAACGAGTGGTTAGTTACAAAACGGTTATCGATTTTTACTGACCAGTGAAAACACTTACTTTTACGAGAGGGTTTATCGGGTCAAATGGTCACTTCAAAAATAAACGTGTTAAGACAAAAAACAAATACATTAAATTATTTATATTTCACTGAACTATGTGTACATTAGTGAAAACCAGTTTTGACAAAATAATATATCAATACGTGCCGGGATGAGTGCAGAAATGTATTGATATTTGGAACAGAACGATATTGAATTTTGTTCGGGCACTGTGAACCAGTGTGACATTGAGAAGTTCACGAGATTTATTATTTGTTTTCGGTTTTCGTCATTGAATTTTCGCAAAAAAAAAAAAAAGGAATGACGAGATACTCAAAGTTATCATGGCTATTGCGTTGGTGTATAATTATTATCGTTATTATTCGTTGTGTATGACGTTTATAGATCATCTCGATCGATTTGACTCGGATCAACTAGTTCGATAACTGTCTATCGTGATGACAATTGAAGGGTTCGCTGCAACAATCAGATAAATCCACGTTTTCCCAAAACTCACTTTTTTTTTTTGCGGAAACGTATAAAGAAAATTTTTCTTGAAAATCAGACGCAACAACCGGTTAAATCCGATCAATAGTGTTGGAGTTATTTTAAAAAAATGGATTTATCGTGTTTTGCTGCAGTGATAACACGGGGTTTCTATGATTAATTTTTTTGAGGCATAAGCTGTCATTTGATATTTATGTATAAAAATAGCATTAAATATGTTACAAGATTCAAGAGCAAAATTAACTTTATTCAAGAATTAATGAAAATTAATGGGCTACAACCAGATAAATCCATGTTCAATATTCAAATATTCAAATATGTTTCGTCGACGGGATCGTAGCATAAATAATAATTTTGAAACTAAATTTACATTGTCTTGAAAAATTTCAAAAAATGGATTTATCTGGTTGTAGCAGCAAGCCAATCAATTATAATATTTTTAAACTCCTACCCGTTTGAACTTACTGGCGGTCAAATTTTCGGGTTTTCTCAGTGACGTGTCTTTTGTAGATTTATCTTAATTGTAAATCGAGTTGTGACCACGGCCCACGATCACCGAGTAGATTTCGAGAACTCGTTTAAACGTGTATGCAATTCGATTTTCGATTTAAGATAGAGGACTGAACGCGAAAGTAGTAATTGTCCCCGTATAAATGCCTTTAGCCGGTGACGAGTGAGCGTAGACCCTGTGAACTATGCACGCTCGAAATCGGAAGGGCCGCGACGGAAATGTAAGGCCGTGTTCTCACCAAAAGCAACTGATGACGGCAACGCGATAGAGATTCGAGTCTAGTTGTAGTTGAGTTGCCCAGTTGTTCTCATCTAAAAAATCAATATGAAACTTCAATGCAACTTCAATGCATATTCAGTTATCAAAATGTCTTCATCCGATGAGGATATGATTGTAGCATTCTATTGTGTCTTGTCGAGTGTAATTAGAAGATGTCACATCATAAAGACATGGGTGACTTTCTATAAGTTGTACGAATGCCATATTTTCTCCATGTTCATTTGCCATATTTGCCATATTAAAAAAAAAAAAAAAAATGATTAACAAAATATGAAATTGATTATAAACCAGAGTCGGTGATAATCAAATAATTGAATTATTCACGAAATCGAACTATTCACACTAGCGACTAGACAAAAGAGACTGACACGTCGAGTCGCTCAAAAATAGTTTTCAAACAGTTGCGTTGTTTTCCAGTCCTGTTGCGACCTGTGAGAACACGTCACAATTTAAAAATACATGTCACGTTGCGTCGCGGTCGCGTTGCCGTCATCAGTTGCTTTTGGTGAGAACACGGCCTTACTACTCACCCTCAGGGCAGCTTAAACATCACGCATAGTTGTTCGTATAATGTGATGGTCGCCTTGGTCGTCGTTACGGTACGATCGAATCGCCGGCGACGGTGGCGCGGGATCGCACGACGGCGTGCTGCTCTCTCGATCGACGGCGCGCCGTTTTATTATTAGTGTCGCGCCACTGCTCAGACCCATTATTAACAGGTTATTAGACAAATGTATCGACGGACAACCGTGGCACGTGCGTATATATATATATGTGTGTGTGTGTGTGTGTGTGTGTGTGTGTGTGTGTGTGTGTGTGTGTGTGTGTGTGTGTGTGTGTGTGCGTAGTCAGTCATCCACGAAATTCGTACGTCACGCGGAAGACATAATTAATATCCGAAGCTCTGCCATTTACCCTACCAGCACATCCGATAATATATATATACGCAATACGATTCCACACGTGCGTGTATGTGTGTCGATTCGTTCGTGTGTGTGTGTGTGTGTGTGTGTGTGTGTGTGTGTGTGTGTGTGTGTGTGTGTGTGTGTGTGTGTGTGTGTGTGTGTGTGTGTGTGTGAAATGAGGAAGAGGAGGATAAGGGAAATTCTCGATGTTCCGAGAACGTGGAAAAAAAAAAAAACTTTTGTTTTCAAAAAGGGTTCCCACCGCGTTCCGGTGCACCGCATGACAGTGACTTCGATTTCACACACGAGTAGAACGGAGACCCGTCGCGTTCTGAACCGTTGTAAATCATATTATGCGCGATAATATTTCCACCGTCGTACGGTATAATAATATAGTACGTTATAGAGTCACCGCGCGTCATTATTATTATTATTGTTATTGCTATTATAAATACGGTTCGATAGACGGCGGTTTTGCGTTCGACGTGAACGCTCCCCCCGAGTGTTCCGAATCGGTTAGATCTAAATTCGCGTCACGCCACATTACGCCGTCAAAATGTTGTCTCGTCGCGAACTCTTGCGATAGCCCTTGTACGTCACGGACGTCGTGTTTTATACAATACAGACGATATGTTATTATTAAACAAAAAAAAAAAAATAAAACAAAAATCAAAAACAAGAACGGTGACGTACTAAAACTAGTTGTCGCTCTACCTGATTCGACGACTCGATTCGAATATTCATTAATATGTCGAAAGTCAGGTTCGGTCTCTGTTTTCGGTCCGTTCGACGTTTTTCCACGCACGATTTCTCGTCAAAAATACAAACGTATTGATTACCGTTTACCGATACGGAAATCACAATCTGTCCTAGATCCGTATGACAAACAGAGGTGTGTGTGTGTGTGTGTGTGTGTGTGTGTGTGTGTGTGTGTGTGTGTGTGTGTGTGTGTGTGTGTGTGTGTGTGTGTGTGTGTGTTCAGACGGATTATTATCGGCGAACGGGAATCAATCTGTTATTGGAGCTGTCTCCATAGGAATACGTCAATTATTTAGTACACGATAATGAATAGTACTCGCTTTGCGATGACGGCGTGGGTGCGTTTGTCTATTGATATCACTGAGCCATAATAGACTATTGATTTTACGCATTATGGTCTACGCTCGAATATCGAATATTCATCGTATGATTGATCGCGATTCCTTTCCGATATTTAGTTTACAGATATGTAATGTGAGTACATTAATATTACTTATGCATACACTCATACCGTCGACAATTTGAATAATTCATTAACTTCGTATCTCGACACACACACACACACACACAAAACGCTCTCCAGGAGCGGACGAGTGAATGCGATAACTATTAAATACTATTCTCTGCATTATATATAGTTCAAAGACAATATAAAATATCATCTGAGATGCCAAATTGCTGTAAGGTTCGGTGGGCGTCACCGGGAAGCTTTTGACAAATGGCCAGAGTCCTCATTACTCCCGGTCCCATGCGGTCAAACACAGCACTACTACCGGTAAAGCGTACTACTACTACTACTACTACTACTACTGCTATTGCTTTGCCACCCCCATTCCGCCTCGATCGTAGCGTCGACGAGGGTGTTTGCGAGCAAAATGACGTCTCTGGGGGTTTCGGGGTGTTGAAAATAGGGTGGTGTGGAGGAAGGTGACTAAGTATTTGGGAACACCGCTTGGCGGCAAAATAGGGGGTTGTGAGAGAGAAGCAACGGGTAAGGGACGGAGAGGGAGAAAATGAGAGAGATGGAAAACGTAGATGGGCAAGAGGAGAGCCCGCGGTGCGAATAGGTGTGCGTGATCGGGTGAGTAGAGTGGAAAGCGTAATTACAGGTGGATTTAGCTTTGAAAACTCGACCGTCACGTCCGTACGACGAGTTCCGTGATTTCCACAATGGCTGATTCCTTCGTCTTTATACTCGTTCGTTCTTCCTCTCTCCACGTCTTGTCCTTCTCCGTATCTATTTCTCTCTCTCTCTCTCTCTCTCTCTCTCTCTCTCTCTCTCTCTCTATTCGCTTTCTGCGCGTCTATCTGACGACCGGATCTCTCCGTATCTATACACATTTACTCTCGTTTTCCGTCCGTCTCCTCAACCTCTACCGTGTTGCCGCCATCGTCGTTGTGTACCGGGAACGTGCTCGTTAGAAAATCAAACCGTAAGAGACCGACGCGTCGTCGCATTTAAAAAAAAAAAAAAAAATGTGTATACATCGACCAACGTACGTGCGCTGCACGCACAGTTTGTTTCACCGACGTTTTAGAGGAGAAAATTTAAACGGACGCGGCAGAATAGTGAATCACGGAACGGACGAGAAAGACCCATGAACTCCGCTATGATGTACGCTGAGCGTTCACGCAATTATGTTGTCTATTATTGCAACTAAAAATAAAATTTTGGTCGGTCGTCGATTGGTATTTGGTATTTATTTATTTATTTTTTTAATTATTGCTAATTGTTTCAGTTTTTTTTTTTCATCATTAAATTTATTAAATCAACTTCTTTCTGCAGACAAATCAATATTTTTAATAAAATTTAGTGTAAGAGTGGTATTACGCAGTGTTTTCATCCGGCTTCTTCGACTTTTCGTACGACTCAGCATTCTGTGAATACATGTTTGTGTGTGTGTGTGTGTGTGTGTGTGTGTGTGTGTGTGTGTGTGTGTGTGTGTTGTGTGTGTTTATTACTATCGCGTTCGACAAATGTTTCTTTCCGCCAAAACGTCTGCTCTGCTATTTGTTCGAGTATTTCGATTCATTAGACCGTATTACGGTGCACCGAGTCGCGTTCGTTTCGTATGCGATTTATTCAATATAGTTGTGACGAACGACGGACGGGGCGAGTCCACTACCCTTTTCACCGTTGTTTTATACACGCGAACCGTCCCACGCGATCCACGACCCGTGTTCCAGTCGAATCTCACCCGTTCACTCCTCGGTAAGATCGTCCGAGCACATTTCATAACCCCCCCTTGCTCCGGTACGGTTTTCCCGTTCCCGGCGACGACAGATAAACCGAGGTACTCGCGCATCCACTGGGGTCTAGCGACGTCGTCCTAGAAAACGTACGGCGACCGCGACCATGTTGTCCTAGGTCGGTAACACTCTCGTAAAAATACCGCAAGGAAATAACGATGATCATAAACCGTGCGAAACCGCCACCGCCGCCGCCGGGGGAAATTCGGTACCGGGCGGGTAAACGTCCGAGGAAAACCTTAACGTCGGTCGACTCCTTCAGGGCGGAAGGTGAACAGGGTGAGATTAGACCGTCGACATTCGTTCACGTGGAGTTTCCATTGTCGTCGGCGGCGGCGGCATCGGGTCGTTTGACACACGGAAATCAGCAAACACTGTGCGACGAGTATTGTGCGGCCGCGGTGCGTAGTCGTATGTTATTATCACGTGGCGGCAAACGAAACTCGGTGTGACGAAGGGAACGAGATAACGTTTTTGTTTTTTGTTTTTTTGTCTTTTTTTTTCTCTCTTCCGTCGTCCGTATTGATTATGGGCACTCTCCTCGTGCCATCCGTCGAACCATCACGTCGATACCGACTCGGGTAGGCCGCGATTCTCGCGTCACCGTCTTTGCTAACTCACGCGCGTCATTAGTTTGCGGCAATACACAAAGCGTGTCTGAGATCTGCACACTTTGACGGATTCGATAGCATTTTTTCCGGACTCTTTATTACGGTAATTGACTTACCTCGTAGAAACACGACGGCACTTTAAACGCGCATGGCCAGTGGTCCAATCAGTGGCGGCTCGTGCATTATAGGTGTGCAGGTGTGCGCACACCACATAGATTATTAAAGATAAAATAGCTAAAATGTATTTTGATTTTATTACAATATCTATTAAACTGTATATTTTATTCCGTAATACAAAATTATTAATTTTATATACGTGAAACGCTTGGGTTCGAAAATATCACTCCTAAAATTTAGATGAGTTGTGAAATAAATACGCACCGACTGGTGTGCAATTTGAGCTGCACACCGAGAGTCCATGTAAAATACGTTTAGTGGACGAGTGGGGGGATTGACGAATAAATGGAACCGTGGTGTGCACCTACTGCTGCACACTCGATCACACATTTATTTTCTATGCGCTATTTCAATAATAAAGTTATAGAACTGTTTGCCAATACTAAAGAACGAAGAATTGACTTCATATATAAAAATATGTAATTTTTTCATTTATTTTTTAAAATTGTTTTTAGTTACGACACTGTTGCTTGTTCTGACAGTAGATAAAATCTACACCTGGTTTTATGATATATGTATTTAAGTAAACCTATTATTTTCTAAAATTATGCTTAATTATCATTTTATTACAGTAAATATATTAATATTGACTTGGATGTGACTAATTTTATTTTATTTTATAAGTATACATTTTCAATAATTGCACACCACCTATTTTAAACATCACGAGCCGCCACTGGGTCCAATGATAACGATTTTAACGTGGACATTTCCTATAAAAACGTAACTTGTTCCGTGGTGTTTTGTTTGAAATACGACGACGGTTACCGTCTGAGAAAATCAAACGGTTTAAAAATCCCGTCGATTCAAAATACTGAAAAAAAAAAAACAAATAAACAGTCGTTTCGTAAAATTATAGCGCGTGCAGTAGAACGGAATCGGTGAAAAAAAATGTAAATACAATAATAATGAACCGAGCATTAGCATTGTTTTGTCCGATAGATCCATAACGCCCCGTGTACACACGACAGGAGAGATTTTAGCTCGTTTCGCGTAACTATCACGTCTGCGCTTAGGACCGCGTCTTTTTAAAGTCGTTCGCTCTAGCTCGCGAGACACGGTGTTCAGTCCGAGCAGTTTAATTTTAATTCGTACTTTAAATGCATCAGATTTTTATCAAACAGTGCTCGGCGATGGAATTAACATATTTAATGACTCAATATTTCTGATACGTACATGTATAAATATATTTTTTATTTTTTTATCTGTTTTGGAGGAAACGACGTACAACGCGATACACCTTTATTATACGGATTTGTATTCATATTAATAGTATTCAGTGCAATAACACTGAACGTTTATCGAAACAGAATCGGGAAAATCCGGCGAGGGAAAAAATCGATTTCGAATTCGGCATAAGCGATTGTTTTTTGCGTTCTTGAGTGGAGTCGAGGACGTTTCATTACAGTCGTCGGATTATGTCCGGGTAGCGAAGCGGCTAGACGATATTCGTATTTTCCAGACGTTTAAGCGACGCGTACAGGTGTATGATTTCAGAGAACCGTCGCGTCGGTGAAAACGTGATCGAATTTGTAATTAAAGCGCGAAATAATCAAGAACATTTAACTTTCACCGTCGCCGCGAACTAATGATTATTGCGACACGAGTTGAATAATTTTTTAATTAATTTTAAAAGAAAACCGTTTTGTGATTTGAAAATATTCCGTCTCGAAGAAACGGTAATTTCAATGAATGATTATAAATTTTACACCGTGACGGTCTTTTCAGTTAATGCGTTTGAACGTAATAATTTTTAATGAAAATGACGAAAAAACATTAATGACAGTCGTTAAAAACGTTACAATTTAAATACCGGTTAGGTATACAACTGTCATTGAATTTGGTTCCGGGAAAAATTATGACGTACATACAATCGAAAACAATAAATTATTTGAAAAAAAAAATGTCTTTAGCAACTCGGTTTGAAGTAAATATCTTACGGGAAATAATAAACTATTTATCGTTTTAATCGTATATTCCGTAGGTTTTTTTCCTTATCAAAACTTGAATCATTTTTACTTTATATACCGATAGATTTTTAAAAAATTTTTTCTATTTGTATCTCAACTATCATAAAATATTATATCGATTTATTTAATGAACATTTTAAGTAAGACTTTGAAGTCAAAACAGTCGATCGATCCGTTAGAATTCAAACTAATCGCTCTTGGAAAAAAAGTCTTGACTAATGATATTTGAGTACTTTTCAACAACGTCAGTCAGATATTTGAGTACGATTATATTGAAGTACTCTCGTCAAGAGTAAAATGTTAATTAGATAAAACGCTGAAAATATATTTAAAAAGTTCTGTAATTAGCCCAAAATTAACTTCGAAACTTTTGGATTATGTAACAGTATTTTTGATAACTGATGAAAATTATAAATAACTTGCTCCAATACTTTAAAAATTACAGCTACCTTCTTGACGAAAAAAAAATGTATTAACATTTTACCACTATTCATCGACTTTTTTCTCTTAACCTCGGAAACTCTTTTGAAAATAGAGGAAATTCTTATTTATTCCGAGTACCATTTAAATCTAATTTCTGATATAAAGAGTTGATTTACGTTACTTTTCAAATAAAACTACTACTTACCGGAAAAAAGTTGTTCTTCACTTCACAATCACAACAAATGTATTCCCATTGAGTCAATAGATCCTTCGATTAACGTATTGGTTTTTTTTTTTTTTTTTTTAATTTGCTTTTAGTTTACATCTAAAAATGATAAAAATGAAAAATTCTATTAGTGACTTGGTAATTTATAAGTACTGTGTAAAAATATCTTGTGTACATTGTATTCTATTGTTCTCAACAATCGTTACAGCATGATATACCTTCCGTATACAGATCCACAGATCATCTGGGTTGGATCCAAATAATGACAATAAGTGCTCACACACACACACACACACACACACACACACACACACACACACACACACACACACACACACACACACACACACACACACACACACACACACACACACACGCACGCACACACACACACACACACACACACATACACACACACACACCACACACATACACACACACACACACACACATACATACTCACATAGTATTTTTACTCTGACTTCTGAGTATAAAACATTAGAAGAAGTGGTTTAAATAACTTCCAAATAAGCTGGTAAGAGTCTTGTATGTAATTTATGCTCCATTGCATAATTTATGTTTTTTATTATAATATTATTTATTATACTTATTTATTATGCTTATAATTTATGCTTTTTAAATTTGTACAGTTGTTCGTTTTTTTCGAATTTTTCAAATACTCGCCAAAGAAATGTATGAAAAACATATTTGAATGTGGTCTAAATACGTGATGTAAATATGCATTTTAAAATTAAGTTTAAAATAATTAAAAAAAAAAAAAAAAAAAAATCAAAAAATTCAAGTATATTCCATCAGACCTACAGCACGAATACATTTGTATAACGTTTTTGGAAGTTTTACAATGAATTCCAGTTGAACTAAACTAAAAAACAATCCACCAATTTACTTACGATATTTTCACTTCAATCGGTTATTATTATTATTATTACAAAAATGTTATTTAATATAGTAAACATAATGTATAAAAATCTACACGTATTTTATTGATTTTTCCACAGGTGAAATTAACTAAAGAACAAGTGACATGTATGCATTTCTCATCAATTAAAATCCTCCTCACATTTCCGTACTTGTGAGGTTTTTATGTTTTGTGTTTTTTTTTACTATTATTATTATTATTATTTTTATTTTTTTTATCACTCTCACCGCCATTAGGTCATTCACGAGTGCTTGTTAACTATGAAATTGTCATATTATGCATTTTTTGCATACAATGCATAAAAGCGTCTATATGTTGGACGTATACATTCATACGTGTACGGTGCAGCTACTCTGCAGTATATTCGCATTGTGCGTCGCTTAAGTACTTACACGCACTCTTCGCTCGCACTGCGTAATATAATGCCTACGGTGCAGTAAGCACGCAATCTATGTCTTTTGTGTTCCGCTGTCGAATAATAATAATTACGTAACAGCCCCGAAAGTCCCTTCGAACAACCGCCGCGGGTCTATTACGCCGAGATGTGTTTTTTGAATACATTTCGTTTGAAAGATCAATCACGATCTCGCGATACACGATAATTTTGCGATGTGTGATGACTAGGGCTCGGATGTTATAGGAGCTAAAAAGAGGAAAATATGCACGAAAAATTGTAAAATATGCATCGAAAAATGTAAAATATGCTTAAAATTGTATTAAATATGCAAAAAAAATTAATAAATATGTACAAAAAAAAAATTTTTATTTTTAAAATTAAGTTTTTATTTTCACATTTTGGTTTTCGTTTTGTCTTCTTTTTGAACTGAAAAATAATTTTAAAAATATTTTCAGTATTTGAAAAGTTAAATATAAAATAAATACTCGGATATAACAACTTGACTAACGGAACAGTCAATAGATTAAACGATAACTTATTGTCGATAAGAGTGTACCTTCTTTATGTTGACGCGATAAAAATTTATTGCACATCGTACCGTTATCGTTACATTTAAAGTCAACTGTAACAACGACAATACCTATGTTAAATGATATTGAGTTTTATATTTAATATTACTTAAAATAGGTACATAGGTTGAGGAAGAAAAAAAATCAATTTTTTTTGAAAATATTAAATATGCACAATATGCGCATGAAATCATTTAAATAAGCACTATTTTCCTAAAATTTACGAAATAAGCAAATATGCATTTTCTATTTTTCGTTTTTGAACTCACCATTGTTTAGCTTGAATTTATAGCTTAGTCTGCTATAAATTGAGAGCATATATGATAGAAAAATATGGAACTCCTACAACATCCGAGCCCTAGTGATGACCGTGCGCTGGCGTAATTTTCGACTCCGCTCGTCTGTTCGTACGTCGTTCGACTCGCATATTCGAGAGAACGAAAAACTTTACATCGAGATCATGGACGTATTTAGATAGGGGCCATGGGTCTCGTTGCTCGGAGCGGCAATTTTTTTAAGATCAAGAGGGGTGGCAAATTTTTCGAGGTCACATAAAAAAAATGAAGTTGAGCTTACAATCACACAAACGTAGCGATTAAGAAAGAGAAGAGATTGATTTTACTAGTGTTTATCCATAATCGGTTGATGTTTCATTAAAAATATTTTTATGTAACCTTCCACAAACCGCAGTGCAGAGCGTTCCTTCTCCACGTCAAAAAGAATAAAACAAAATTTACGGTCTACAACGGTACAGGACCGCTGCTCAGCCTTAGCAGCTGCAGTTCCATATCAACTGAAGCCGAAATAAATACTTCGCTAGATTTCCGAGTTATAATCGATGATTTCGCTACTCCCGAATCGAGAAAAAAAATAGTTTTATAATGTTTTACGTTTATTCCACTGACGATGTGGTACCTATTGACTAAATATAATTTTAAGATGTTTAATGTTTTTCGTGTTTAACATAAAGAATTATCGTTGAAGAACCAACGAACGTTTTTTTTAGAAAGCGGCAAAATTTTAATGTTTTTCGTTTTTAACATAAAGAATTATCGTTAAAAACTCAATGAAAGTTTTTTTAGAAAGCGGAAAAATGTGTGTTGCCCCCTAACCAAAATTCCTATATACATAAAGTGACCATATTTTTTTTAATCAAAACGGGGCAAAAAAAAAAAAAAAAAAAATAAATCATAATTATTTGTTACAAACAAATATTTTTAATTTAATAATATTACTAGGTAGCAAATTTCCGTGGTACTTATATTTTTTTTTAAAGGACAAAAAAATTAAATTAACTTATTACACTCACTAGGTAATTAACTTATTATAAACAAAATGTTTTCGTGTAATAATTACAAAATTAAATACTTGTATATTTTTCTAAAAACGATATTTCGTCAAAGAACATTTATTTTCATTATTTTTTTTTTTTTTTTTTTGTCTACTTATTGAAAACGGGACATTTTAGCGTCCCGAAGGTTTCCCAGGGGACAACGGGACAGAGATTCTAAAAACGGGACTGTCCCGTTCAAAACGGGACGTATTATCACCTTATATATACACCACTGATATGAAATGCATTCGAGCGTCGTATCACGATACTCTCGGACAGTTACCCATCGTCTATTATACCTATTTTCAATTAAAATAGAGTCACGGTGTAAAACCGACTGTGGAGTCGTTTCGTCTATATCAGCTGTGCGCTTGTTGCTGTACGCATTACTTACTACGATCGATGAATCGGAAAACATATTTTTAATAATCGGATTATTTATTTTTATATAGAAAATAGTTGACATCGTAGTATGATTGTGTGTGGTAAGACAACACTATATAAAAAAAAAAAATCAGCGATACCCGTAGGTCACCCTTCAGACCTGGCGGCCCGCCGAATCCAAAGTCAGAGGTCGCACATCGGCACAGCCTCTTACAGCAACACAAAATCGAACGGAAATGTGTAAAAACATAACGCGATGTAATATGATCCGCACACAGGGCCGCATTTCGACTTTTGCGCTCCAGAGCAATATATTTCAGCCACTCCGCCCCCTCAAAAATATTACCGTCAACATTTTATTTAAAATATATCGGTAAATACATTTATGGGCATTCCTGAACAATGTTTAACGCCCGAAAAATTGTTTGATATTGCGAACACATATTATAACAATTATATACGCCGTACTTTGATTTGAATTGACCCCCTTCCCGTCCCTTCTTCACTCAATACGATCCTGCCAGCACACTGTTTCCGATCGTTTCACGTGAAATTCCATTTTCGAAACATTCATTGAAACATTTGAAACACGCGGCATCACTGTTGTTCCGACGCGAACTCGACCCGTTTATTCGTTGCGCCGTTTAATGTAATATATATATAAATAAGGCGTATCAACTGTTATTAAATATTCAAATATAATATAAGAACCTAGTCGGGACAATAGATTAAATATAAAATTAAAGTTTCATAAATCGTTAGACGCAGAACACTAGTAATTTATTTATATAGGGGTTATGAAAAGTATAACTTTGTTGGCAAAGCTGAATAAACGTCACAAATATAAATTGAATTTATGCATTCCGTGTAACTCGTTTCGCTGAAAATTTCTCTGGACAAACTAAACTATTGTTGTTAAGAACGCGCACGGCGCATTTACATATAATAATACACGGAAACAGTAATTTGTCAAACGCGCACAACTGTACACAGTTGCATAAATAAATAAGGTCGCACAATACGTCAGATTTTATTTATTTTTTTTAAATGCGTATTTCCCCCCCCCCCCCGTTTACTTTGCCGTGTAAAATTTTAATCTGAAACCGTAACGCGTTCCAAACGTTTATGAACCGACAACAAACGCGGAAACTCGACACGTGAATACGTGATGAATAATGACGTGTTGTCGCACAATTAACTTACGGCTTTATGCAGGTTGTACCGCGTTGATTTACGCAAAGTGACGTAGCCACGGATAGCGCATACATTTGAATTGTTTTCTATGAACTCTCACTGAACTACAAACGTTTTTTTATGAAAAAAAAAAAATTATAATAATAACACATTTAAAAAACGTGAATTTAATACGTTCCTAGTTGTATTAAAAATATTTTCAGTCATTATTTATAATAAGATATTACGAAAAACAGTTATTGTTTGGAAATCGTTGATGTTTGAATTCCACAGAATTTACTTGTGCGTTTGAAGTCGAGAATAACGGAAGAAAGAAGCCAATAAGTGTTCTGTAAAACGCACTGACAGTCGATTTTACCGTTTTTTTTTTTTTTTTTTTTTTTTTAAGAAAAAATAATACACCATCCAGAGTTATGTTCCGTTAGACGCCTTGCGTATTATCTTGATTATAGATTATCATCAAATTGCCGAAAAGGATAGATTTTTCTAATCGATGTTTTTCATTCGTTGTTTTCGCAGCCTAGATTATTGTTTGCTTACCATAAATGCGTTTACTCTGTACCAGAATGTATAGTGTAACTGCGTCCGGTTGTCAAACTTGTAGCTCGAGGACCACATGTGGCTTGGCCTACTTAATTTTTGACCCACGTGGCGCTTTTCGGTACGCGTTCGTAGCTATAAATATTATTTCACGACCGTCTAAACGAAATAAATGAAAAAAAAAAATGAATAACGTTATTCTTTATTTTAATTTGTTTTAACTTTTTTGAAAAATAGACGTTGAAACAGTATAGTTAGAATATAATATCACGTTTTGTCGTACGTACACTTACAATAAAAACCAATCAACGTTTTTCGTCATAATTTTCACCCGATCAAAGTTGCTCATGAGTATTTTTTTGGAACTTTACTTTTTTTTGCTTTTCACGTCGACTATGCTCAGACGTTTTATTCGGAGTGTCGAAGGCCTAGCCCGGATTCACTTTTGAGTTACCGACACCCGTCGTGCGGTCTTGTACAAAAATAAACATTTGTCTTTCTTTTACGCCATCTCCGCGAATATTTCTAAATATTTATTTACAAGGCCACCCAACACGAATCATTTCGGTGCGATTTTCCGTCAGAAACTAATGTCGAAATTGCAGCGGTATCGACACGTGCGGGTTCTCGAGATCTCGAGCGTTAGAAGACTCGTTCTTGCGCAGAACACGACGCCGTCGGCCCGCGTGGGTGTGTTTGTTTTCAAAAGATTTTATTTGATCCGTCGAATTCAATAACATAAACGTAAAGTTCGAAACGAAATTAATGTTTGACTTTCGTTATTAAAAAGTACATACCTACGCGATTCGGAAGTAAATAAATATAATAATAAAAAAAATACGTGACGCGATTTGTTTGACGTCAAGCGCACATCAAAAAAAAAAAAAAATAAAAAAATAAAATAAAAATAAAAAATAATATAATGTCGACGAGATTTAACGTCCGAATCGCAAAAATTATTATATCAGACGAAGACTAGATGTCAGAAAAAACAAAAAAAAATCGCACTTGTGAGCAAGTAAAAAAATCTCGTGCACCAAAATCATAAATTGCCCAATACTCTGGATAATCTATTATAATTAATATTACTATTGGTTTCTAATGTCTTGGGAAACTATCGATTCACAAAACATAAGCGATTATTAAATTTATATAATTACTAGGACTCGGATTTTAAAGCATAATAAATAACAAAAAAGCACACAATTGTTGTAAAATGCAAAAATGAAGAATATTTGTTTTTTCAAAAAGCAAAAAAAAAAGCGTGACTAAAAATTAACATTAATTAGTAATAATTTTATACAACTGAATAAAAAAAAATTAAAAAATTAATTTATATTAAAAAAAAAATTACTACCATGAGCATTTAGCAAGGTTTTCATTACGGAAACTGACTCTATTGTCCGATAGGATGTTTTTTATAAATAGAAAACGAATGCTCTTCTCATCCACCGAAGTGATCGGTGCATACTTCATACAAGAGGTTTCGTTTAAATCAAACCCATGATATTTAATTTCGTTTTTTGAAACGCCACACAGTATAGCATTAATGTTCAGTAATTGTTTGCGACCTTTGTTTTTCAAAAGAACACGATTTAGTTTACTCGAAATTTTCAAATTTATTATTGATTAAATAAACATTTTTTTTTTTTATTATTTAAGCACAAAAAACATGATATAAAAATTCCACAGCTAGAAAAACTAAAAAAAGTAATAAAAAAGCTAAAAAAGCATTTACACAAAAAAAGGCCAAAAAAAAAAAAAAAACAAAAATAAATTCGTTTATTTGGGATCAGAATGCTGTGAAATGAATGTATATGTAAAAATTAGATTTATTATATATATATAAAGTAGCGTTTTCTTTTAAATCCGAGCCCTGATAATAACCATGAATATCGTTTGATATCACTATCACTCAAAACGATAAATGTTTTATGATCGATTTATCATTTCATCAGTATCGCGCACATAATATAATCTATATTAAAGTATGACATTTGTTTTAATTATCCATTAGGTCACGTTGTGAGGACAGTTATATATATTATATTATTGTTAATCATATTCAAATTAATCTTTAAAATTGTGTGTGTGTGTGTGTGTGTGTGTTTGCGTGCGTGTTAGAGGAAACCCGTACCGCTCCCTTTTATCTTTTCGCGTACGCGAAATATCGATCGGGGACCCCGTGTTTCAAAGACGAGCCTCACATCAAAGCTCCCGCCCAGCCGTCGGTCGGAACATTCGAAATTTCGCTTTGACATCGAAAACCCGACGGCACACCGGCGCTTCACGACGCAGCGCACACGGCCGAGAGTGCTCGCGCGTTCGCACGGGCACGAGGGCTTATTGCGATGATCCATCAACACCGATAACACGTGTACGCGTGCAAAGCGCAAAAAGCACACATTATCAGTATTAGGGACGTCCATCGAAGGGACGTGACCAGCCGAGGGTCCGAATTCAGAGCGATAGAGCGATAGGGTTAGGGGCGCTAGTTCTGGCGTGGATCTAGGATTTTTCACAATTTTTTTTTTTGTGGGTGTTTATTTATTTATTGATAAAAACGCATTTTCTGGCTCAAGTACAGTATATCTCCCAAAAAACTGTGGAGAAGTAAAAAAAGTCTTCTGTGCTTTACTTAAATTGATTGGAGTACTTGAATTTTGAGGTAAATAAAGAATTTAAATCAATATCAAAATTTTGTGCCTGAGAGACAAAGTGCCATAACACGAGAAAAAAAAGATGTTGAATTTTGATTTTTGAGGTAAATAAAGATGTGAAATCAAATCTCGAAATTCTGTGCTTAGTAGATGCCAAAGAGAGAATAAAGTTCCTGTTAAAATTGTGGTGAATAAAGAAGTGAAATCAAATCTCAACATTTTGTGCTAAAACTAGCCAAATTAACTATTGAAAAAAATTCGATGACGTGAAATTTCACCACATTTTCAAGTACAAAAAAAAATTGCACAGAACCAAAAATATTTGCCTGCGAAAATTCGCATGTCCAAGAACATACTTCGTTCTGTGCAATTTTTTTTTTGTTCAAAGTTTTTTTGGAGATTTCGGCTATTTTTCTGAAGTTATGTAATAATAAAATAATAAATTATAAATATTATATTAAATATGATTTTCGAATAACAGACGATATAATATAAAATATACAGAGTACTACTGTAACGTAATAATAATTTTATAACAATAATAATTAATAATTATCATTAAAAGAAAATGCATAAACGGTCGTCAGTCCGTTGGTATGTGGCTGTTAATAATATAACAACGAAGCTACGAGCTGCACGGTGGCTAGCGAGCAAATGAACAGTCTTTAGTTAGTACTTTGTAGTTACTAGTGATGGGCACAATCGAGTGAAAACTATCGAAGTACTCGATAGTTTAAACTATCTAATTTATTAACTGTTTATTTATTTGAATATTTAATAAATATTAGAGAAACTGTTATCACTGTAATCAGTTTATTACTATTATATTATTCATGAAGATTAGATATACATGTATATATGCTATATACTAATAATAACTATATACTATATATATAGTTATTATTATATTATTCTATAATTCTATTAAATATTATTCGGAATATTCGCCATTCGGATTATTTATTTGAATATTATTAAAAATCCACTCAGTGAAAATAAAACAGCTCTTCTAACGCCACTGAATCTTATACTACTAAAAACAGTAAAAACTTATCGAAATTTAATATCGTTTACGTATACTTCCAAAATTATTATAATATATTAATATATTATTAAGAATATATTTCAGTCACGGTACATTATTTTACATTAATAATCAATATTAAATTACTAATTAGTACTGATTATTCAAATATGTAATTATTCGATAGTTTTGATTATTCAGTTTTACAAAATATTATTTGATAGTTTTGATTATTCGAATAATCACTCGGTAGTTTTTGAAACTATCGATAGACTATTGATAGTTAAAAGTAGTTGGTTGTGCCCATCACTAGTAGTTACTAGTTTTGTTAGCCGCCGCCGCAGCAACCAAGTTCACGCATTCGCACATGGTCGCAACTCAACGCGGTATTGCGAAAGCGAAAAACTGGTAAATTCGGCTGTTCTCCATATTATACGTTGCATGTAAAAAAAAAAAAAAAAAAAAAAAACGGCCGTTTTCCTGTACCTATAATATATATCTCTTCGCTCTGTGCTACGACACCGGGCCGCCGCCGTAAAGCACAGAATGCTCTCTAGCGAGATCTATCGATATTAATTATTTTACAATACATAATTATGACATAATATATACGAATAGAATAAATAAGATAGATAACAATATAAATAATAGGTCAATAACACAATATGAGTGATAATTACAATATATATTAGGAAACTTAGCTTATTAAGTATAAATTTCGTGTATAAAATAAATCAACGTTATTCTGCAGCTCGTTGCATTCTCGAGGCAATACGATATAGGGCAGCGATTCCCAAACTGTGCACCACGGTGCCCTAAGGACACCGTGAGCACTTTCTAAGGGCACCGCGGTTTAGGGTTCATAACAAAATAGTTTGAAATGTATAGATTTTTTTCGTTATTGTTTTCGTAAAAATTTTATAGCAAATAATGTAATATTTTCTATTGTACATTCGGACATTCTAATTATTATAACCTTACGAGTGAATTCGTAAATGTATGTTCAGATAAAATCGTATGTGAATATTTTTTATTTTTAATATTTTTACGTAATAATTATAATCACAATGAGAATTATTTTTATTTATTTATCTTTTCTTAACCTTACAATGCATTCATTTATAGTTAAATAATTAGCTGTGTAGCTTAGAATGTTTAGATTGTGTTAGGTTTAATAAAATTAATGAAATTGGTTATCAATGAGTACTTTTTTTTGTTCTGTCTTCCGTGTTATATACAGCAGGGCACCGTGGCCATCTTGGGGCCCCTAAAAGGGCACCGCGGAAAAAAAAGTTTTGGGAACCGCTGATATAGGGGATTATTATAACCATAAGTAGTACGATGAAAATGAATTGAAAACGTAGGACGTTGTCGCGAGTTACATCGCGGAACATTAAAATTTAATGAATGCAATAAATTGTTTTGTTTTTGTTCGCCAACCAATAACAATAATCTTTCAATACGCACTTGCCGTGTTTGAGCTGAACCGGAATCGTCGCCTCGGTTGGCAGACAGTCAAATATAAAATAACGTAGTGATGGGCGATTCACGTCGGTGAATCGATTTTTTGAATCGATTTAAATCGAAATTAAAAAATCGGCCAAAATGAATCGATTTTTCGATTTACATCGATTTTTTTCTTATGATGTTTTCAATGAAACTGGGTAAAAAAATTAAGGCGTATCCTTTATTCCTTTCAAATTCATATTATCAAAATATACTATTTTATTTATTGATATACAATATACATACATATTTTATACAAATATTTTTAAGAATTCATTGTTATTAACAATACATAATTATTATTGATAAATTTGAAAATATACAATTTTCAAAATGCTAATTTAAATTAATTGTTATATAAATTACATTATAATCTTGTTGAAGATACCATTAGCTTACATTATATTACATTATATTAATAATAAATAATAATATATTACATTACATTAATGTAAATTCCAATCACTTTCTGAAAGAGATCCTAGGAACAGAAGCTTGTATTAATATTCACCCGTCAAACGATTACGACTATCAGTCATTACCTGTCCAGCTTTTGAAAATAAACGTTCCGAAAGAACTGATGTCGCTACCATTGATAAATAGGGGTTAACAATTTTTTATAAATAAGGATAAATGGGCCCATGAGTGTCCCAAAATTTTAAAACAAATAAAAAAATAAAATAATCGGACAAAAAATCGGACAAAAAAAAAATCGATTCAGTAATAAAATCGCTCGAGCGAATCGATTCAAAAAATCGACAAATCGACAACAAAAAATCGATTTAAATCGTCCATCACTAAAATAACGTAATATATGTGTACTATATGCGTTTTACGTTCCGTGCGTTTAATTGAAAACTAAGATCTTATAATACGATCGACAAAATCATTTGTGCGTGCAGTCAAGTGTTATTTTACTCTCTTAGAAAGACGTTCTCGGCGCGGTCTGTTATGTCTCTCTGAGCTTTGAATCGCCATTATTCTAATAGACAGTAGGATAATTAATAGTAAACAGTATTCTCTTCGTTCGCAGAAACTGTACCGTATTATTCGATATTTGTGATGGATACTGTTGTTCATTTATATCACATAATATAAATACGTCATAATATTATAAATTAAATGCATTACGCAACACATGTATATTATGTACATGTTTATTATGAAGATAAACACGAGAGACCGTCGTCGGTGCTTCAGCTCATCAACAACCTCCCACTCGAATACTCTACTGTTCTAAAGTGTTATCACTAATATGTAACTTATTAGCGATGATGATGATGAGGCACACTTTAAGAAAAAACAAAACGTTTAGACCGTAGACGACTCACGTCCTTGTTGTGCCAGTTAATAATAATTATTATTATTAGCGAATGCCAAAGATGTTATTAATCACACGGATACGGGAGATAGTAAGTCGTCGATGTTTTATAGTAGCCGATTGGAACAACGATCCCGAAACAACGAAAGAGATAAACGAGTCTAAAGATCCGGACTGCCGGGAAGATGGATTTTTCGAAAACGGACGACGGCGAAGTTTTCCGCGGCAGAAAAGGCTCCAAAACCGTGTCGTGAATCGTCGTATCGCCCGTCGTACGCGAGTCTCGTTAAAATCACCCGAACACGCGTTTGTTTCTAGCAACGTTTTTTTCTCTGTTAATTCCGTCGTTTTATTCATTCGTTTTGATTCCGCCGCCGCCGCCGTCGACGTTCTAATTAACACGATTTAATACGTTCACTGATTTCTTATGACTGACGTGAATCCGCCGCTGTAGTCGATCGCTCGCTCGAGTTTACCGCGCGAAAAACAATGAGATTTCTCTCCGAGACGTTAAATATACGTGAGTTGTGTATAATTATAAATATATTTATAATATACATATGGTAATTCTAGCGGCCATTGTTCGTGGAATCGATATCAATTAAAATGTACATTGTTCGCTCGAGAAGAGTTCTTTATTTTAAACTTGATCCGGAATATTAAAATATTTTGACGACGGTCTCGCCGAATCGGCTTTCGGCTTTTCTTTCGCCGAAACCAAATTATTTTATACTGTTATAAAACAGTAATTAATCTCGTTTCGCTGAATACATGTATACGTGTGCACACGTACGCGAATGTACGCGTTCATACAGAGCGTTTCAAATATATACACATGTGAAACTTTCGGTGAACTTTCATATCTTTTTTTATTAAAAAAACACACGATACGATGGTTACGTGTAACGACTTCGTGTAATCATAGTAAAATTGTTTAATTACTTTTATCGATGTGATTTCTTTGGGTTTAGTTTTTTTTTTAATAGCAACCACCGTTTTTATCAAAATATTTCTGGAAATTTTTATTTTTAAATTTATATTATAGCAACACTAATTTAAAAGATAATAATTCAAACGCGTTTAAAGCTTAAAAGAAACTAAAAAGCAAAAAGTGCATTTAACCAGGGTACTATTTATTCTCCTTGACACCACTATATTATATATAGTATACTGTAAGTAAAATAATTGAAAAATCATTTGTTTCGTGAAATTTCAGTGTGAACCATAGCATGTACTATAATTATTATTATTATTGTTATTAAGTTGAAGATAATCAATTAAACGAAAATGTAAACCTGAATCTCTAAATAATAACATACGTGTACACTGTACACACGTGTATTTTGTATCGTGAATCGCACGAAATTAATCGATTGAATTAAAGAAAACGTAACGAATTGCCGTGTAAAACCGTTTGGGTCGATTACGAGTGCACGTAGGGACTACGTGGAGTGGTGGGGTTCGCGTTATTATCTCAGGTTCTAATGTTTATTTAAATATCGTAATTGGGGGATTATAAAACGGCAAAGGAAATACCAAATAAATATTAGTATAATGCGGCGTATAAAAAATAATAATAATTTATACAGTTCGTACACTATAGTATGCCGGTCTTTCTCTTCCACCCGTGCAGTATGGTCTAAATATATACATATATTTCGCAAAGCCAGCGTTGGAGTGGAAAAAAATATGTTACCTCGATAAAGTAGCTACTGCGAAATTAGAGTAAAATGTTAATTTTTGCTCGGATTCGTACCTTTTTGACGTCACAATGGACCAGGCAAATTACAATTTTTTCCACGTAATTCCAGTAAGCTTTTTTTTTTTTTTTTTTATCTGGGTTCTCTTTGTCTCACTTTTCTATCGTGATAGCGGATGTAAATTAAACTTCCGCTGTTCAAGAGTGCTCGGAATAAAAACCCGAATTTTAAATAAAAATCTTCTCCGAGTCTATCAAATACCTATCAAATATTAACATTGTTATTTTCATACAAATATACATGTTATGTACTCGTGTCTATAAATTACTGTTCTCGGGCGGCCGATAGAACAATTATTGAAATAACTTTTTACGTAAAAGCATTTCGTTTTATTTTTATTGTTTTTAAAATATTTACTTAACAAACATCGGTTTCCGCCTTTTCTTACCGTAATGTGATGTGTATTCGTCAGCACTGTAAATGTATTTATGTAGATTCTCGTCGAGAATCTCAAAGTACACTCACGAGTTTCACAAAGCCGATTATTTTTGAAGTGCGTCCCACCTATTGTGCAATTTCATTTGAAAAGAAAATGAAAGAAACAATAACCGTGCCATTGATTCCGCATGAATCCGAAACGATTGTTTCGTTTTATTTTTTTTTTCACAATCGAAAAATGTAATTAAATATAATTTGTATTGTAGTCGTATTAAAAAAAATATATTCTCGCCGTTTTACAACACGTGTAAGGGTGTTAGAAAAATTCAATAGCCATCCCGAAAGGGTTTTTTCCCAATGCGTCATTAACACTGAAAATCAATTGTCCAATTCGAATCTCGCGTGTAAACGTAGTGATTTCACATCAATACAAATATCAACAAATATTTTTCAGTCAATCCGTGTCAAAAAAAAATCAATCTACCTCGTTCAAAAGTCACAAGAATCGTATTCGTTCGCGTTATGTTTGTCTGCTGCCAGTAAAAAATAACGAGTCGACATTACCAATGAAACCAACACTTGACCGGTTAGACTATTATTTTGCGGACACCCCTCAGATAACGCTTACGTTTTCGTCTACTACCCGATCGATACGCGGGTAAGTCTGTAAAGCCACGCCGAACGCCAACAGTTAAACCCCAATTACTTAAGTTTGATTGTGTTTCGAAGGACTGTATAATCTTAGGAAACAACAATATCCGAAAATATCGGTAAAGCTTAATTTAAAAATGGGGTTTGTTCACACAAACAATCGATTCGAATACGATTGTCAATGATTTTAAATGATTATCAGGAGAACGAAATCATCGACTATCGATTTTATTTTGTTTGAATATTCACTCAACTGTTTTGAATAAATAACGACGATATTAATCATGCAGGATCGTGAACGATATTTAAAACCGTAAGAGGAACATTACAGCTTAAAACTTGATCAAACGATGAAAAAAAAAATCGGCAATACTCGGGCTTTGTAAAAATAGTTCATACGTCTCAAGACGATGGAAAATTCGATTAAAAAACGGCTGGACGACGATTATCACCACCCGTGCTTTGATCATTTCGTCGTGGACCGCGTCCGAAACACTGACACTGTCCACGGGATCGATTCGATTTTTGCTACGGTACGCGAAAATGCTATCGTTTACCGTGACGTCTATTACGTATGACGTAGATACGACACGAAAAAAATAAATAATCACCAAAAAAAAAAAACCACCTAACCACGAATCAGTCCGTTTTTTTCGTATTTTTTAATTTTTTTTTTTTTGAAAAACGGCAAAATAAGTTCGAGCACCTTATGTTTGTGTAATCGACTCGTGACGTAATTTTAGTTGATAATTTTCGATCGTGTATTTTTGTTTTTTTATTATTATTATTATTATTATTCGCACGGTGGAATCGATTGTTTTCCAACACGATCCGTACGACGATATCGACAGGATAACGACGGTTCGTACGGACAGAGAGACAATACTCGGCTCGGGCGTTGACAATCGAAAACCGTTTTTATTTCCGTCGTCGTGCACACGATTAAACACGTCTAATCGAATACAAGAAAGACGCGATCGGATTAAATTCTCGACGGCGCGGCGACGGCACGCTCCGGAGTAATCATAACGGAATCAAAGGATTTCGGCATGATATTGTATACCGTCATTTTTCCCCCCTCTTCTAATCGCAGTTCGCCGCAGGTCGACGCACGGTGGGTACGATTCGAAACGTGTACACAATTCCCCCTTTGTAAGCAACAAACCCGGCAAAGTTTAACGATACGCTCCCGCGGGGATTATGAATATTGTTTTTATGCTCATAACTCGACGAGATCCACTACCCTGAATAATGGTTGATTACTGTTTAATTGGTTGTTTGAAAATACATTCCTTTTGTGTGAACGAATTCCCAAGACTCATTTTTACGCGGAAAACTGCACTTCGCCAGAAGAAAAATCATTATTCGAAATCAACCCGTGCGCGGTAAACGATAAGAAACTAACTAACTTATATTCGATTCCGGCAATTGTTTTTTAAGTAAATAATATCGTATACGTATATTGTATTTTTCAAATTTTCAATTTTTTTTTTCGTCTTTACCCTTATTTTGAAATGAACAAAACGAAAAAGCACGCACCATACTCACACGGGTCTACCGTTTACACTGTACGAAAATAAAATAAAAGCATTTTTATATTAGCCGTGTTCGTCGAAATCGTACTACAATATTTCTAAATTCCTGTCCACTAAAACGTTAACTAAAACGTCAAACTTAATAAACGATAAAAAACGGTATCATTTTGAATATCTTATCAAGTATTATTTATTATTTGATTATCAATAGGTACAAATATCGAATTTAAATAGATGACAATATCATGTTCAAAACAAATTGATCAGAACCACAACCACAATAATTTATTGTATTAAACGCCGGTTATAGTTTTTGATTATATTTACCGCCAAGTAGCTACACCGCCGTCGATAAACAACTGACAAAGAAAACGATCTAGCACTGGATGTTTCGAGCGTGAGGTAACCTTTACCTAAACGATATTGTACTTCTCTCCTCAAACTGACAAAGAAAAAGATCTAGCACTGGATTGAGGTTTGAAAATACAATATGTTTTAAACACCGTTTTTGTTTAAATGTACCAACTTTCTCATATACTTTTCACAAGTACAAAAAATAGAAAAAGATTAAATATAAACACTTTTTAATTAAACACAAAAATATTATTATTACAAAAACAAAAGAATTGCCGGTCACCTCACTGGTAAATCGGGCAGCGTTTCGTCCTCTACAACGATGGCAGCAGAACGAACAATCATCACGTCTTACGGAGTCGTTTTATTCTGTTGCCATCTATCTGGTCATCATTTTTGAAGGTGGTGTGTGTATTCGTATGTGTATGTGTGCGTTTGCTGACAATATATATTAATTTTATTTTATAACAATAATTAAATAAAATTGGGTGTTCGGTATTGAAGTATTAATTTTCAGGCTTTTTCTATTGTAGACGGAAAGAATTATTTAGTCAAATAATTCATGGACGAATATAAAAAAAAATGCCGGTAATTCGCCCTTGTTGCGCGCAATAAGAAGTCTAGTGTACATTCTCTTTGCATTTGTCGTGTAAAGTGGGGTGGATGTATTATAACGTAAAGCAATAATAAATCATTTTTTCGATCAAATGATTCCGAGTGGAGAATCAATTTCATATGAAATTTGATTAGAACAGTCGATTTCGTCAAAATTCAAATCACAAAAAAAAAATTCAGTACGTTTTTTTCCTCCTCGTTCCTCCTTAGTCCTTATTAATTAAGAATCCATGATACCGATTCACCCACCTCCCTTTAAATAAGCTTCAGATCCACCATTGACACACACACACACACACACACACACACACACACACATCATCTCGTTGAGCTGTATTCGATGGCACGCATGAAAGATTAAATTATGTTATGATAATTCCCGTACGCGTAGAATCGATATCAAGCGTTCGGATTTATATAATATATGGACATGATATCGTATAACGTTACCTAGTTTTTTTTTTGAAAAAAGCAAACAAAAGACTGTGTCATAAATTACTGTACCGAACGCGCATCGGTGACAAAATACGCGTCGCGCTTTATTTACGCGTGAGCGTGTGCTTTTATGCGCGTGCACGCAACGCACAAATAATCGCTGTGAAACAGTGTGAGCGGTGTGACGTTTGCAGAGCATACTCTAGAAATAAAAATATAGGCAGTAATAATAATCACAATAATAATGAGAAGAATACGAAGAAGACGAATGAAATAATAATCATAAAAATTCGTGTACGCGTTACAGGAGGATTTCGCAGGGGGCGCATGACTTTCGTGCAACTATTATTTTATAAAATCGATTTTCACGCCGCGTTAACGTCGCAATAATACTCCGAAAGACGTGTGCAACGGTATATTATTATCGTTTTTGCTCGTCACACCGCCGCGCCGCCGCCGTCGGACGGAAAAAAATTCACAGAGTACGTGGTTTCTATTATTTCGCGACGCGGCTGAAAATAATTCAATGACGATGGTGATTTATTCGACACGTGTGTATGAACCAAATGATTGTATTTTTTACTTATGACGTTCAATCATTGGTTGTCTTTTTTTTTTTATGTCTTTTTCGTGTCGTACGCACAATATCGGTGTGTGTGTGTGTGTGTGTGTGTGTGTGTGTGTGTGTGTGTGTGTGTGTGTGTGTGTGTGCGTGTGTGTTTGTGTGTGTGTGTGTGTGTGTGTGTGTGTGTGTGTGTGTGTGTGTGTGTGTGTGTGTGTGTGTGTGTGTGTGTGTGTGTGTGTGTGTGTGTGTGTGTGTGTGTGTGTGTGTGTGTGTGTGTGTGTAATGAAGATTTACGGTTTGTAGATGTATCTTGGACTTTGACTTTAAGCATAAAAAAATCTCACAAAAATGTGTATTTTCGTAGAACTGTGGTTCAATATTTTTAGTTTCAAATTATACATGAAAAAATTTTAAATCGTGCATTATCAATCGATGAACCATACCGTAGAAATCTTCACAGAACATCGTGAATATAATATTATTGTACGTAAACTCGTCATCGTCGCATAGTGTGTTCATGCTTTACCGAGACCAGATTACGTTTTTAGATTTATTCTCAATAAAATATTTTAACAAAAACGTTCCACGAACTCTAGCGATACCATTATATTTGAAAACCTTACGGATCAGCACTGCATTAATTCTAAAAGACTTAGACTCGACTGACTCCGTTTTCTTTGTAAGCTCACCCCGAGAACACTGTCTTTGTCATTAAGCCTTTTTCTTCTTCTCCTCACCACCAATATCTTTCTTTATCTTTTTTTTATCCTCTCTCTCTCTCTCTCTCTCTCTCTCTCTCTCTCTCTCTCTCTCTCTCTCTCTCTCTCTCTCTCCGTCTCTCTTGATCCTCGTCTTCTTCTTCCTCTCTGCAACTGTCTTTCTGAAAACGCCATACGTGCGTGTTACACGACGGGAGAGTATACTGTAATCCATAGCTCGTACACTTATCCCTAGACGATATAACCACCAATCGCATTCAGATTCGGCATTGATTTGGTGCAAATGCTTTTGTAAATATTATAAAAATGCATGTACTCGTAGGTACCTTATGCGTGCGTGTATGTACGTATTAAGTTTGACACACATTCACTTAAACGGATAACGCGCGGGATGTAAAATAAAAACCACATTCCATAACGTGTCATCAAGACGTGTGTGAAG
The DNA here is from genome assembly GCA_027580255.1 of Therioaphis trifolii. Classification (NCBI taxonomy): domain Eukaryota; kingdom Metazoa; phylum Arthropoda; class Insecta; order Hemiptera; family Aphididae; genus Therioaphis; species Therioaphis trifolii. The sequence continues at coordinate 5,346,406 of CM050409.1, read as the reverse complement.
AGAAAAATATCAAAATATTTCGACGTAAACGTCGCGGGGGTGTACAAACAGAACGTGACGTACACGGAGTGTTATTTATACGGTATACATATATTGTAACACGTCGAACCGCGGTAGGGTGACGATCCGTGATCGAAACGATAAATTGACGTGTATCGTGTCTGCAGTTGGGCGTTTTCGGTACAAACGATGGATATTTAACGAAAATTAATTCATTAAACTTCATTCGCGCTCGCCGTGTTGCGGTTTTCATAGTCGGATTAACCGTGATTAGATGCGAGTGTTAAATTAAATACATATCGAAACGGTGTAATGCCATAAATAGAGACCGGAATTATATGCACTAAGAATGTGGCAAATATGATGCAAATATGCAAAGCGAAAGTGTCAAAATATGCATTAATATGCAGAAATAATTGAAAAATATGCTCAAACATGCATCATGAATTTATATTAATTTATACCTGTGTATAATCAACAAAATATTTAAATATAAAAATGACATCATCATAATATACTTTTTAAAATAATTTGAAGAAATAAAACATAACAAAATTATATATTTATATAGATGGGTTAGCAGTGTAGCCAATAAATGAATCCTACATTTTTTTAAACCTTAAGACATGCATGTTTAATGTAGATAATTTCATTTGTCAGATAATAGTTTATCGAACTATATGCGAGATAATATTCTATATCAGGTCGAGTGTTGACAGTCATTTTTTTTCATCAATATTTAAAAATTCCAGTTTCCAAAATGAAAACATGAAATAGTTTGATTATTTTACTATGACTGAATAAATATGCACATAATATGCATTTATGAACAAATATGCCCCAACCCTCCAAATATGCAATTATATGCAAAATTAAATTTGGTCTATGGAATCAGTTAGGTCTGATTTGCTGACATTTCAAACCCTCGTATAAGTGCATACACTCAGTATGAACATACAAAATATGCATAAAATTCCGGTCTCTAGTCATAAAGATAATATTTTATCCGCGCTCACGTTATAAAACCGGTTCACCGTTGACTTTATTTCACGGAAAAACGAAAAACATTGGACAAGGCTTTGTGTAGGTACGCGTTTCAAAAAATGTTTTTTTTTTGTTTTCTTTGTTTTTTTTTTTTATGTGAGTAATGTCTTCTGCGTTCAAATACGAGGAACATACGAATATAACAATATTGTACAAACATCGATGTAGCTATTATTATATTATTGTGTAGGTATAATGACTATGTAGGAGCATAGTGTAGTTGCAGGTGCACCGAACTCGCTGCTGGTATCGATCCACAGTCGAATGAAATATTTAATAAGATTTCGACAGAAAATTAAAAACAACCCTACTTCACAATCAATATCTGTGTTGTTGTACGTACGGCTGTGACCCGAGGAAATGTCAATATTATGAACAAGCGCATGTTGACGTTGCGTGTACATTTTTAACGACACGGCAGTCCACGGGTGTCATATAAATATTTGTGTTCGAGTTTAGATTTCCAGTTAAGTCAATGATCTGTATCCAATAGTCGGTATCTACGACTAAGAACGTAAAAGGTTTTTTTTTTTAACAAGCATTTGAGAACAAAAAAAAATAAAAATAGTTAATACCCTCAATAACCGTACCATTCACAATCTCCAGTTTAATCTAAAACTAAATTCCCTATCAACCCTCCGGAAAATAGCAGACGTCTCTTTCTCGCACAAGTTATTTTAAATGAACACATATCCTGTCCCTTTCTGTAAGAACATGTCCCCATCCATATTGCACAATATTACTCCCGACCATGTCCAACATTACATTTAGAAATCCACCGCACAAATTACGGACAACACAATCCTCTAAATCGGATCCTTACTATTGGGAATTTATCAAATTTCAATTTTTCTTCTTTAATAGTCTATCAGACCCTAAGCGTTATTACTCTAATTTTTGTTTTTCGGTGTAAATATAAACGTATAAATGTTTTAATATTATATTTTATATGACTAAAAACACATATATATTATTATTTACCTTAATTTAATTTATTTGTTGTATCATAATTATGTGTATAATGTATAAATAAATAAAGAACACTGAGAATTATTTAATCTTGATCTTTATTATTTTTTTTTTTTTGAATCTATAGCTATTTGGGTTTCGATTTTAATCAATGACTACTTAACGTTCTCTACGTTTTAGAGTACGTTCTCCGTGGTCTAGCATCGTCACTCGAATGATGGCTAATTAAGAGTTTTTTTTTTTTTTGTTCAAACGACTTCGGAAGTCCATCAGAACGGGTCCATTAATCAATATACGTCGTGGCCGTATGATACGTTATATAATAACGCGTCGTACGTATTCATTATATAATAAACATAATATAACAATAATAATAATAATAATAATAATAATAATAATAATAATAATAATAATAATAATAATAATAATAATAATAATAATAGTAATAATAACAATAATAATAAAGTGTACACGAGGGTCGTGGGTCTAAGAGCAATAAAAAATCATGTCGTGGACACAAATTACACGCGTCGGAAACTCGAGAAATACGGCGGCGGCGGCACCGCGCAAAGAGAGCGATAATATGCGGCGGGACAAACCACCCGAGATAAATATTTATAAATTATACATATATACGTCTTGTTCTTAAAACAGAATAAAATATCACCGACTTAATAAACGGGCAAAGTCTTTAAGCACGCGTTAGTGCGAAAAAACGGCTGTGCGCATTTAGCGTAGTGTACATACAACAATTTTCCTCGAAATGCAAAAAGTTTTTATTTCAGAAAATGTAAATGTATATAAAGCTATAAAGATCACGACATAATAGGTACGAGACTTTACGGGACGACAAAATACTATATGCTCCAAGAGTACAAATAGGCCGTTTTCTTTTTTTTTCAATTGACTTAAAAAAAAAAATACACGGCGTTCAATATTGTATTATTATCAAGCATAATATAATAAAATAGTAAATGAAAATAAAGTTGTCATGTTTCTTTTTTTTTCATTTTTTTACTAAGTGAGCCAAATCGTACGTTTCGTTAAAAATTGTGTAGCAGAAAAACTAACGAGGCTCCAGTATCGGCCAGTAATTAGTTATTACAACTGCTTAACGACGTCTGCGGTAAACCATAGTTTTATCCCACCTGCACGACACCGATAAGAAGAATTTGAACGACTATTACGACCCCCCGCCCAAAAAAAAAAAAAATAATAATAATAAAACGTTCAGAACTCGATATTTGCCGTGGTAGCTTTCAGCAGTTTTTGGTCGGCGAGATAAAAAAAGAGAAAAAGAAAGAAAGGAAAAAATATTTTCAGAAATCATTCGTTCGATTGGCGGTCGTGTCGCATTATATTTTACTGTCTAAAGTCGCGTGTGGAGTTTTGAACGAATTGAAGGAAAGTCGCGTGTACACAATCGTAACATCTTTATCGACGCAGAGATGGTTTCCGGAAAACTCACTTTGGGAAAACTCGCTGTGGACTTTAAGTCGAACATATCGAAAACAATGAGAAAATCCAATGTTAATGTTTTCGTTTAAAAATAAATCGCGTGTCGAATAATTACGAACGTAATTCTCGTAATATCGCACAACGATTACTGTGTGTGGAATTTTTCGTTATTTCAAAACACCAACTCATTTTTTTTTTTTCCAGTCACCGGTGATATATTACCGTATCAACACGGTCTCGGCTAAAACGCACGAAGTCATTCGATCCGTTTTAATTGCCCGCCCTCGAGACTCGCCACACCGGACGGACTTCCGGGTCGGTGGTCGGGTGACCACCGAACGGGGGGTAGTGAAAGGAAACGAATCGCGTCGGGCGGTAATAATTACGCGTAGTCGATAATATTGACGATCGGCCGACCTTTACGCAATGATCGATCGTCGTTGTCGTCGACGTGCCCGTTGTTCTGTTTAGGCCGAAATCCGAAAATCCGGTTTCCCGTGAGAGTTTTCGGCCACAGCGTGATCGATAACGGCCACGAACGAGCGCGTCGTCGTTGTCTGAACGATAAATCAAGATCGCCCGAAACGAATACACTTATTATGACGGATCACTCGCGATCGATAAAAAAATATCTCAAACGTGTACAACACTGATTTCAAATAATTCCGCGATAAGTTCTATCGATAATACTAATTTTAAAACTATATTGCGTATTGTTATTGTCTGTTGAACATGTAAATTCACTACTCGATTTGTCGATAAAACCCAAGAACCCAAATCACAGCGTGTTTAAAATTTATTTAACTTGTTTTACATCTCTGAGCCGGGATAAATATATTATTTATTTATTTATTATTATAAATTTTTTTTTCATTCTTCATCAAAATCGATAAACACCGATTTTTCGGGGTAAAACTCAATTCGCACAACTGATTTGTATACTTCTTTCTATCTCGTCGAATCGTAGGTACGTATGTCAAAATGCGATTTTGTACTCGATCGAAACGTACACCGACAAATCGTCTCGATTATCACGCGGGAACGTGTTTCGTCACCAACAAAACCAACGTAAAGTCACGGCGCGCGGGTCCGTACGCTCATACGTTGCATTGCATTGCATGTATGGACGGCTCGTTGGCCTATGAGCAATCCCAGGCTAATGCCTTTACTTGCGGTGTGATTTTTGGACGGGTTCTTAATTGTTAATTTATAGCAGGGGTGGTGAACCTTTTCCGAGACGAGTGTCAAAATGCAGATGTAAATTATTTATTCAGCTTTGAATGGAACGATTCGCAACAATTTGTTGTCCTATCAATATTTTTGTCAAATCTAGCCCATCTAGTCAAATCTAACAAAAATAGTTTATATTTTATACCGTCTAATTTATATTGTGTACCAAATTAAAGATTACCTGTACACAAATGGGAACCGATTCGGCTCAACCTAATAAAATACCTTTTTTAAACGGGAACCAATTCGGTTACTCCCGATTCAACTAGCTGTATGTGTCACGAATTGTTAAGCGAATTAAATAAAGAGTGTCGAATCGTGCTAAAATGGTCGCGTCGTGCCCTTTAGAATCTGTAAACACGCTATTGATAATCTCGCAATGTAAACGAAACACGCCAAACCTCAGTGGCGGCGCTAGGCGTGGGCGGTGTGGGCCATTGCCCACGGCCTCGCACCTCAAAGGGCCTCGCGTTCTAAAGGGCTTTATAATTAACCATACAGAAATATGGGAGAAGTATCTATACAAAAATGTTTGTATCTATAAAATTATTTTATTGTAAAAAAAAAAACTCATAAACATAATAATTACATATATAGGTGAAGCAAAAAGCCGAAAAGTCCATTTCTTTTAAATAAAAAAAAAATAGAAACTTCTTATAGTATTATTAATTTAAAAAAATATGTATTTAATTATATAATTATGTGTTAATAAAATTAATATTATATTAAAACTACATTTGCAAATAAAAGGTTAACAATTAGAGCTTATTGCTAAAAAAAAATTCTAAATCTTAATAATTATTAAATAACTATTGTAACTTAAATAATGTTTACTACAAACATTTTAAAAAGGGCCTCTTTAAGTCTACTTCGCCCACATGTAAACTTTACCTAGCCACGCCACTGCCAAACCTCGTACACATCGTACACTGTTATGATAATGATGTGCGATAAACACGATCGAACGGACTTCGCTGTCGCTCACACGTGTACTCGATACAAACGGTATTAATAATCAATTAAACGTAATAACAATATGTGATCGGACCGAATACGTCGTATCATCGTCGTGTCGGTGACATTTCAAACGTACGCCCGTCAATAAAATATCTCCTCTGCCGTAATACTCGTCTGTTTTTATACACGGGTACGTTCAAGAAGTATAATAATTCGGACTGTCGCGATTAATGAACCGAACGTTCCCGGCTGCACTGTTTGAAAACAAACTAATCCTATTATTCATAAATCGAATCGGAATCGAACGATTTAACTCTCCGTTTGTGTTCGGCAATAATAACAAGTAACTTTATACAAGTTTCTCAATAACGACGTGAGCGTCGCAGCGACTTTTATCGAGAACAAACATGACATATTATTATTATGCTTGGATAAATATCGATTTGTTTTCTGAAAATGTATAGTATATATGCACGCGTACTTTTCAACGGGGATATATTTTCCAGTAGAGAAATAAACGTGAAAAATACTCGCGAAAGATATTTATTTTCAAAGTGGAGTTTATTAAAGTAAACACACACACACACAAAGTTCATTTCATCAATATCGAGCTTAATAGCGTGTAATCAGATGTCACGTGTGTTCCACGATAACTATTGTAAGCAATACATCGATATGTCGTAAACGTTACGGTAGAGAATTAAATTTCAATAATTTACGTCATAGGCATCGAACGTATCTCGTTAGGTATGTACAGATCAAATAAAACGGGTCTGATATGTTTGCCCGACACTCGAATTGCCGACACTTCATTTGCCCGACACTACGTTTGCCCGACACTTCATTTGCCCGGCAATACATTTGTCGGACACTTCGTTTGCCCGACACAACATTTACCCGATATTTTACATATTTTTACTGTACGTAATACTGATTTACAATATTTTATTACTAATTCATTATTTTATCATTATTATTATTATTATTATTTATTAATTATATACAGCAAATTCACATGGAACGGAGAGCTGAAGATATAATTCGTGGAAGGGCACATACTCCAACTCGCAAACAATACGCTGAACGAGAAAAACGTATTAGTGCAATTTATAAATGACAGGGCAAATCGACCAAATTTATCGTTTCTAAGGGAAATCGCTCATAACATTAAATTTTAAGTGGTTAAATGTTTTTTTCATTATTAATTATTGACACAATTATTGGTTATATAACTTTAAATTTAACATTAATTTGTAAATAACGCAATATGTATAATATAATATTATATAGAAATTTTGAATAATTTTTGACACATATTTATTTATAATATAATTTGAGATTGTCGGGAAAATGTATTGTCGGGCAAGTGTAATGTCGGGAAAATGGTGTCCGGCAATTGAATGTCGGGAAAATGTACTGATCCCAAATAAAACAGCAGCCATGTTTGTCGGTACTCGTGATTATAACCACTGAACGTGTTCGTATACCGTAAAGTTGTAAAATAATATAATATAAACATAGTATATCATTTCAGATACCACCGACACAATTCGATTGTATTTGTACATTTTTTTTTTCGACTGCCCGTCTTTGTTGTCGGCGAACTTGAAAGGATTATGGAGATTTAATTACACAACTCTGCTCGATATAAAACACATAAACAACGCTGCGTCATAATAAATGATATATTACCTTCCCGACCTTCCTCTGACATGAGATTTTTCTTTGTGTTTTCATTTTTAACTAACATTAACCACACGGATTCGAATCTCAGTTAATATATTATACGATATAAACTATAGATATTAACACCTCATTTTAGTGTTGGCCAACGATATAATTTTCAATATCGATATCGTATTTTTTCCCCGATATCGTATTGCGATATCGGAAAAATACCGATATCGATATCGGAGCATATTAAAAGTATAGAATACATATTGTTTTAATATATTATGAGTGTAAATTAATAAACAATTATATATTATTTTGTACAAACTGAAAAGTATCCAATGTATTTAATCAACAAATTTCTTCTTCGAGCAGTTTTCTTTTAATCTACTTTTACAGATATAATAAAATAAGATAAAACATTATTTTATTTTATACTGTTTGCTCAGTTTAATGTTTAATTATCCGTAAAACCGCAAAATTCCGAGCCCCGATTAATCACACCGATATCGCGATATTTTCGATAATTATTTTTCGATATCGATATCGAAATTATTAAGAAAAAACCCACGTTATCGATGTCGTATCGAATTATTGATATCGTTGGCCAACACTACAGCATTTATAAAATCCCAAAACCTCAACAGGTCAATCAGGCAATATTTGACCTCCCTACCAACCGCCAAAATTACAGTTTTTGCGATCTGATCAATAGAACGCTGACAACAGTAAACACGTTATTTGGTTTTAGGCCCAATGTCGCAATAGTTTTCGTAAATACTGATTCTCATAGAGGCCAATGTCGATAAAAACCTCTTAAAAATGAACATAAAAAACCAAATACACCCGTTTGATAGTATATACTATTATTATACTCATGATTTCAAAAGGAAAAATGCTTACAATAAAAATAAAGAATTTTATAACATTACAAAGTTTTAAAAAAATCGTAATTATTTTTTTTTCCGGAAATTATATATAGTGTATATAGTGAGATTGGCCCTTTTTGACTCAAAGTCCATATACATATATATATATATATATATATATATATATATATATATATATATATATATATATACATATATATATATATATATATATTAATAAAGTTCTTAAATCGTCACAACACGTCCGTAAATAGCGTTTTGTCGTTGTTAATCAAACGTTTGACAGCAGCGCTGACAAAAGTACACGCGTTCCAATACGTAAACGCGTGTTTTAAGCGTTCGCAGCCCCGGTCTCTCGATCATACGGATGTGACGGCGGGTTACTGGCACGAAATTAATTTTAATCCCGCACCATTAACGGGGTAAAGTGACGTCGGCAACATGTAAACCGACACGACGAAAGCTAACACGACGATCCGGCCGGCAACGTTTCGATCGAAAACTGGTAATCTGTGATTCGTGGAGTCGTTCGGAGAAATCGAATGAAAAAAAAAACTCGTCCTCGACGTCCGATCGACACGTACGTGTTTACGGATCATGAGAGATAATTAAACGTACCGAAAAATCAATAATTGATAACTGCGACGCGTCACGTCGAGTCGTGTACGTGTAGAGAGGAAAAATCAAAAAAAAAAAGTAGGTAAATCCCAAAACGAATTTCAATCAAACCGGAAAGGAAAATGTGCTTTTCCGAACGACACGTCGTCGAATAAATCAGTACCTCCTCTGACCGAAAGTGTTCGAGTCTCGCCGCGTCAGAAATTAAATTCGTTTTGCAATAATATACGATATTAATAAAGACAGGTTTTTGTTTTTTGCGTTTAGTTCAGCCACGTCCACAATAATGCACTCGAGCGTGCACGTGTTTACGTCTAAATGTAATATTATTATGTATATACATTGTAAATTATCTTGGACCAACATTTTTCAATTCTATGCCTTTTGATTAAAAATATAATAAAAATTTGGATATGAAAGAATTAATATTAAACAATGAGTTACTATAATTTTATTTTATATTTCTTTATTTATCAGTACTTTTTCTTGATAAAATTTCTAAACTATATTTGTGTATTTAGCTATATACGTACTCAGAACTTATGCTCCATATCTTGTAAATTCTATAATTATAATAAATTGTATCATATATATATATAATAACTCTTTTTCTACGACACAAGCATTGCTTAAAGGAGAAAGATAATCGAACATTTTACTCAATAATAATGTATGTATTTATGTTTTTTCGGTTTATTAATAAAAAAAAAAAATACATCACAACGGATTTCGATGATCTAATTATCTACGAGTGGACTCTGTACGCGACAATATTATTATGAGCGAAATAGTAAATCTACCCGTTGAAACACAAACCGAACTGAAATCCAAAAACGCTGCCGAGCTGCAGTTGGTAGGTAGGCTCAAAGCGCGTTAGAAGTACCGATCGCCTACCTCGGGCGAGTCTTAAACCGCGTAACGGTAAAACGTTAGTTATTGTCATTGTATTCGGACCGGTGTAACCGGGATTATTTACCCCCCCCCCCGGTAAATTTTCACTAGTGAAATTTTATCTCCCAGTAAATATTCGCTAGTGAAATTTTACCCCCGGTAAATATCCACTAGTGATTTTTTACCGGGAGTAAAAATTCACTAGTGGAATTTTACCCCAATGTATTTGTAAACCCCGGTAAAATTTCACTAGTGATTATTTACCGGGAGGTAAAATTTCACTAGTAAATATTTACCGGGAGGTAAAATTTCACTAGCAAATATTTACCGGGAGGTAAAATTGCACTAGCGACAATTTATTGGGGGGGGGGGTATAATTTCCCTAGATATATTTTACCGGGGGTAAATATTCACTATGGTTAATTATTTATTTATTTTATTGTATAAGATATATATATATATATATATATATATATATATATATATATATATATATATATATATATATATATATATTGAAAATACACAACTAGTTCGTTGATAACTCATCAAGTAAGTTTCAAGTATATTGACAGGCCCAACTAGAGGGGGGGTACTTGAGTATTTTCTCCGAGACCTGGGCTTCCTCGAGGACCATGATGAAAAACTTAATTTAATCTAGTAAAATTATATTCCCCGGTAAATTTTCACAAGTGAAATTTTACCCCCGGTAAATATCCGCTAGTGATTTTTTACCCCCGGTAAATATCCACTAGTGATTTTTTACCGGGGGTAAAAATTCACTAGTGGAATTTTACCCAAGTGTATTTATAAACCCCGGTAAAATTTCACTAGCGAATACTTACCGGGAGGTATAATTTCACTAGCGAATATTTACCGGGAGGTAAAATTTCACTAGTGAAAATTTACCGGGGGGGTAAAATGTCACGCGGTAAATAATCTCGGCCACACCGGTTCGGGTGACGGGCGTCGATGGACGTCTCGGCACACGGCAGTTAATAGCTGTGCTTTATTATTACTGAAACTTCGCAAACAATGATTATAAAATATCTTCTCTTTGAAAAATAAAACGGTTTTGAGCGGATCTCTTCGGGGAACTTTAGTGCCTACACAAACAGTTTTTGTTTCTGTTTCTGTTTTTTTTCTTTTTTTTTTTTTTTTTTAGTTTAGAAGTGCCTGACGTAAAATATCGCGTGAAACGATCCGCTCAAAACGTATTCCGGACAAGACGAAATTTTCCGACCTACCCAGGGCTATTATATAATGAAACTTTTAGACCACTTATTTTATGAAAAGTCGCCGTTTCCAGACAAATCTAATAAAAAAAACAAACAAACAAACAAAAAATCACATCATTACGAAACCGATGTCACGGGTATGAATAACGCCGTCTGTTTTCAATCGAAGGATTAACGTCTCCGCCGCTGTTTCTGGAGAGTTAAATATCCTCCGCGTCGCTGCGCGTGGCTTTCCGAATCGGATTGAAATCGTTGTCTGACATCTCGCGACATTGTCAATATGACGTCTCGTATTCACTGACACGAGCTCAAAAAACTAAATTGTTACTAGTAGTAAACGTGTACATACACCGATCTCGATGAACCGTATTCGGTTATTTGCCTCTGTCGAACATATTTTTTTTTTCAACATACACCCATTTCGTCGATAGGTCTTCGATTATCATCAGTAGGTCTAGGATTTTAATGACCCAAAAAACCTAAAAAAATGACCTTAAAAAATGCCCAAAAGATAAAAAATGAATAAAAATACATTATTATTATTAATTATTATTTATTAATTAATATTTCGGTACAAAATTATTTAAATTATAATATTATTAAAAAATAGCAAAAAAAAAAAAATGTTAATTTAGGATTCTCTTGATATGAATAATAAAGTTTGAAGTTTAGCCTTATCATGCACTATAATGTGACTACTACACACTGTACTCTCCACATCACTGTCATTTAATTTAACGATTAAGATAACTCGCGGTATCGAAGATTATTCTCTATACTATCTCTATAATTGTAATATTGAATATGATATTATTTCTGTTACAAATTTAAATCTGTTATCGAGGACATCTAGTTTAAGTGAAAATGTATAAAAATATTGCCTTAATTTCAAAACAGTATAAAAAATGCCCGTAAAATTGAAAAAATGACCTAAAAATGCTACAAAATGACCCTTAATCCGTAAAAGTACAAAAATTAAAAAAAAAAAAATAAAAATAAAAACTATATATTTGGACTCGTATATGACCAAATTACATTTTGTGCTTGAAAAGCTATGTCCTGTAAATCCTAAAAAAAAAAAAAATGCAAAATCCTATAAGTACTATCCTAGCCCTAGTCTTTGTATCGACAAGCCATTAATAAATGTTAAGTAATTCAGAAACAAAAAAAAAACAGTGGCCTAGCTGCTAAATACGGTTAGGTGGGTTGCTAGACACGGTAGCAACTGCTAAATATTTACGCGTTCCCTGAAAAAAAAGTAATGAAAATTGCACTGACGCTTAAAACCTAACCTAACCTAACCGTCGGACGGGAATAAAAATATTAACGACATGACAGAAGTGTAAATGCGTTTGCCGGACATCAGTCGATTCGGTCACGGTTTTCGCGCGAACGGACGCAGACGGCCGAGAAGCGGACGCGACGGATACTCGCGCGAGGCGCCGTACGGTTAGGTTATGCCGGGGGCGTGCGCCGACGACATTAGACACGTTTAATCTGCCGTGTTATCAAGCAAAGTTGTCGGGGTAAATCCAGTAGCGGCTCGTGAGTAAATATTCTGGGGAGACTTAAATTATATAACATAAATTTCATATAGGTAACAACGTACAAGAAAAACTTTTTTAATTGAAAAAATGAATTATTTTAAATATTATTATTTCATTTAATATTTAGTAATAATAAATGTTAGATGGATATACACATACGTATAATAATTATCAAATAATTAATAAACCGTGAATAAAACGTCTAAAGCTAGTAGACTAATAAAACACGGGCTACACGGCGCAGCGGCACGGCAATCACTGTTGTGAACCCAGGTTCAAAAGCGTCTATGGTACGCAGCTTATTCTCCCCGGCTCCCTCCGACCAAATAGCCATGTCATGTTACGTTTGCGACTGACGGGCTTCAGTTTCACTGAACCGGCGACCGTCGTAACGAGCCGTAATGACCCGCAGATACGACTAAAATAGTATTTCTATCGAAATAGCTATTGATAGGTTTTCGATTTTGTGACTTTCAATTTTATTTAATATAATAATAAACAATGAAAACGATATAATATTATATTTTAAATACAAATGAAAATATTTCTATACATTATTATTTTTAATCAATTATATTATTTACAAGTAGCTAGTTTATTTTTAACGGGAGACGCAGTCTCAAAGTCTCTCCTGACGAGCCGCCCCTGGGTAAATCGTAAATTTCGACCGGCCTCCGCCGTCGCCGCGAGAAGTTCGAGGATAAAAATCGGAAAATTCCACTCGCAAACGACGCACACACACACACACGTCCTCTGTGTGTCGTTATAATAATTACCACGTCGTCGCGTACCAGACCTAAAAATAAGGGATGATTACAAAACACGAGCTCGTAATGTACAAGTCAAATGCGTGTGTGTGGGTGGGTGCGTTATATATACATACGATCGAGTAGTCGATTTTATGGCGTACACATAAAGTTATTAATTTCGGGGTGGGTTTGTATGTGTGTGTGTGTATGTAAGAATACTATTATTACTTACTCTTCATGCGATGGCAGAAATACGAGTAAGGGGGGGGGGGGAGGGGTCATCGACGTCGTCGTCGTCGTCGTCGCTGTGGTGATAGTTGTAGTAGTAGTAGTAGTATGTAGGAGTTGTTGTAGCAGCAGTAGCAGTAGTAATAATAGTCGGTGGCGAGGAGGGTTAACGACGACAAAGAGCAAACTGCAACGATCCAACGACGTCGGCGGGCTGGAGAACCCGGGTCGGTTTAGGCTTTTGAATTTTATAGTCGTCCCATCTGTAGCATCCGCCGGATTTATATTATATATCGAGCTTTTTGAAAGTGCGCTCCGGGCTGGGACAGGGGCCGGGTAGACGGGTCATGGCGGTAACTTGGCTTCGGACCAACTTATGAATATCGGATATATATATGAATGTATGTATGTATGTATATGTGTATTATGAATGTATATAATGTGTTCGTTTGTGTGTGTGTGTGTGTGTGTGTATGGTATGGAGGTCGTAGTATATATTTTTACACACTCTTGTAGGATACGAGGGCGGGAAAAGAGCACTCTCTCCGCCGCAACTACTTAAATAATATTTTTTATTTTATTATTATTATTATTATTATTGACGTTCGATATCGCCTCTTGTTATTCGACGTTTTTTTTTTTTTTTTATTTCTAAATAAATATTAAATGTATACGTACTATACACATCCGTTCTCCCGGCCGTATATACACTCCGCGTCGTCGTGTCCCGTACCCGTTCGCTCGTATATACGGGCGCTACCGACGACGATTCGGCACAACCATATTTTTACATTATATTTTATCACGCCACGTAGACTACGAGGCGGGCGAACGAGGGTCGAGTTTTGTGCCATTGGATTCGCGCACTGCGACGGCGTAGTCGAAAATCCGTAGTGACCACGCCGTCGCCGAATCGTTTGAACCCACTCGCCGTGCACGTGAAACGTGTCGTTTTCGAGCGTGTCGTGACGCAACGACAAACGCCTACACAACAACGACTCGCCGCCAGTGGCGGAACTATATATGATTGAAGGCGGGATTTTCCGCGGGCCTCATCGTTAAAGGGGCCTCGGCGCCTCGCAGCAAAATTATGAAATTTTTTATAAAAAAAAAAAAAAGGAAAGATGAACAAAAAGATGCCTCCAAACTCAAAACACAATTTGAAAGCTATGGAATAATTATTTTAATCTTTGTGATGTATAAATTATTGTCAAAAATTAATTTAGCATCCAATATACTTCAATCACCTGGAGCTGACATTGGAAATGCCGTTGATTTGATGAAAAACACAATGGAAAATATGTTGAAAATCTGTGATAACTTTAATGATTTGATAGAGGAAACAAATTCTAAAACATTACAGTAGAATATTACCCCGGAGTTTTCTTGTAAACGAACGAGAAAAGTAAAAAAAAATTTATGATGACTGATGAGCTATGTCAAGATCAACGTCTTTCACAAGGAAACTGTTATTTTGAAACGCAAGTTTTATATTGCAGTGTCGTCACTGTAGTTACACAATTGAAAACAAAATTTGTAGGTCTTAGTGAAATAAGTAATTTATTTAGTTATATTTTAAGACCGCCTGTAATATCAGATGCCGAGATCAGTGAGAGTACAAATAAGTTGGCGGATGAATTTTAGGACTTTAACCCAGCAGAAATTGCCACACAAATTGAGTCATTTAAATGTCTGTTTGCTTCTGAACGTAAGTCTTGTAACAGCGTTTTTGATATGACTAAATTACTAATAATTGAAATAATAATTTAATTACTAGTTTCCCTGACTTATTAACAGCATTTTACTTGTTCGGGTTGTTCCTTACATTACCGGTTACTGTGACGAGTTCAGAGAGGACATTCTCAAAACTTAAATTGATTAAAAATTATTTAAAAAGCACCATGTTCCAAACACGGCTTAGTGGTCTTGCAATGATTTCGATAGAAAATGAGCGTGCTAAAAATTGAACTTATCGTTATTGGTGAAGACGTTCGCTCAAGACCGTAGCAGCAAAAAATCATTTTCATTGTAAATGAAATATTATTATTACTGTTTCCAAAAATTATAATTAAATAAATTATTTATTCACT
Source organism: Therioaphis trifolii (assembly GCA_027580255.1). Lineage (NCBI taxonomy): Eukaryota > Metazoa > Arthropoda > Insecta > Hemiptera > Aphididae > Therioaphis > Therioaphis trifolii. Next base: position 5,330,826 of record CM050409.1, on the reverse strand, counting down.
ATAATTATATTTTATTTTATTGCATAAAAATAAACAGCCAAATGTTTAAAAATTTAAATTACATATATAGGGCCTCCAAAAAAATTGTATCCACGGGCCTCAATGATCGTAGTTCCGCCACTGCTCGCCGCCGCACTGTTATAACTATACAAGTTCGCTACACGCGTGTGTTGTTGCTTTGCTTCGCTTTGGTAGTAATTATTTCTGTTTCGAGCTGTGGCCGTTGTCGGAAAGTTTAAGGTGTTGGTGTGAGATTAAAATGGAATCGGTCGTATTTTAAACCGTTGTGAGGTATATTTTCTTCGGTTTATGTTTTTTTGATTTGGTTTGAGGTAGAGTCCAGTATGTTTATCTTTAAGTTTTTTTGACGGCTTTGAGATTTCTTCATTGACGGTTGTGATTTTTGATGAATTTAGAATTGAATGATTGTTTACGGACCAGTCACAACCTGTTATTGCTCTTAAAATTTTGGATTGTGTGGATTCGAACCTGATCGTATTAGTCCTTTATTTTATTTTTATATCGGAAGACCATGTCGGTGCTGCATACAGAAGAATTGGCCGTATGTAGGTTTTGTAAAGAAGGACTCTGGTTTTAATCGGGATTGAGCTTTTGTTGTTTAGTAGTGGGTAGAGTTTGAAGTTTACGGATTTTGCTTTGGATATAGTTGTGTGGATGTGTTTTGAAAAGTTTGATTTGTTGTCTATATTATGGACTCCGAGATATTTAATTGAGTTGACCGTTTAATTTTTGTGTTTTTTTTTATTTTAATCGGATTTGTGCTTACTAGTGATTTTTTGGAGAATATCATTGCTGAAGTTTTCGTGGGACAAATTGAAATTTTCCATTCTTGGAACCGGGGTTCGGCAAGATCAATTTGTTTTTGGAGTTTCTTGACTGCTGCGTTGTTAGTGCGACCTGCGTGTGTTGTTGTTCGGGGATCGATCGCCTATGCCGTTAGGGCCGGCCGAGCGACTCGCGGTTATACTGCACTACCCCCCGTGGTCAGTGCACAGTCCATTCGGAATGGTACGGACCGCCGCCGGACAAAACATTATACGCGCGAGTGTTCGACCTCGACGAAATCCGTGCCGGACTTCGCGTCGTAAAACGCGTCCGACGGCGGAGGGTGCAAAAATTGTAATACGTACTACAGAAAAGAAGTGATTTTGATTTTTCGTCGGAAACCGAGGCGACCAAGCGTGTCGTGTCGAGTGTAGATACCGGCCACGCCATTTTCGGCCTGCTAAAAACAAAGCGCACGCGCCTAAACGTGCTTTTATAATTCCGATATCGAATCTTCTTCTTATTCTTCTTCTTCTTCTTCCGGCCTTAATAACTCGCGAAGAGTTTTTGCCGCTATCACTAAATCGCTCCACTTGTCTCGATCCTGTACTATCTCCCTCCAATCCTGCGCTCCTAAGTCTTCCAAATGTTTTTCCACGACATCCAACCATCTCTTTCGAGGACCCCCTCTTGGCTTTTTTCCTCCCGGCTTCCAACTTAATGCTATCTTGATTACTTCATCTGTATGACGTCGCATTACATCTCCTAGCCATTTTATTCTTTGACTCTTTATGAATTCATTAATTGTAACCCTATTTAATTCTTCCTTTAATTCTTGATTAAACTTCCTGCGCCAATAACCGGTTCTTGGATCCATGATCGGACCACATATTATTCTTCTCCGTATCTTATTCTCAAAAGTCTTCAGTCTCCGCTGTGTTACACTTGTAGTAGTCCATACTCATGCCCGGCTCAAGGGGTAGGCGATATAGGCCCACGCCTAGGGCGGCATTTTTTCAGGGGCGGCATTTAACATTTTTGTAGATTAGATAATATTTTAAAAGATTCCCTATTGATATCAAATCGTGTGTAGTGAAAAATAAAAATCAATATAAAAATATAAAATTTGGTCAGTATGATCGGGCAAATGACGAGATCGTTTAGTGGGCTTTGCAACTATTTCAATTGAAAAAGAATTAGCCTATTACATGTACACGAAAGAAGTTGTATCTGATTTCGCTAACAAAAGCAAGAAAAGTCAAGTTTTAATACGATGTTAACATTTATATTGTGTTTTTATTAACGTTTATATTAAAATATAACTATTTTTAAACTGTTTTTTTTTTTAAATAAAATTTGTAGTGATTTACTTGCCTATAAATATATCAATCGAATCAATAATTATCAACATTATACAAATAAATATAATTAACTCAGAACTTACTATATTTTAGTAATGTTTCTGTGAAAAAATATTTGATATAGTATTTACATGTATAAGGGGCGGCAAAACTTGTGCTTGCCTAGGTGTGTAAAATGGCTTGAGCCGGGCCTGTCCATACTTCGCAGCCATATGTTAGTATCGGTCTTGTTATTGATGTATAGAGTTTTATTTTTATATCGAATCGGTATTTTAAAATCCAAAGATTTTCCAGACGACTTTTCGGAAACATTAAAAATCAAAGCTTATATTCAACGTCGGTTTCGTGGCGAATCCGAAAATCGAACGGACCGTTATAATATCTTCACTCATTCAAATAATATTACTTAATGTGACAACAACCGTACTACGATTATTATTATTATTATTATTATTACTATTATTATTGTTCAGTCTTAAGCGGTCGATATTACCGATTGAAACTTTACGCGAGGACGGGAAGTCGTCACGTTGTCCGCGCGTTTACTCGTCGACGACGGAACTCCGCACGAAAACGTTCACTGCAGGCAACGTCTGTGGTGGTCGTTGAACTCGAGACGAGAAAATTTCACCCCGTCGACTGTCTTTGTTCCCGGTAAAAAAATCGTCTCCTTTTTTACCCGTTATAATATGATATTTATAAACTCGCGTACTACCGAACACATACGTAACAAGTCAGAATTTCATCTCAGTCGAAAAATAGAAAAATATTTCCCGCCATCGGCGTGAAAAAGATCGACGACATGAAATTGTCCTTGTTTTTCCGATCGACAATTAACAAAACCATATAATAACAATCCGTTACCGACAAATTATAAACTGATATCGGTACTGTCCCGATTTTATTCATTTTTCAAACATTTTGTTCCGTTCTATTTTCGTACGGATGGGTATTCGCCCCGAGGGACAGGAGATACCTAACCTAATACCTGCCTGCGTAACCCTGATACTGTGAGATAGAGGTTTTTGTGTGACCTAAAACCTCACTTCGTGAGGAAGACGTGAATTATGAGCCGTTTTTTTTTCTCCGCTGAGCTCACATAGTTTGTATTAATAATGTAGGGATTTTCGGCGTAGGGTGGACATTTCGTATATTATTTTCTGTGTAATATTGATGCGGCGGCGGTGGGTAGGAAAAAGGTAAATCACAGAGAGGTCGAAATAAAAGAAAAGCGCGTCCCCGATATTAAAATATGCCTATGGGTCATATTATGAACATGCACTTGAAAAATTATATTTTTAATATCACTCGAACCCGCTTGTTGAACGGTTGAATGATTTTTATAGACAAAAGGGAGGAGTGAACAAAGCGTTTTTAATTTCTTTATATAATATGCATATGTGTTCATCATCGGTTCTTAACCGGTGTTCCGCGGAACACTGGTGCTCCGTGAACTCGGCTTAAGTGTTCCGCCAAAATTTCAAAATTGGCAAAAAAAAATTTAAAAATTATTGTTAATTAAAATTACTGGGATAATTTAATTTTTGATTTCATCGTTTTCAATAATTTGTACTTATTACGATACAATAAATTAAATTAGTACTTTTGAGTAAAACCGTAAATTACCATTGTAAAATAATATACAAATAATATAGGCTGACTAATATAGAAGAGGAAATGACAGTAGCGTTTTCAAAACGAAGACCAAATATTGAAAACACGAGTATATGCAACAGTCATCAAGCCCAAATATCACGTTAAAATATTAAATAATCTAAAAATGTCTTTGAAAATTGTATTTTTACTATACCGTTTGCCAATTGTATTAAACAATTACATTGACTAAATACGAGAAACATTATGTTTGTCATTTTATTTAAAAAAAAAAAAAAGAAAAAATGTAAAGTATTGTTTTATTATACGACCTAGTGCTCCGTAAAAATCTTATAAAATTATAAGTGTTCCGTGGCTCTAAAAAGGTCACTGTCATATATTAATCGATGGAAATAACACGTGAGTATAATATACTTATTATATCGAAAATCAAAATTAGTTTCATGTCTTTAAAGACAATAGAGTGTATTTATAACAAGTTTTAGTACACAAAAATTAATGGGATTTAACAATTACGGTTTGATCCACGTTATCTATTAAGTAGCACAAAAAATTGGCATGTTTAGTGGAGTTTATAAGTTTTTTTTTTTAAATGATAATATTAATTATATTTCATTTTAATCGTGCATTTGAAAATATTAAATAACGTGCCTCACACGTGTTTTTTGTGTAAAATTTCGAATTCCCACAAAAAGCGTTTTATATATTTTATTTATTTTATCAACGAATAAAGGCTCTGTAAATATTATTCAGACCATTAACAAACTTGCAAAAAACCACTATAAAAGATTCCATTATAAACTAATCAACCTTAAAGAATCTGATCGAAAGCACGTCATCTCTCTCACTACCAAAGAACGTTCCCCGCCGAATAAAGAGAAATCGGGCAAGAGACCTTATAAAAATAATATTAAAAAAAAAAAAAAAAAGAAAAAACCGTTTACTGTTAAAACACATATTTTCTAAGGTTTTGTTATTGGACAGTCTTCTTTACATGCGTTTGGTGTAGTGATTGAATTCAAAATTATCATCATGACTTATCGTTATTATAAACTTATTTTAAATATATATTTTTGATAAACAATAATAAATAAAAATACTATATTATTATTATTATTATTGTCTCACCACGAAATAGAGGGTGCATTACCATATCGTCTGTAATTGTAACTGCAAGTTCAATAATGTCGCCGTTGTTATCATTGCTGTTTTTTCGTTAAAACCTAGACTGGAAATTTCTCAAGTCGTTGCTGTTTCAAGCTTTTAAATGGAAAATTTTTTTATCTCTTTGATGATTTATCGTCGGACTGTATTATTCACCGTTAAAACAAAATATATGAGTATTAAACGGCTTTATGCCAGGGTACGTTCATAAAAATTGTGATTCTCCACCAATTACAGAGATATTTTATTCATAACGTCGTGTTTGCCCTCTCGGTTTGTTCGATGGAAGCAAAATAAATAAATAATCAAGATTACAAAAAAAAAAAAAAAAAATACGAAAACCGGGTTGTGCGTGATAACGAATCGAATAGCGATTTCGCGAAACAAATCGAGAATAATGTCGAGTCGATAAAAACGCCATAGAAACGTCCAATTCGGCAGTGCACTGTGTCTGTCCATAATTTTTTATTTTTTTTTTAAAATTATTTATAAAAGCCTCTAGTATAAACTTTGATAGCTTGAAAATCGCGTATAAGAATAAAACAATATCAAATTAATATTAACAGACAATTAAGTGTTTATATATACTATGTGATAAAGGCAGTCTCCTGTATAAAGGCAATTATTGTTTTGATAGCTGCTCCGGTATTGGAGTTTAGGATGGAATAAGGGTTGATGGGGATATTAAGAGATATAAGAGTGTTGAGAAGAATTAGTCTTTTAGGTCGGAGAGCAGGGCAGTTAAATAAAATATGAGGAAGGTCACATATATACTAGTGGTGGGACTTAAATTCGGATTTTTTAAATATTCGGTTTACCGGATTATGATATCCGGATAGTTAAAATTACAAAATCCGAATATTCACGATTATCCGTAATATTCGGATATATGAATATCCATAGTATTCGGATATGCGAATATCCGCTGTATTCGAATATCCGAAGAATTTGGAATGTATTGATTTTACTATGATGTGTGTCTGTGTACACCATAACTTGTCGGAATAATGATTCAATTTTGAACTTCAGGGGTGATTCTCAGTAGCAAAATGTATATCGGAGGTACTTTAGAGAGATGAAAAGTGAAAATTCCCAAAAGTTTTCAAATTTGGGGGGAAAAACAAAAGCAAAAAAAAAATGAGGAAAAAATGGTGATTTTCGTGAAAAACCAGTTTTTGGCCAAATCGATTATTTTTAGATCTATTTATTTAGCTGTTACTCAAAAACCAAAAATTCATAAAATGTTAAGTATTCAAAACTAAGAATTGTAAATTTGGTAAAAAGTTCTCCATAGGTTAAGGATTTTCACTGGACTAAATAACGGTGTTAACTTAAATAATCTATAAAAATAATATGTATTAATCTTATGGTAAGAATATTAAAATTGTATCTAGTTTCATTTCAAGTACAATGTGTATATATACTACTTATATACAGCGTGAATGAAAAAAAATTGTCGGACTTTTTGTCAGGATTACAAAATATATTCCCGGACTTTTTGACCGATTACCTTTTACATTACAGTTTTTAAATAACATTTTTAATTTTACTACCTACTTAAATAATTTGCAGACGTAATTGAACCTCAATATATTATACCATCAAGAAAAAATATCAAAAACCGTATCCAAAACTTATATGAAGACAAATTTAATTCGATAAAAGAAAAAATACGTATGTTTCATTGTACTACTATAGTTGTGTACCTATTATTTTTGTTATTAATTATTTAAATAAAATCTGTTTATTGTATTACGTTTTCTCCTAATTATATAATATTAAATTTATAATATTTATTTTGTTGTAACATACCATGATTTTTTGGTAATATTGTTGTTATTACAAATATCGTACAATATCACAATAGTACGATTATCCGAATGTATCCGAATAGATCCGAATAGTAAAATATCCGAATATATCCGAATACTATAATATCCGAATAGTACGATTATTCGAATATACCCGAATAGTATACGAATACCCGAATATAATCGGATTACGGATATTTGAACTGGTTTTTATCCGGATTTAAAAAAGTCCGAGTATTCGGATAGTTCCAACACTGATAAATATACTCATTAGGAGGAAATGTCCATAATTTAAAAACGATAAACGTCCGTTTTGGTTTTCTATCACTGGCTCGGGGTATGTGTGTCCGAATCGATCGATTAGGTTTTGTCGGTAAACCGGCCGTGTTTTTTGACGTACCTGTGCCTTTTGTTTTCCACTGTAGTCACGCGTGTTTTTTTTTTTACCGCGTAACCTAACCCCGCTGATAGGGAACGTCCCGTGTGACGGACACGAGAAAAACCAAAAAAAACTCCGGAAAGGAATCGACCAGGCGTTGCCGAAACGATGATATCGAGTCACCGCCGCCGTCAGTCACACGTCCCCACATCTCTACGAGTACACGGAGTTCGGCGGCGTGGAGGTAATTTACGTTGCGGACGACGCGACTCACGGGGTGGTTTATCGACCGTAATGCGAAGTCGTTCGTTTCGTGACCGGACCTGCAAGACGACGACGGTCCGGGGCGCGTTTCACCGCGCGAAAACAGGGTCAACGCACATTCTAATGTGAGGGGGGAAAGGGGGATCTAACGGCGCGGACCGGACCTGCTGCAGTCGGTCAACGCGTTTTCCAGTTACACGGAGTTTCCCGGGAAAAGGCGGTATTTTTGTGTGAGCTCGAATGCGTGGGTGGGTGTGTGTGTGTTTGATTTTTATCCCTCGTAACGAGACGCGCACGGACGTGAGATATTTGCTGACCGAGACGGACCGTTCCCGAGAGAGCCTCTCGACGCGCGCTTCCAGACGATAAGAACCGCGGAGCTGCGCGAAAGGCGTGACCGGGAAGCCGTTTCCGGGGGTCGGGGGAGCCGGTGCCGTATCCAACCCGTCCCGTTTACGGGGTTACATTATTTAATTATGTTGCACGCCGTCCGGGCGGCCGGGCAGTGGCCGGGGGTGACGAGGCGCCGTTAATCGCATGATTACATATCGTTCGAGAAAATCCAAAAGCCAACAACGGACACACGGGAAAAACGCATTACGCGCGCGTGCACGAGCGACGGGAATTTTTAAAACGACAGTAATTACATTTTGCCGAATACAATATGCACTGCGCGCCGACATGCGTACACGTACATCTGCAAGTGTGTGTATATATATATGCTCAGAGCCCGCTCGCGTTTTTCCGTTGTGTAGCGTTTGTATAAGGAAAGAGAGACAGATAGAGAGAGAGACGGAGAAATAGAGAGACATATAGAGAGAGAGACGGAGAGAGAGAGAGAGAGAGAGAGAGAGAGAAGGAGAGAGAAAGAGAGAGAGAGAGAGAGATAGGGAAAAGTAAAGAGAGATGTAGTGAGACGTGCTCGGCGCACGTTCGATAGTGTAATATCTTACTTGGAAATTATTGATGCATGATGTATTTTATTAATGTCGGTTAAATGAGTTGGTATAATGGCAGTGCGATTCATTCGAAATTTATGATTTTCCCTAATTCAACGTTTTCTGCATTCTACACCCACACACACACTCATATTATATATATAATCGTAGTACGGTATATGAATTAAAATTGAAACAAACCGCATAATCGAACGTACAAACGCAAAAGCGGTATCGCATTCAAAGGCAATAACGGTTTTCTCGATAATTTCATAATTATTATTATGAAGAGCGTCACGCGTACAGACGCATACACGTACAATGCATACGATATGTTCGTTCACGTACACGCCGTGTGGAGGTATGAACTTTAAAGAGGTTTAATGAAGTCTGGAGAGATTCCGATTTCTACTCGAGTTGTTCCGCCGTAAACACACATGCGAATACACACACCTGCGCTATTCTGTTTAATACTCGTGACTTTTTCCCTCCGCGTTCGCAGAAATCGATTGTTCTCGTCATATATTGTTTACGAGTGTTCTAAATAGTGCCGGATATTTACGACGTGCAACACGATATAGCTCGTCGTTCGGTCGGAAGATTTCTGACTTTTGACTGTGGGCACGCTCGATTCAGCATAGTGAAATATTTTTTATTTTTTTTTTAATCGTGACAAATGCCTCGGCAACTATGGGCCATTGGCTACAAAAAATACATAGTATTTACATTAATAATGGATTGGTTACATAAAATAAGGTAGTTACATTATACTTATAATATATTATATTAAATTTAATTTCTTTATGAAGTTCTGTGTCCCTTAGGAATTTGAGAACGTTGGTTGTATCCAGGGACGGATCTAGAAAATATTTTTGGGGGGGGGGCCCGATCAAAATATTTCAAATTATACCCTCAGTCCCTTACGAAATTCCATATTACATTTCTGCGCACAAGTATCAGTTCATAGTAATTAAAAAGGTATAATATGAGCAGTTAACATACTCCATGTCCACAGTTACCTAAAGAAAAGTTCAAAAGTACTATGTGTCGCGTATTGTGCAACATCATATAAAATACGTGCTACTGTTTGAGATGATTGGGTTTACATTAATTGAGTATGGATGTATGAGTAGTCATTTTGATCTTTGAACAATGAAAATAGTGTTCGTATCATATTGAACTGATCGTAAATTTTATATTCATATTTGTTTTTTTTTCATTTCAAAATTTCGAGGGGGGGGCCGTTCCTCCCCTCTGGATCCGTCACTGGTTGTATCGATGTTGAGATTTTCAGCGAGATGTTGAGTTAGATGGCATTTTTTCCGTTGTAATTCGTATTTTCTGCAGTCGGTGATGATGTGTTTAACTGTTATGGGACCGTTACAAGTCGGGCACATGGGTGGGTTGTGTGTGTGTGTGTGTGTGTGTGTGGAAAACGATTCCCCGAGTGTTTTAAAATGTCGGTGTTGTCGTGTGTTTCGTGGTGACGGTATTGTATTTATTTGTACGTCGTCTAGGTGGTCTTATGACAGAGAGATCTCGAGTCTCGCGCTCGCGTTACGAGACCGAGTCGTTTACATTACCCGTCTTCGACCTTTACGGCAGCCAAAAGCTGGCGAACCGTGTGACCACAGTGACTTGTCCTTAATCGCGGAGTGGTTATCTTCGACACTCCGGTGTGCATTGATCTTCGTGTTTTTTGAACGCGCGCACAAAACCACATTTGAATCCTATTGCGTTCGTTTTGTTTTGTTACGCGCGCGCTCCCGCTGAAATCGGAAACGCTCGCCGTACCAATGAAAACGGAACGTGTCGACTGCGTGCTTCTTCCTCGGAGAACGAACCAAAATTCACAGCGAACACATTCACAAACGGCTCATTATAATCATACCTAGGCACGTGCGGTTTCGAAACGTAATTCCATTAATTATTTATGAAAGCAATGAATCGCGCGCTTGTGGATAATTCTTTTCCTGTCTCCGCGCGTTAATAAACTCGTAGTTATTTATTTTGTTTTTTTTTTAATTAACGTAAAGGCTTCAATTACAAAGATTATTAGCCTATATATGATTACTAGGGCTAGGATTTTAATGACCCAAAAAACCTAAAAAAATGACGTTAAAATAACCTAAAAATGACCTGAAAAAATGACCTTAAAAAATGTCCAAAAGATAAAAAATGATTTTAAAATGTTAGAAAAATGCATTATAATTATTAATTATTATTTATTAATTAATATTTCGGTACAAAATTATTTAAATTCTGATATTATAAAAAAAATATATATATACTATCTCTATAATTGAAATATCGAATATGATATTATTTCTGTTACAAATTCAAAACTTTTATCGAGAACATCTGGTGTAAAGGAAAATGTATAAAAATATTACCTAGATTTCAAAAAAGTATAAAAAATGCCCGTAAAATTCAAAAATGACCTAAAAATGCTACAAAATGACCCTAAATTCATAAAAGTACAAAAAATGCGAAAAACAGCAAAATAAAAACTATATATTTGGACTCGTATATGACCAAATCACATTTAGTGCTTGAAAAGCTATGTCCTGTAAATCCTAAAAAAAAATGCAAAATCCTATACTATCCTAGCCCTAATGATTACAAAAGGTTAGAGAGTTTCAATATAAAAGTTAACATTATTTTGATATTGAAGGAATACAACGTAAAACATTATGGTATTTACAGTTTTTTGTCTAAATCTAATTTTTTGAAAAATTTAAAGATGTTGCCGGAGTTATGTTGACTGAAGGCTTCTTCGTGTGACCTTGGATTATTGAGAAGAAAACGAGTGGTTGAGAATCTGGGGCAGTCCTTAATGATGTGTGCCATTGTAATGGGAGTTTTACACGTGTCACACGAGGGAGAGGGTTCTTTGGTCATCAAGTGTGAGTGAGTGATATGGGAGTGGCCTATTCTAGATCTATTTATAATTATTTGTTCTCGCCTCGATGCGTTATCTGGATAAGCCCATTTGGACACAGTTTTTTTTTTTATGTTTCCTAGTTTGTTGCTGACAGGTATTGAATCCCAGTGATTTTGCCATGTTTTAATTATCCGTTTATGGGCTTCATATTATGTTAGATCTTTATACGGGATTTTGTTTATGATAGTGGAGGTGGAGGATGTCACTGCTTCACATGCCTTTTCGTCGGCTTTTTCGTTCCCAGTGGGAATACCTATGTGGGATGGGACCCATTAAAATGGAACACATTAAAACGGAACGTGTCGACCGCGTGCGTCTTCCTCGGAGAACGAACCGGAATTCACCGCGAACACATTCACAAACGGCTCATTATAATCATATACCTAGTCACGTGCGGTTTCGAAACGTAATTCCATTAATTACTTATGAAAGCAATGAATCGCGCGCGCTTGGATAATTCTTTTCCGGTCTCCGCGCGTTAATAAACTCGTAGTATTAATATAAGCCGATATGGTTAGAGTGTGCACTTCAATATCGTAATTACACAATTAAAACACTTTTTTTTTTTTATGCGAACATATGATCGTGGTACCGATTGGACGGAAAAATTATAATACTCCGACTATCGTGAAACCGTGATCGGGGAATGTTATCATAACTATTATGGCGTTGAATAGTTATTAACGATTCGTTTGCGAATTCCTTTTTCGAAAAAAAAAAAAACCGTTTTCGAATTAGTCGCCGTCGCGTCGCACCGGTCGGATTCGTTCCGATCACAACGCGTCTCACGCGTCAAGTCCGTTCGATTTGTTTTCGATGTCAGCAACAGTGTTGTATCGGAGAGTTCAAAATCGGCCGATTCGATCGCCTCGCACTCCGAACGGTATCTCGAATGACATACACTCCGAGTGTATACGAAAAAATCATGATCACTGTAGTAATAAATTATTACTACAACATACCCTGATGAATGCACTGTTTTTATTTTATCTTTGACGTTACCCATTACACAGTTGCAGCAGCAGAGCGATCGCTCTGAAAACTAAAAATAATAAAAAATTATTTACGGAGTACGATGGCAGAGGAACGACTGAGTGGTTTGGCTAAAATATTTCCATTGAGAATAGGCGGGCACGGCAATTGAATTTATAAGAAGTAATTGACAAGTTTGCTCGAATGAAGGCTAGAAAAGTTAATTTTTAAGTATAATACTAAAACATATTATGTGTTTTTATCAATAAAATATGTAATAAATAATAAAATGAAAAACGTATTTTATAATTATTATTAGCTCATGAATCATTATTGAATAATTTATATTTGTATTCTTATTACATTTCTGTGTTAAAGGGGGCCTCTGTCTCTTATGGCCCTAGGTCCACAAAGTTCCTCACTACGCCACTGGTAATAATAATTTAGTTCATAAGAAATATAAGGCAAAACAAATTTTGAAATAGACGAATACGGTTTTTAAGAAAACAATTGTGAAATAGAAAATAGTAAACACTGTAAATTAACGTGTAAGCATTGTTTTATATTTGTACACGTAAGCGAACATATTTTCAAATGAGGTTAAGTTAAATTATAAAAAGAGAAGAGACCGAAAAATAAAGGGTTCTTCTGTGGTGGTCGTGTGACTCGAAAGAAGAAATACTCGAAGAAGAACACGTGATATTTTCAAGTTTATACTTGATTTATTGTGTGTGTGTGTGTTTTGTGTTGTATACTTTCGATTCGATCGGAGTATACGACATCACGTACACAACGAAAACTTAGTCCAGAGCGTAATATCCGATTTGACGTGGTACGGGCTCAAGGACGTATTCCCTGGACTTTTTCAATTTTTTTTACTTTTTCTCCATTATCTGTATTATATTATAATAATCATTAGAAAAAAATTACGAAATTATTTAAAGTCATAGATTATGATATAGGTGTGTACGTATATATTGATAGAAGCGCTCGGAATTTACCCAGCTCATGTCGTATCGATTTTATAACGATAGATACTTTTAGATACACGTTATCTGATACTGAACGTTCGATAATTTTTTTTTTTGTCAAACACGAAATAGTAATGATATTATTGTTGTTACTCGAATACGTCTTCACAGTTCACGTAGTACACTATAGATGCGTGCAAAATAATAGATACATTTGCTGAACACAAACGATTCAAAGAATTTGTTTTATAGAATAATAACTTTAATTAGTTTATTTAAAAGAATTTTTATTTATTTTTAATCCTAAACATTATAGTTAAATAATTTTTGTTTATTTTTTATTCTTCAACGTTACAAGTCTAAATGTCGCCCCCGCCCTGAAAACGCCCCCGGCTCGCGTTCTTTTTTCCTCGGCTCGAGATCGCTTCTCTCAATCGGACGTGCCCACGTGACGGTACCGTGACCGGGCGCACAGTAGGAACCGTGAAGTGTTTACGCCCGACGTGGGTAACACGACAAAGTTTCCGGGGGAAAAAAAAAAAAAAAAAAACGATATCAAAACGAAACGTCACCGGTCGTTAGGCGATATGACGACGATGACCGTGGCCGCCTACGCGCGCGTACGATTAAACCTCGTTCGCTCGTCCGGGCTCGATCGCCACCGTGTCACACGACACGAAACGTACATCGTGTCGTCGTGCACACGTCGTGTTCACATGGCCCGCGACGTCCTGTCAAATCCGATGTCAATCCGAAATGCGTATTATTTCAGTCCGAGCGCCCCCGCCCCCGACACTCCCGCCACCACCTAGTCCGGTTGATGTACGTATACACACACACACACACACACACACTCACACACATATACGTATATTATATATTTATATGTATTTATATGTTTATACATTTCACGCGTGTGTGTTTGGACGAGATAAGCCTCAGAAACAAGCTTAAAGTTATCCTCGTCGCTTTTAATGACACGAAACGTTAATGCCCCGTAGTGTGCCTCCACCTCCACCGCTGTCGCTTGTGCTACTGCTGCTACTGCTGTTGCTGCTGTTGCCGTCGCGCGTCGCCGTTGCCGCTGATGAGGGTAAATCCCGGGGCTGCGAACGAGTGCGCCAAATCGTTTATGTTATTACGTATATGTGTATGATATTATTGCGCGTGTATATACTACGAATTATGATGTGTGTTTACACGAACGCACGCACACAAACACACACACACACACACAAACACACGCACACACACACACATACACACACACACACACACACACACACACACACACACACACACACACACACACACACACACACACACACACACACACACACACACACACACACACATGTGGTTAGGTTACCACCAACCTGACCTATAGGCGCGTGGGCGTAATGTTTTGCCGGCTTTTCTTTTTCACCCGCGTCCACCCGCTCCGTCACCGTGGGGCCGTGCCGTCGTCAAAAAACGAGATTGACCCGTTCAAATCATCCGAATATTAAAACGTCATACGAGATAATCCGTCGGTCCACGTTTCGCGCGACCCGTTCGCGTTCACTACTACCCCTCGGACGTAATTTGTAACACCGGGGTTTCACGTTTTTTTTTTTCATATTTTTTTTTTTTGTTTTTTTTTTTTTTCATATGTTTGCTTTACATCATTGATAACGCAAAATATTAGTAGCGCAACCGTGCGGTCTCAGAGTCAAGAGTAAACGAAAGAAGTGAAAAAAAAAAAAATACCAAACATATTGTTTTAAATGTCGTCACGTTAATTCGTACAGTATTATTTTGAATGAAAATATATGAACGGACGTTTATTCGTACAAATAAAGTCTAGATGCAACTCTTCAAAATGGAACTAGGACATAGAAAAGATAAACTACGAACTGGAGAGGTGCTTTGGAATTTATTCCTCTATTTATCTCCATTATTTTTTGATAAACATTATATACATACACATTTTTTTTTATAATTGGTGTAATAAATTCTAAATCATGTAAAATTTGCATCAAGTTGTTCAAAATTATAAAGTCCATACATTTTCTCTACTTATTTATTTCCTTTCAAAGAAAATCCAAACGTCTTAAATTTTCAGGTTTTAAAAAAAATATTGTTTCCGAAATTTTAATCTTCTTTTTCCGATTTATTCATCGTCTTACTTGGCACGCTACACACACACACACACACACACACACACACACACACACACACACACACACACACACACACACACACACACACACACACACACACACACACGCACGCACGCACACACACACACATAATCGGTAAGTAAAATAAGTTAATACATGATGGGTGAAATAAAGTATATGAGAGACAATGAGAAAATAAAATAGATTACTGATTTATATTGGTGTGCCAACGATAATTAATAAATAATAACGATTGTCATAAATGTAACGCACGAAGGTATTCAGATGAAAATTATTCCTAATTTTAACGTGAATTGCAGGAGGAGGAAAAATATTTTAATTTCAAAATAAATCATTTTGTATATTTTGTACGTGGCTTAGGACTGCAATGAGATAACTCAGCCAACAACTGTGTGCATATAAATGCTAAATACTCTAAGTAAGAATAGTTTTTCATTTAAAAATCTGTAAGGTAAGTTATATTTAAATGCCTCGAGTTAACTTATTTTCAAGTGTCCATATGCCCATATATCCGAGGTACGTGCTTAAAACCTTTTTAAGCGTTTATCTGAGTGGCTTGTAGTATTATTAAAAAAATGTGGAAAAAAACCATAGTTTCTCTGTTTCAATGATTATGTCATAAGTCAGAAAATTCAGAAATATCAGTAGGTTTTCTGAATTTAATGAGCAATAACTTAAAACGGAACTTTTTATGCCTGGAATGCTCCGAAGTCCCCTTTTTCTATGCGTTTATTTAGAAATTTAATTTAGTAGCCCTTCTCATCCCTCTGATTTCAAAACTTGTAATAAAACAATAATCGAAACATATTACGATTTGAAATTTTTGAATTTAGAATTCAATTACTTTTTATTATTGCGAATTATTTAAATTTACTATAAAACATTTACACTACACTCTTGTCGAATATCGAATCGATAAAAAAAAAAAATATATCCTTACGTTTTATACATTGATAGCGAAAACCGAATTCATTACCTCTGAAAACATATAATAAATGTACTTGATGATTTTTTTGAAAAAAGAAAAACACTCCGCCTAGATTTTCATTTAATAACCGTGCGCCGCCGGTATGAACGCGTTATTTTTCACGAGCGCATTGTGCGGACTAGTCACTTTAATCGAGTGATCCCGAGTTTATTTCACCATTTCAATAGAACATACAAACGCGCAGCACCGTCAAGGAGACAGAAAAAAAACAATATATTATTGTTATACTCTGGCGACGCTTTTAGTTAATTGGAACGTTCCGTGAAGGAGGCAAACGAGATGGGAAAAACGAGGCAACGCGTACAACAGATGTATGTTTTTTGTGTTTGCCCGTCGACGATACGATCGTTAATTCATAATCTAATTGAAATTGATCTCCGGTCACGCGCCGAGCGAACGAAATCAATTGACAAACACTCACTACCGCGGTGTGGTAACCGTGATATACCGGATACCGACATGACATTACAATAGCAACAGCTTTGAATTGTTTTTAAATGTTGTATCAATAATAATATTAAAGCAACACGTTCCCTTGGATTTATTACTAGACACTGGCGACTTCAATAACATTTTATTTTTCCGAAAACTCTATACTTCTCTGTAGTTCGTTCAATACTAAAATATGGTTCCATCTTATGGACACCTAACGATTTTGATATTTTCATTCCTCTCAAATTATGACACGAAATAGAATAATATCTTTTTAAATATTTTTTGTTTGTTTTTTTTTCTCTTCTTATTTATATACAGCACACTAACCTGTATTTTTCATAAATTATCTATTCTATTGTTGTACTTACTATTTTTTTAATATAATTGTAAAAAAGCATATAAATATTCTACTAATTTATTGTACTTAATCGCCTCCGGGAGTGTATATCAAATAAATGAATAAATAAATAAATAAAATAAATAAATAGCGACAATAACGAACGTTATATTATGTCATGATGGTGCCACGCATGCAGGTATCACCCTGTTGATTTTCGACGAGAGTACAATGAAATGGACGCGTTTAAAACGTCTGATTTTCCAAAAACCGATCGACTTTTACGCGTACAACGTGCACGGACACGACCCAAGTCTTATCGACTCGTGTCCCGTCCGATCTCTCGTCGGATATACATAGACAGCACCAAGGCCGTAACTGAGAGGGGGGTCCAGGGGTCCCCTACCCCCAAATTTTTAAAAGTAGAAACATTTTAGCGGTGAATATAATTTATAAACTATAAATTGTATTAAATAATAATTATATATTTTTGTTAAAGCAGTAATTTAAAATAAGATAAAATGTATCATTTTATTTTATTTCAACGCCGTAATAAAGATTAGGATCAATATATACGATTAGGTAATAGCATTTATAATCAATGGTACTAGTTACAATAAAATGTGATTGTCACAACTCACAGATGATATAAACTTATATATGAAAGACGATCGCTGAAAATCCAAATTATTTAAGATTATAAAACAAGAATATAACAATATTGTGTGTATTGTAAAACATTCATTTTACTGCTGTTCGTGCTCACGTAGACTATAAATTAATAATTATTTTGTAAATTTAATATTGAAAAAAATGTATTTTATATTTTTTTAATTTGTGCTTTTAAGTAATGTGAATAATAGTCTATATGTATATAAACAATCAACTATTATGTTTATGTTAATTCAATATTATAATAATGACCTATGTTTTTAATAATGATAATAATAAAATTTTATATTTTTAACGTAAAAATGAAAAGTTTTTAGTATCTATATTAAAAAAAAATGTTGGACCCCCCCGAAATTTTTGGCCAGTTACGGCCTTGGACAGCACAGTGGCTCGAGTACTCTGTCCATAGGTCGTACGGAGTTTTTCGGTACGAACACGGTGGTTAATCACGACATAGCGATCAGGGCACAGGCTTTGACGCGTTTACTCGTCGAGCGCGATAGACGATAATATTCGAGATTCTAAAAAAATCCGTTTTTTTGTTTTTTGTTTTTTTTTTCAAAATATTTTCGGCGCTCGCAAGAGTACGACCGTCCGGTGAAACATTAAATTACGTATGATGATTAAAACGGCCACGTCGAAACAATGTCAAAAGAAGGGAAAATAATACGCACGTCTACTTTCAGGGCTCGTATTCAAAAGAAACACAATAATGTACACTATACCTACGCGTTTTGTATACGTGTGTGAGCGCGCCGTGCGTTTTTGTACCAGTGTACGCGCGTATTGTACTGTTGTAATATATATTACGCGGATGTTTGTATTACGACGACGCGGGTAATATTTTCTCCGTAAAATCGCGTGTGTGTGTGTACGGGTTTATATTTATTATGCCGTTTTGACACGAATATATAATATTATGTCGTTGTACGGCGCGAACAATTTTCGCAGTGCAATCGCTTTGACGAGGGCGGCCATAAAATAACGGTATGATTTATACGAAAAACAAACTAATCATCCGTTTCCCGTGCGCGCGGCGTAATAATATTATCGTTATTATTTTTACAATAATAATATTATCACCGTCGATGTTTTACCACCGCGCACACCCTGACCGCGGCCGGAGAAGTCCGAACGAGCGTGTGACAAAATTAACATTCGCACGACGTTTTCAAGAGATGAACCGACGATAACTGAGCTACACACACACGCGCACACACACACACACACACACACACACACACACACACACACACACACACACACACACACACACACACACACACACACACACACGCCACGCTTGTCCACCACTGACACTACCAAAAGCAGCGTTTCGCGCGCAAGTGTCTCTCGTAAAATATTAATCCCCTTTTGTGCACGCGTGTATTTGTTTTTTTTTTTTTTTTTAATTACCAGACGAGTGTGAGGCGGAAAAACCTAATAATTTATCAAATGTACGGCAAATGAACTAGAGTGTAAGGCAGATTGGACGGTTTTATCACGTATACGTATGTATATAATTATAATATATATACGTATTTATTTTATACATACGTACACTCATAAAGCTTTGATAATAATATGAGCGTATAAGCGCCACACACTAGACGCCACCACCGGGTGAATACAATTACTATTATGATTATTGTGTTAAAACGGCAGTGAGATATTATTACTATTATTATAGTTATGATTATCTTCATCATCACCGTAATCATTGTCATATTCCGTGTTGTGTGTGTGTGTGTGTGTGTGTGTGTGTGTGTGTGTGTGTGTGTGTGTCTATGTGTGTAGATACTCCGTTCTTTTCCCGCCGTACCGGATACCCCTCTCTTACACCGACCCGCCCGCTAGACACGATCAAAATGCAATTATGCAATGCGCCGTTTTTCAGGTAGGAGGATTTTATTGGCGAAGAGCTGGTATAGTGTAAATTAAAATTCCAATCGTTTCAATCGATTAAACCGACCGATGGGTTGGTATAATAGCAAAGTGGCGTGCACACACACACACACACACACACACACACACACACACACACACACACACACACACACAGTAATCGTATTTTACACGGTGTTTCAAATCTAGTTAATAAACATCACAGCTTATGCGCGTTATTGATTGTGTTTAACGTTGTTTTTTTTTTCAAATATACGCGATATCAAAAAATATGAGATGGTTTTATGCGTTTTTTTTTTTTTGTTCACCATCGTTATTAAAGTTTCTTAGTTTTCTTAAATGATGATAACTAGTTACATTTTCATAACACGATATTATGTAGGAAGTTATTTTTTGTTCGAAAATCCACGAATAAGATAAATTCGACGTGCCTAATAATTCATTACTGTGGTATTTATTTAAATAAAAAACGCGTTCAAAACTGAGTGTTACGAAAGTTATTGCCCTCGACAAATAGTTTTTAAACGCTCTGTATGCGTACATTATCGTATTTAATAGTTTGTGGTGTATGTGTGCGTGTGTGTGTGTGTGTATGTGTGTGTGTGTGTGTGTGTGTGTGTGTGTGTGTGTGTGTGTGTGTGTGTGTGTGTGTGACGAAACGCGTGTAACATACACACACATACACACACAACTATAATCATTCGAAGCTGTAGTATTTCCGCGATCGATAGTCGTTCGAATTATTATTATTATTACTATTATTATTAAACGATTATGTTTACCACCAGCACGGACAAGCGCTTGTGCCGTCCGCAGGTACAAGGAACGTGTTATTGTACAATAATATTGTATTATGAGTCTGTTTCGTCGGCGTACATCGTAAACGCATAAACGCTTCGGGTTTCATCATCACGCGGCGATTTTCCAAATAATAACACCGTGTTTCTGCGTGTCGAGCAGTTTATCCGACAATAACGATTTGGACGTCCGCAAAGTCCTCGTCCACGGAGGATCTCGTACGTCTCGCACCGGTGCCGGCCATCGTCTCCGGCGTCTACAGCGCGCGTCTTCCCGTATAAAACACGCAACGTCTCCGGCGTGTGCTCCGGCCGTCCACGACGTCATTCACCTATGCCCACACGTAGCAGCACACTGTATGCTAAACACACGCGTATGCCGAGCAGAATACTTACACGATAATAATGGTATGTGTTGCACACCCACACACAAGAGCCCGCGAAATATCAACGCCGTAAATCATTTTAAAGACTCGATGTTTTTTCTCTTTCTCTCTCTCTCTCTCTCTCTCTCTCTCTTTTTTTTTTCTCTTCTATAAACGGTTATTCGAGAGCAATGAATTTTATTCGTCATCGAATATTATATATGCCCATTAATATATTTTGTAAATAAATATTATACGTATATATATACGTATATTATATATGTACACGACGCAATCAATAACACGCCGCGACGGAGGAGCCCGTTAAAATGCATGCCAATGCAAATGGGATGTTCGCGAAATATAATGCGTTTAAAGAGATAAAAAAAATATATTATATTGATTCGAATACGTCCGCCGCTAAAAGAGTGATATCTGTTTTACATTCACGTGTGTCGGGGGAACACGATTCCCTCGATGAAATATTGAATTTCCCTTCTTATTTTTTTCCCTCGATTTTGTTTTTTTTTTTTTTTTTATATATGTATATTTATATATTTTACCCTTCGTCTCACGAGGCACGCCACAATTACGACAATAATAAAACTTACAAATGGCACACCCTCAGCGTTCCGGGACAATTCGCCCGTGAACGTTGTTAAACCATACACTTTGGATATTAAGAAGACATTAAAATACTATTACAACGTTTGTATACGTATAAAATGTATACGTGAACGACACAATAGATCATTTATTATGTATTGAAATTGAATTCGCGCATTTGTTATGCGAACGAAATTAAATTTGATTTATTAACGCTTTTAATTTAAATATCCGAAGTTTACCGGAAATCAAATTATAAAGTAAAGCCGTACGTGCGCACACGCGTGCGAGAGAAATCAAACGGAGGTATTGTGTACGACACGTGGGAAAAAATCTAAAATTTGCCACTTGATTTCGCGATAAACAAGCGTATTCGTACGCGAAACGAGTTCCATGTCGACGAAACGGACGAGTACACGTCCAGGATTTAGACACAGTGGAGCACATAGTTTAAGGAATTCAAACGAACATCTTTTAATGCGTATTGTTTACACGACGATACGTAGTTTTGCACGCGGTATCTTTTACAAATCTTTTTAATCATAATATTGTCATCAAACGGTCACATGTCGTTTCGTACACATACGTGACGACGTTTGCAGTAATGAATTAGGATTTGGTTTGAATCTATTAGCTATTGGAGTCGTTTTCTTTTAGTTTCACTGCACAAAAACTCACCTATTCCTGTTTAAAAATGTGATCGTGATCGACGCTTCTTTTTATACACACAGTATTATTGCATAAATAAATGACGATTTTGTAACGAAAGTCATTAGATGGCATTATTAAGTAAAACATAAACTGTACACAACATTTGATCGATGTACGGTCTAGTAATGAACACACACACACACACACACACACACACACACACACACACACACACACACACACACACACACACACACTGAATAAACCACGCCAATTTTCGTCGAGTAAAAAAAAAAAGTACAGAAAGTAATGCATGAACTTTAAATTGTCATATTGTGCGCTAATATAATACGAGAGTAATACGACGACGTGACATGTTTCTCGAGAACCGTTTGACGCCATCGTGTGTGCTAGATAATTGCGGAAATACGTATATTAAACTTTTGTCTGGGACAAGAAAAAAAAAATAGTTTTTAATTGTAATGGTGATTACAACACCAACATTTTAATTAATGGTAATTAAACCATTAAAATAAAATCAAAAGAAATGTCCTGTGGTAAACGGATGCTGAAATACATTATAGTTATTATTTTGTAGAGAGTAGGTTTCGAGAAAAGAAACTGCAAAAGTGCGGAGCACTGAAAAAATGAACAACACATAATGTACCTAAAACACTCGCTTTTGTAGTGAACACACACACACACACACAAACACACACATATATATATATACACACACACACACACATAATAGTGAGTCGAGTGTGATAAAAATACTCAATAATGTTGTATGTTATCGAGAAAACCTGAATTTGCTTACCAAATCATTGGTACGACAAAGGTTGGGTTAGGTTAGGATAACCCAAGATTTTTAAAACCACTCTATGAATATACCTATGATCTCGTGTTTAGTATGGGGTCGTAAAAAAAAATATTAAAATATTATTAAAATAAAAAAATACGTTCTCAATATGGGTAATATGTTGTAGGCACTTAAAGCGAAGATTACGAGGTGGTAAAACTGCCGGTCCGATTTCTATTCAGAAGTAATAGCAATAATGTATGTGTGGAGATGGGAGTAGTGTCGAGTAGGCGTTTTTTTATTGGTGTCATGAATTATGTGTTTGTAAATGTCTCTAAATGTACGTAAAATATAACCTCTGTTGTACCGTCTTCCGTGCATTTTGTCCCCGATGAAAAAGGGCCACCCGCTACGCCTACCGTTTCCATTCTCCACACTTGAAGGATCGCATTTTCGAATGCCGTCCAGGCGTAGACTTTCACATAATTTTATCGGTCCAAATCAAAGAGACGATCGAAATAATGGCTGCTCGACGCCCGATTTAAATCGACTGCGATTTCACAACGATGGCACACTGTGCTTGAATGCGATTTTTTCGAAATCATTTCAAATTTACCTTTTTAATTGTCGGTAAGTAAACACAATCGACTTGAAAATAAAATACCGTCGATTTACGTTATGCAATCCTTGGTGTGTAAAATTTTTGAAAAATGAAACAAACACTGTAGGCAACGGTTTACATTTTTCATCATTCGCGATTTTACGATACTGCTGTAAAAACTTCGAGCTGAACAGTGGCTACTCGAAGCCGAACGAATATAAATATAAATATTTTACACGTGAGACGTCGTCAAAGTTCAATACCACCACATGAATAAACAATTCGAGTTTAGGTTTCGTGCTTCTTAAATCAATTTTAACTAACACAAATTAGTATTGTTTCTCATCAGCCAGTTTGATGGGCACAATTGATCAGGCATAGCTAAAACTGTTTGCGGACTTATTTCTATACTTCAAAGTAGACAAAGTTTATTCATCACTACTAAATTACACTCAGAACTTACACATAATTTTTTTTTTCGATTACATATTTTGTGAGCAAATTTTTTTCAAGCCATATTCAGATGTTTCAGGAAAACGTTTTGATCAAAATTAGAGGTGATTTTTTTTCGTAGCCCAAAAACTCACCACTAATGATCCAAAATATTGCGCCAGTTCGTTTTCAAAAGATACGCCACGATAATCGCGAGCGCAGGGTCCTCGGGACGGGTCGGAACAAGTCCCGACGAAACACGGTCGTCAAGGAGTGGTGAAAACTAGAGGAAGAAGAAGTGTGATGGCCCTCTCGCGTGGCCACGGTGCGTAAATAGCCAAAAGCGTTAGCTGCAGAGACCGCAAAAGAGAGAGAGAGAGAGAGAGAGAGAGAGAGAGAGAGAGAGAGAGACGTGAAAACAGTCACGAATTCGCGTGTTCCACCCCGGGCCACTACGTCCGCGTCGGAATGCGCGGTAATGCGCTCACCGTATACCTGATACCGTCGCTCGGACATGCAGTAGGTGTTGTACCTAGGTATGACCGTTAATTGTTTTCCGGCGGTGCGACTTGCGGTGGCGAGTTTTTGCGTTTTGTCCGTTCTTCCACCCCTATGTTCCCCCTCGCCCCTCACACACACACACACACACACACACACACACACACATATGCGTTCTCTCTCTCTCACGTTCGCACGCAGTAGCTCCGACGTTTTGTTCTTCTGCCGTTTCAACACGCCACGGAAATTAGTTTCGTTCGCTCACACGTGATTAATTACGGGCGACATTAAACTTTGCGGTCACGCGCTTAAACTTTTTTCCACCGGCACAATTTCTTGTCGTCGCCCTCTCCCCCGCACCGTTTACACCGCCCGTCCACCGCAGGTCCGTAAATTTGTCGTTCTCCTTATTACCCCAACGGTGTCCACCGATGTTGTCCGTTTGTACCGACGTTCGTACGGATTACTACTGGCCGCTACACATACGCCGTTTCTCTACTCGTGTTCTTTCGCCCGGAAATTTTCGCCAGAAAGTCACGACGACCGACGCGAACGAGCCATTCACGATTTAACGAAATGTTTTTGCGACAAAACGCTCGTCGACTCGGAGTATTCGATCGTGCTCGCCAGTGTTTACGAGCACGCGAAGTCGAACGATCGCCGTGCGTCCCGTCCAAAACGCGTCGACTCACGACCGAGTTGCCGAGTCGCGGGAAACCGTTTTACCACCGGACCGGCCGTCCGGACCCGTGTCCTATTACGGCTCGCAAAATATTAGCTCAAAAACTATGTGATTGAAACGAAATTGTGATTTCTGATTCGAGCGTTCTAGTAGAATTTTTTTGTTTTTTTTTTATTATAAAGAAAATTTTTTTTTTAACTGGATACACTTTGCACCGTGGGGATTTTTTGGTTATCGGACACGATTATATCCAATGTTATTGGATTTCGATTTCGGAGAAACTATACATTTTATCGTTTCGTTACTTAAATGATTCTGAGTTGATCTCCAGTGTGAATATACATGCATTTTATATTTTACCGTTTTCAATCTCATTTTCGGTAGGTTTTGATTGTCGAAATCGTTTAGAAAAACTTACTGGACAAAGACGATTTTTTTTTTTTTTATCGAAAGATTCAAAACTTGTTTTTTATTTACATCTTAAGATTTTTAACGATTGGGTGGTCTAATACTTTTTTATAAACTTTTAAGTTGAAAATTAATGTAAGAAATGTCGATTCTGTAAAAATCGTTATTTACTAAAACGCTTATAAAACAAATTCCTAGTTACGATTTTCGAGATTATTCAGTATCGTTATTTATGTATAAAAGTTAGGTCATATTAAATTTTCTGAACTTTATGTCAAATATGAAAAATGTTATTATTAGAGATGAACTTCTAAATACGTGATATTTTCAGAGTTCTATTTGAGCCCGAAAATCGACAGTTTTTTTTTTTTTTTGAAACTTTCGTTAAGTATGTAACAATATGTCAACCATATATGGTGAAAATGTCAAGCTTATTGCAACATTACTTATGGACTTAATATTAAATAAATAAAACTGATTTATTAAAAGTCCCGTTTACGAAATACATTGCCAATTTTACTGGGTTTTTCATCAGTTTTTCTTAAAAAAAAAAAAAAAACTACTTTACAAACTATTGAAAATAATCATCAAAGTGTCATCTACACCTTATTTCTGATTTACAGAGTAGCGAGATGAACTTTTAAACCAAGTTGACTATACGAAAAAATGTATCTAGAATAAAAGAAAAAATAAATATCATTACACAATCAATAGATTATTTGCATTGTTCAGAATCCAAAATGTTTTATTAAAATATTAATTGAATAAAGATTATTTATCGTAAAAACTACAGTTCGTTAATTTTCATTTGAATGATGTCCAAAATACCGAATATACCTAGAATAATATATGAACTGCGATTGGGCAGTGAGCTACGATTACCATTGTTATTAGTATCATTATTATTATTATTGTTGATGATTTGAAGTTTCCACGTAACACGAAATGTCCGAAATCAGGTTATCTAAGAGGAAAATAGAGTATGCTCGAGACGCAATTAGGCGATCCGCTGAACACTGTTTGACCATCAGTGTGAAATCCTGCGAATACGTCGTTGACCGCTAGGAAAACGTCAAACACCGACGTGTGTGTGCCGTCCATAACAAACAATACATACATTCGTCTAAGTGGGGGCAAGGAGTACGGAGTCCCTCTTTTTATTCGGAGTTAAATAAGGCTTTTCCTTTGGGCCCCTGAACGTCGGGGGACGCTTAAATTTTAAATAAAACTTGAACATTCAGTGTACCTTAGGTTTTCGGTAATATCAACGGCGTTACGGTAAACATAATAATATAAAAGTCTAGTAATATTCAATGTGGAAGGTTTAATATAATATTGATGTGTGATTCATAATACTAAATAATTATCAAAAGATAAAATATCAAAAAAAATAAATAAATAATAAATAAATAAATTATGATACCTGAAACTTTAGTAAGTCTCTAATAATAATAGTAAATTATTAGTGTGTAAACTTTTCACGGTGTGAGCACATTTCAAGTATTATTTTCGTCTTTTTAGAGGTAGTACTTTTTTTTCAACTCTAATACAAGCAAAAATACGGGGAAAAAATGTCCTTACGCTCCTCGGGAACGCTTCGGGTTTTTTTTTTTTTTTTTTTTTTAGAAACTATAGTGTTGACCATAAATGATTTTCCCATTTAAAAACCGAGAATAGATAATAATAAAGAAAATTAATAATACAGATAATGGTTATAATAATGACGGTATGAAAATCAATCCGTAACGAAGCGAGCCACGATTCGTAATTTGGCCCAATTTTTACGACGAGTTCCGAATCGTCTTGCTACGCGCCCGAGGAGCGTGTCTCGTATTAAAATTACGCTAGTATATCCGTTGCGAAAATTCGCCATAGATAATTTATTTATATTATAAAAAAATATTATTTATTATATTATATTTATTTGGAAAAAATTGAAAGCTAAGTTGATTTTGCACGCATAACTTTCCTAAAACTCAACAAATTTAAGCAGTGAATAGCTCAAAAAAAAGTACTTGATCCACTGAGTGTTCTTAGACTTGTGTTAACAGCCTACGTTAGTTATAACTCTAGTTATAGAGGTTTGAATGAAGGAAAATCTTGAAAAAATCGAAAGTAAAGTTGATTGTGCACACATAACTTTCCTATAACTCAACGAATTTAAGCAGTTAATAGCTCAAAAAAAAAAAAAATAATAATAATAATAATAACTTGATCCACTGATTATTTTGAGAGTGAAACGATCAAGATCCATTCATTTGAAGAAGGGCTATGAGAATTCGAATCGCTCGAGTGAATATGTCCCATAAGAAATGTACAGGGAAGAATCGCGTTCGCGTATAACTTGAGTAAGGTAGGAGTTGAGTAAACTTCAATGATTGATGACATATTATCTGTGTCTAAATACCTTCCATTAAAAAAAAAAAAAGGAAAAAAAAATGAAGGAAATCGTCCGGATAAGTAACCGGCCAGACAGACTGACTTTAGTAGACTTCGTGATTTTTTTTTAAATGTATAATATTATTTCGCGCCGTATAATATGCAACAATGACATAAAACGCAAGGCCGCGTACGACGCCAACCGGCCGGGTAGTCGTCGCGTTCATCGAAATCACGACGATCGTGTTATTATTACCTACGCGGAGTGACGGCTGATACCGAATTCCGTCGCGGGTCCGCTCCTATGGTTCCATAACCGAAGACCGAATTCCGTCCCGGAGGCGGAGAAACTATGTCTGAATTCCGTCCTACTACCTGTAACTATGATATAGGTGGAAGTGAGGTTTTCCTTCACATTTTCTCCAGGCTCAGGACTAGCAGCTTTGCTGGCATGTTTAAAAATATAAAATAATTATTTTAATTATTATTATTTTTTTTTTTTTAGTTATTATTTTTTAGATTTCAAATAGGCTGGTAAAATCTTAGACGACACCTGGCACACAAACTGGTGTCGATCTATGTTTCGACTTTTCCAAAGCATAATTTCATCATTTAAAAACCGATAGACGATAAATAGACTTCGTAACAATATTTATATAATATAAAAATTGAACTTATATTAATACCGTCTAAAACTAGTCGGGACGGAATTGAAGGGGTCCTTGCAAAAAGCAGGCAGCTCCAATTTTTTTCAAAATCAGGTTTTAATTGAATTTGATAAAGGAAAAAAATTACGAGTTTATCTGTACAAGAATGAGACAAATCGAACAACCAGTATGGGAAATATATCGTATTTGGAGTTGCCTTTTTTTTTTTTTCGTGGAAGAACAGGGTAGCTCCGGAGCTATCTGGTTTTTGTCACAAACTGTTGTCTAATATTGTACTGATGCAAATTATTCTATTTGTGTTATAAATTATATATTTCATTATGTTTAAGAAAATGAAACTAAGTTTGATATAAAATATAGCTAATAATTTATAAATATAATTAATTAAAAAAAAAAATAAATAAATAAATATATATATATATATATATATATATATATATATATATATATATATATATATATATATATATATATATATATATATATTTCAACGATCATTTCTGGGCAAAAATTCAGTTAACTCCAAACATTTTAGGTTAATATTAGCTCTCACCTCAAATCAAAGACCAAAATCAAATCACGTAATACGGCATATTTTTTATTGTGGTCTAACATATCTAAATTGATAACAACATTAGATTTACCTTAATCTCAATATTTTTAAAATGGTTTTTTATGTTTCCTGAACAATTACGAAAAATGGAGCTGCTTGCTTTTTGCACGGACCCCTTCAAATCGGACATAGTTTATCCACCCTCGGGACGGAATTCGGACATAGTTGCTCCACCCCCGGGATGGAATTGTGTCATTTTCAGCAACCCGGGGACGGAATTCGGCAATTGCCGGAGTGACGGACACGATTGCGATTGTGTGTGCCTGTGCGTGCGTGCGTGCGATCTCGCGTGAGAAGTGATTATTCTGTTTATATAATCTGTTTTACGCGGGGGCGTTTGTGCGGTGCGTGCGAGTAAACGGATTAGTCAAAGTGTGTTAGGCGTATAAATACACACACACACACACACGCGCACGCGCACGCACTCGTGTTCGAACACGTTCGTATATTATTATGATGCCGTCGTTATTACGGATCGTCGGCAAAAGACGGGAAAAACGCGAGTGAAAAACAAAATAAATGAAAAAAAAACAAAAATATAATAATATTTGCGTTGACAATGAGTAAATAAAAGGGAAGTATTCGGGATAAAACCGCGAGTCGTGCAAACAGCATGGCGTGGTGAACGCGAGCGGACGACGAGGACTACGACGACGACGACGACGACGACGCGTCGCGTCGCGTGCGTACGTCGGTTGGATATTGGAAAACACGGAGCTCGTTCTGAAGGGGTGGTTTTTATTGCTTTGTCAGTCAAACGAAATTGCGGTTTCAATAGAATTATATATTATAATAAACGTATATGCGTGTTTGCAAGGAGAATTTAAAATCACCCTTTTTCCCACGCGTCGTTTACAGTCACCGCGCTATGTTTATCTCTACAAAACGGCGGCGGCCGTCACTCGTTCGCGAGGAATTTGTTCAGAATTTTTATCGTCTAGTCCATTTTCGTGTATAATCTTACGGCGCCCGTCGTCATCCCCTCGGCCGTCATCCACGCACTCGTGTCCGGCGATCTCGAGGTAGAACGCCGGTAAATGGTTTTGACGTTTCTCAGTAGTCTGACCGGTCCGTGGGAAGACACGTGTCATAATTTTATTATGCACGCTCTAAGTCGAATCATAACGAGACGAAAAAATCGATAACTTAAACTTCGAGAAAATCTCCTCATAAGTTATAAATATATTTTTTTTCAATTTTTTTTTATTTAAAATTTTATTCAACATAAATGTAAACAACAATAAAAAAATTATCTACCATCTATATGCACATATATACATATATATATATATACTGTACTTTTTTATCCTGTTCATTCTGAAAAAAATTATATAATTAATTGTCCTGCTAATCAATTAATGTTTGCTGGCAATATTTTTACGTTTAATTTTAATTAGTTAAGTTCACTATTCTATTGTCTAACTCTTACTTCTTTTATATATTCAGTATCTTAAAATAATAATTTCAATATTATTATTCATGTGAATTTGTATTTCTCAATTTAAATTGTATACTGTACACATTTTTCTTTAATTGTAATCTCTTTAGCTGTTATCTAATCATTTTTTTAAGGACTTCGTCCGTTTAATTATGATAAATAAATAAATGAATAAATATATACTAGCATCCACCCACAACTTTGTTTGCGTAGAATTCGAATCATTTAATATCAAATATGATCAAATCATATTGAAAATAAAATTATAATGAATCATATTATATAATTAAATTTATTGGGTTAGAGCTTCTCCGTAAACGATGTTTGATGTTGTTTTATTTTGTGGCAGCAAAATAAGTTGCATTCGTGCACTCGCCCTGACGCTCGTGGCCGATTATGTTTTTATTCGCGTTCGACACGCTATTCGTGAAACCAAGTGCCGGACTGCGAAACCGTATTAGCGGACGACTAATAGTCTTATTCTTATTTGCGCACACTGAAAGAGCGAAACAGCTCCGATCTGATCGAAACGTTTTGTTCTAAACAGCTCGGAACAAATTCCATTCACACCGACAAAACAAAACAGAACAAGACGATAATTCCGGATTGATTTATGTTATCAAACACCAATTGTCAAGATGAGTGCTGACGAAGACGACGTCGTTGTACCACTTATTTGGCAATTTTTATCAAATAGTGAAAGTACTAGTGATAAAAAACGCGAAATTCGGTTGCATGAAATAAAACAAAAAAAAAGTTAGGAAATACCTAACACGATTTTAAATTAATATAGAATCATTTTTTTTTTTTTTCAATTAAAAAGATTAAAATAAAATAACGATGTAATAAGAAGAATTAAGAATAAAATAACGTGTTTACACGGTGTTCGGTGATGTACTGTACGTAAAATAAACCAGTGACTTTGATTTTCGTATTTTGATCGGAGCGAAAATAGAACCGGACCGATCACGAGCGATCATGTTTTGTTCTGTCTCGCCGTGTTTTGATGTCGACTGATTAGTGTGAGCGCGTCAATTGTTTTACACACGTCCCAATATTGTGTTCAAACAGCTCCGGGCTGATCCGAGCCGCTCGAAACGGTTTTGCTCTTTCAGTGTGCGCCCGGACTTAGGCGTCGCGATTCGGCAGAGTGTGTCTGAGTTGTACAGACGTTTATCATACATAATGTTACACGGCCGAGCGTGCGTTCACGTGTCAGTGGAGGTTATAAGGGGGGGGAGGGGATAAGTGGATCGCCCCCTCCCCCCTTGGGCCGTTTTTCGTAAATTTATTTATTTAGTACCTATAAATCATGGTACAATCTTACACAAAAAGAAAAAAACATGTACCTATTTTTGATTTTTATCGTACTGCAATTATTTGTTAAGAATTTAAGATGTCTGTGCGCTTAGTTTATTTTTATTCTTAAACGTACCGTATGTACCTACGCGTATTATCAGCTTTTTTGCTTAGCTTAAAGGTATTTACTTATTTCTATCTAACTGTCAGGCTATTCTTTAATTAACTTGTATTTCTATGGCTTTTACATTATAATATGCATGTGTGGTGTGCTTTTTTTTATTTAAGTAGATTGAAAAAACATGGTTGAGGTCAACAATTGGCGAAGAAAGGTTGAATGGGCTAGCATTACTCCACATTCATAAACATATTTCTATAGATTTAGAAAATATTATTACACGCTTTGCTAAACAAAAGAATAGGCGCATGCTTTTACTGTACTTTTTTTTTTAATGATATTTGATGTAATATGACTAATAAAAAAATATTTATGCTTTGTGAAGTGTTTACTTTATTTCAAAATATTGAGGAAAGGTCTATACAACATTATTGACCCTACGATTTTTTTTGTTATGTTCACCACCCCCCCCCCTTAAAAGTCAATTATAACCGCCACTGTCACGTGCGCGTTTACGCGTGCGTGCGTGCGCGTGTGGGCGGGTTAGGTTTAAACACGATAATAGCCGTATCAATCCCGTCGATTTACGCTCAAGGTGAATACCACCGTACACGGTGCGCGGGCAGTTAACGAGGGTCCGCCATGTCGAAATCCTTACGGGCAAAACCCTTTTGAGGATATCGTACCCCGGCGAGTTTTTGTACCCGACCCACTTCAGTTATAATTACATAATAATATATTCATAGTCGGAAAAGCGTTTTTTTTTTTCTTTTTTTTTTTTGACCCACTCGCATCCACTCGTCGCGTTAGTCCATTACGCCATAACCCGTTTCCGTGTCAGTGCGCGCTTGTGTTATTATAATATTATGATATATACACGTATATTTCCGCGCGGATTTGACGGATACGATACTAAACACAAATGTGTAAACGTCATATTAAAATATTATGTGCGCGCATACGTCCTTTTGTGCGCATCGATTTCGCAATGACAATAATCAAATTCTCAAGCCACTCTGTGCCGTACACGCATAATGATATTACTGCGTACGCGCGCAGTTGTCGAAAACCTGCCGCTGTACAAACTTCGGACGACTAGCCGGTGCATAATTTATTTGACCTTATCGCAAGTCAAGTTCGGTCGGACCGGGCGGCCGTAGCGTACTATATACCTATATAGACTCCGAGCCGGCTACGTACATGAATGCGCATCCATTAGTCGCGTGCGTTCTCGCAGTATAATTGAAACTTAATTTTTAAGGGGAAAAAATATATATAATAAACACGCATATATACATATATAAATATATATAACATACATTTCACGCGCCTATAAAATATGCATGTAAAACGAAGCATGGTGTGTGTGTGTGTGTGTGTGTGTGTGTGTGTGTGTGTGTGTGTGTGTGTGTGTGTGTGTGTGTGTGTGTGTGTGTGTGTGTGTGTGTGTGTGTGTGTGTGTGTGTGCGCGCGTGTCAAGTGTGACGGTATATATTGCACGACAAGTCGCAACGATTTTAATAATAACAATGATATTTATTTAAATAAATAAATATTTTAACACCCCCGAGGGTAATAGCACAGTGAGTGTAAACTAAAAACTAAAAATATCGCTAAATTAACAATGGAGGGGAAAATTGAATACACATTAAACCAAATTGTACAACAAGATTTAAATTATAAATACAATTTTTCAGATAAATAATGGAGTCAAAAAAAAAAAAAAATCAAAATTATGAATTAAATTACATGATGTGGATAGGCGGCACTCCGGACTGTTAGTAAAGTAATTATTTTTTGAATGGGGAATAGCAGATGGTGGGTTAAATCTTGAATTAAAAGAAGGTACTTTCAAGTCGATTTTTTGTAATATTGCAGGGCAATCGATGATACCGTTCAGGATTTTATTCATAAACGTGATATCGTATAACAATCTTCTCATTTTCAGTGACTTTAAATCTATGTAAATCGCAATTTCAAAGGTGTTGAATCCGTTAAATTTTACCGCCACATCACTCTTTCGACTCTAGATTGGGCGCGTAAACCGAAGATATCTCGAGTATTCGGTTTACTCAGCACACGATTAGAGAATGTGTGATTTTGTTTTTTCTTCGAATAGTTTTGTTATCCTTAACTTTATCTGTGACTCGAGCACAAAACGACACGTCGTATTGATCTACTAGCTCCTTGCTTCGAGAACGACTAATTCAAACGACACGAAGAAATATATTTCATACCTCTAAATTTGTAGTGACACACGTACGTGTGTTTGTGTGTGTGTGTGTGCGTACGTGCGAAATCGCGTCCACTTAGAGTGTTTGATCCAGTCACCATGAGATGATTCATCAACTACCAAGTGTACAGCGTTCGCACTATAATATTTTCGCATAAATAAATAAATGAATAAATAAATATTTATTGATCAGTTACTCGAACTTCAAAATAAATTACGTGAACGTACTAAATGAACAGTTAACGATTTATTAAAATGCACATTGATCGAAATAATAATGAATTACAACGCGATTAACAAATTAACTCGACAATAATTTCAGTGTTTACTGCACGTTGCGTTCACTGCGTAGAGTCATAGCGATATGATAATATTCACCGTTACACAATAATTATTTGTGATCATATCGTCAGAGTCGGATTAGGTTTGATCAAATTAAAGTAACGAACAAAAATAATAAAATGAAAAAAAATATGTCATTAAATAATTAAAAAACTGAATGTTCGCGTAAGTTTAACTGCGTTTTGTCGTATTTATGGGATCTCGTTTAGTTTATTTGATACAAAAAAAAAAAAAAAAAAAAAAAAGGAGAGGGTGAATTTCTTCTAAAACGACATTTTTCATTAAATCAACAAGTGTAATTATGACATTTTTCGTTAGAACACGAATTAATGTTTCTGCACTAAATTTTAAAATGTAATATAAAAATAAAATTGTCCTGGAGTCCTGGAGCCATCCGTCGTTATTTATTTATTTATTTATTACTATTTTTTTTTTTTATCATTATTTTCTAACTAATTTTGTGGAAGGTACGCAGTATTGATAATGACTCGTGAACCGAAAAATTGTATATTAATTAAATAGGCCAAGTGCACTAACACAACGAATTCCTCTAGTCGAAGGAAAGTGAATACGAATATCGAATTATCTAGACCGGAACACTATAAAGTTTACACACTCCGAGATTTCCGGAGCTAAAAAACAGCAGACGCGGCGGCGTCTAATTTACTCTGCGGACAATTTTATTCTTTTTACGTTTGAGATGGAACGATAACGACACCAAATTCTTAGATCTCGTAGACACGGTGATTATGTGACGCTTTTTATCGGAATGTTTAACCACGAAGATCGGAGAAACAAAAGCAGTACACGCGAAAATGACGAGAAATAACACACACACACACACACACACACACACACACACACACACACACACACACACACACACACACACACACACACACACACACATATATATATATATATATATATATATATATATATATATATATATATGCCATACATATGTCACGTTGACGTACATTTGACTTTGCTGCCTTCACTAATTTCCATCAACATTTTGAGTTTTAAAAATAAAGAGCATAATACACCTAGTCTCTCTCTCTATCTCTGTGGTTAGTGGATAAATTTAAAATACTAAAACAATTTTAATTTCAATTGATTATTAATAATTTTATGAAAATAAATATAAGATATATTACCCGAATCATTGCCTCAATGCCCAGTCAGTTAAAGTCATCTGCTCAGTACTTTAAATAAAAAAGTTTTAATTAAAATGTATGAGATATTACAATTAAAAGTAACATAACTATTCAGACACAAAGGGATATGTTATAAAAGTTAAAAAAATAAATAAATAAATAAAAATAATTTTTACATCATTGTTGAAGTTGTAGCCGTTGAAGACCTGTGTTAAAGTATTTGCTTATTTATTTATAAAATATGTCATAAAGTATTTTTAAAACATTGTTAATTATTCAAAAGTTTAAATATATGTATGTACACATATCATCTCTTTAAAACTAAAAAGATGAAAACAACTGAAAACGAATGGAAACATTTAATGCGCATTACTTTAGGTAGCCGTGTTATGTTATATGAAATTCAATTATTTATACGAATTATCCTAGTAGGTTTTGGAAAAAAAAAAAAAACTATAGCCCGTGTACAAACAGTGTCTACCCCCCGTCCCCGCGCCCCCTGGAGAAACATTCTACCGTCGTTCCTGATTTCAATAAAACTATTGTTGTATTAATATTTCACGAGTGCACGCGACGCAGCACTTGAATCGTGTTTGTCCCCGGACGATGTTTTAACAAAACGAATTTTAAACGGTTCGTTTACTTCGCGCGTTGTTTAGAAACGGCGCTACGTCCGAGCGTTCATAATAGTATTTTAGAGCGTATATAATGTATAATATAGTTTACGAGCGTGCCAGTGCGATACGGTTTGTGTAGTATACGCGTGCTGAACACGGGAAAACGATAACGAGTGAAACAAACACCCGAACAGTTGATTGTGACTGAACTGAAAATTAAATAACATTTTTCTTTTTTTTTTTTGTTTCAGGTAAGATTTTCGTCGTGGAAATCACGTTGACGAGCGAGCGACGCGAACGTGTCGAATCGGATCGGGTGACAATAGTATTATTGCTAGTACACAATAGAGAAAAAATAAATAATTTTAGAACCCTCCCAAAAAAAAATAAAAACGGTATGTACTTTCCAAAAAATCGGCACATGAAAAAAGAAAGTGGAAATCAATTTTCAAAGCCGATAAATCGTTCGCTACACTCGGAGTCTAAAAGTTCGGGATGTCTTATGATTCGTTTTGATTTTAAACTCGGAGCATTAACTTTAAGACCCAAATTTACATGAGGAACTCAAAGATTACATAATAACATACTATATTATAAGGTTTAGTTTTCAATTATTTTCGAACAAATAAGTCTTTGACTCGATAGTTAGAACACTCGGCCAAACTCGTAAAACCATTAAAATATAGTTATATCTCAAGTCAGTATTGTTGTAATAACTTTCGATCGGTACGCCATACGAACAGTGTTGGTAAATATCTCGATAAATTTATCTAGATAAGTTATCTAGATAACAATTATTTATCTTTTATCTTATCTAGATAAATTTATTTTCAGTTATCTTTATCTTTATCTAGATAAAATTTTAGTTATCTATGAGTACCTATCTAGATAGGTAATTTATTTAAATGGTCTGAAAAAAAAAGGAAATTTAAAATATATTATTTCATGAGTTTTTTTTTTTTTTTAAATTAATCGAAAAGATTACTGAGAAAAACTCGTGTGGAGTCCCAGGAAAGGAGATTATAATATGTACTATCATGAAAGTGAAGTAGCCATACGCAACAATTTGTTAAAAAATGCTAAAATGTATTATCATTTTAATTTTAAGTCAGAGAATGATTTTTCATGTTTTATGAAGTTTATTTAAAAAAGTACATGTATTTTTAAACGTTTTAAATTATGTATTTTTATTTTTTTACCTTATACCTGTAGGATGTAGATCCTGAATATTTTTCAAAATTAAACATGAAATTATCTCAAATTTATCTAGATAACAATGTACAAATTTTTATCTTTATCTAGATAAATTATTAGTTATCTATTCCCAACACTGCATATGAGTGTTCAAAGCAGATGGGTTTTTTGGATTCGTTTTTTTTTTTTTTAAGTTTTGCCCTTAAGACTCTCGAGGTTCCGTTTGATACCCTTTGAGAACAGCTGTGCCGTTAAAGAAAGCCGACGGTCAGCGTGTTCGTCGTCGACGAAAAATGCGACCACTTCGTAGTGTCGTTCTCACGAGGCCCTCCCGTACGAACCGTCGTTTGGAAACTGTCCTGAATTCGGATCCAACCGCATTACGGACGTGGCCTGAAGTCGTTCGGAAACCGTCGGCGCCGCAAGAGCGGTTACATGGACGAAATTACACGAAAACACGTCGTGCCGCAACAATATCTCGTACACACTGTTGTACGCGTTTAGACGCCGCGCCGTCCGTGTCACCCCGATTCTAAAAACAACATAAAACGGCCGGAGCCACCGTGTAATCGTGTGTAATTTGTGCGATTTCGGTCGACCGATGAAACGACCAAACCGATTTAATGACCTGTGCAAATGTTCACTGTTTGATTATGGGACGAATGAACGCACGCGTGTGTACGTATTTATATATATATCATAGGCGTGTGCACAGGGTGTGCCAGGTGTACGGCACACCTGGCACACCCCGTGGCCAATGGCTTTTTGTACAAATTTTATTCATTCGGTGACTTTGTTTAAATTTTTAAGCTACAAATAGTAAATTTAAATAAAGATTTGAACTCTGACGTCAAAATACTTGCATCAATAAAAAATATACCAATAGGTAGGTACACGTACTCACACTATTTATAAATGGTTGGATTGGTTAGTGAATTCAAATAGAAAAAATATTTTTACCAATTTCTATGAAGTCATTACAAAATTTGTTGTTTTATACCGGTCACAAGTTGTGTTTAAAACTAAATTTGTTTTTTTTTTTTTTCATTCTTCAGCTATTTGTTTCGTCAATCAAGTAGGTATGAAATTATTACTGTCATTAGCCAATTACCATGAAAGTATTTTTCAGGAATTGGTCTTATCGTACTAACTCAACTACCTAAGAGATTTTTTTCTTTTTTTTTTCGGTTTGATTATAAAGAATACAAAAAATTATCAAAACAATGTTTTGTCAACGTCAAGTCGAATTTCAATCATTTCGTATTGAAATAATTTACTTTGTAACTCGAAACGGGGGAAAAAAACAGTATTGGTGATGATTAATTTAACTTATTCGAATTGTGAAAATATCACCGACGTCTAACCATTCACGAAATACGAGACAGTTGGCGTTCGGAAAAATAGTGACCTGACTACTTTCGATTCGACTGCGACTTTGATGACGCTTCGGTGATCTCAACGGCCTGCTGTCCGTTTTTCTTTCTAAGTCTCGTCACGCGGACGAGACACGTGTACAAACACGCACACGCATCCGACGTATCGACGACGGAAGCGTTTCGTAACGATGAATATAATCCACACCGCACACGTCTGTTCCGTGAAAAGTGGCTGTCCGGACGGAATGGACTATTCGTATATACGATGTAAAACACTCGTTTTATTTATTTCTGTTTTTTTTTCTAAACACAAAGCTAGCGGTCGTGAGCCGAGTACGCCAGGGCTCGTTCGCGTGACGTCACTACACAAACGCACAATCGGAGAAACGAATATTCCTCGTTCGACGAGATTTCGGACGACGCCGTCGGCTGGTGTACGCTCGGCTGCCGCAGAACCTCTCGAACGCGATCGATGCCCCGTGGCAGTCATTTTTCCGAGACCGATTCGTAGGATTCACGTTTTCCGTCGGACGTTCTTTGTGCGCGTACGAAGATGCGAGTGTGTGCCCGGGGCGTCGTGCGTGCAGAGCTCTCGCACGTCGTGGACGTCGTCACCGTGTAAAAACGTCAGTGGAATCCAAAAAAAAAAAAAAAAAAAATCCCCCAAAAAAAACAAAAACAAAAAAAAATAGGGAAAACAACCCGCGTAAACGTAGTCTGACGGCCGATAAAATTAATTACGACCGAATTCTTTGGGAAAAACGTAGACCGTTTTAACGTGGTAAAGTTTTATTATTAACGACGTGCGCGCCGTGTACACACGGGAAGTCGGTGCGGTCCCTCGTCAATGGCCTACGTCTAATTAAAAAAAAATAATAATAATAAAAATAAATAAATAAAGGAAAAAAGGAAAAAAACGAGAGAGAGAGAGAGAGAGAGAGAGAGAGAGAGAGAGAGAGAGAGAGAGAGAGAGAGAGAGAGAGGAAAAAGCGAGACCGTATCGACTACGAGTACCGTCGCGGCGCGTATACAATACACGCAATACACGTCCGGCACACGATTACCTCCGTCGAATCGAATTTTCACCGTTGATTCGACTACGAGCTCTTTTTTTCGACGCGGACGTCTACGATATCGCCGAAAACGAAAGAACTCTGCGATCGAAATCGATAACCATAAACCCTACGTTTTTGACGATTAAAACAAAAATAATTTTAACCGATTTTCCGCGCGTTATTCTTTCAATCGATACGTCAAGTTGCAACTCGTATTCAAGCTACGATCACTGGGGACGATTGTGATAATTGACACGTTGCGACATATTATATTTTGCATATAAGCTCTTCGCAGGTAATAATTTAGACTGTCCTATTTTCTCAAGTCGATTATCTTTCCTCACTCCTACTCGTAACACCCGGTCGTAACACTCTGGTCTGTTTTACGAATTTAAATACATATTTACATCACCAAACACCGTGCGAACAGGTTATTTTATTCTTAATTCTACTTACGACATCATTATTTTATTTTAATTTTTTCAATTTTGATAAAAAATTATATTTTATTAATTTAGAATCGTGTTATTTTCTAACCTTTTTTTTGTTATTTCGTGCATCCAAATTTTGCGTTTTTTATCATTAGTTCTTTCACTATTTAATAAAAATTGTCGCATAAGTGGTGCAACGACGTTGTCTTCGTCCGCACTCATCTTGACAACTGGTGTAACAAAAATTAATCCAGAATTTTTGTCTTGTTTTGTTCTGTTTTGTCAGTGTGAACGGCATTTGTTCCGAGCTGTTTAGAACGAAATTTTCCGAGCAGCTCGGATAATTTGTAGTAAATCTGTTAAATGACACAATAAGTAGACATTAAAAACATGCGATTACCAAGTTTTTTCGTCAGAAAAATTAAAAAATGACCTTAAATTAAATGTCTGTTTAATTCAAATTTCGATATTTTTATAGAAGACTTGTATACGAAAACAATGAAGTTCTCATGAAGTTTCAAGAGAAAACCTGTAAAATGATACAATGACTAGACATTGAAAAACATGCGATTATTAAGTTTTTTCGTCAGAAAACCTTAAAAATGACGTTAAACGCAATGTCTGTTTAATTCAAATTTCGATATTTTTTTTGCAAACGTTCATATGAAACCAATGTAATTTTGCTCTTTTAGTGTGCGCCCGGCCTAATTAGGAACGGATGAATAATGTATCGGTGGCGTAACCGCAAAACCGCGGAACGATCGACGCGCGTTGACGGAAATCGTTAGATTCGCGTACGACACTGTTTTCGGGGGTCTCCGAGGACTATTTTTTTTTTTCGTTGAAATTCGTCATTTTTTAAACGCCTCGTCGTGAAATCGTGCTATTCATACAATACCGGCATACCGTAATTCGTCCGTTTAACGTGGTCACACTGAAAATATCAATTTAGCGCGGTCCGCGTTCGGTTTGCACGGACGTCGAATCGGTAATTATGTATGATGTTTCGTGTCTACGTTTGTAGGTATAAGATTTAAGCACGTAATACACCGGCTCTGTCCTACCACGTTGGCTTCCACGGCGTGGCTTATGCCGCGCTCGACGTCATTTCAAAGTTCGAGATCGAATAATTCGCTTTGAGCGAGCAAAACAAAAGCAGCGCCCGCACCAGACAGAATTAATAACGATATTATTATTATTATTATTATTATTAGAATTACCTACGCTATTGTTGTTTCGAGAGAGTTTGCGATGCGACTACTGAACATTTTTCCAACAAAACAAAATATGCACTCGTGTCCACCGCAATCGATGCACCAGATACAGAAGTGGTGTTCGCGGAGGAATGGATCGATAAAAAAAAAAAAAAAAAATTCTCTCGAGAACCGTGGAGTACAAAACCATATTTTGACAACGAAATGGCGAAAATTCAAAATATGGAATTAAAAATTAATTTAACAAAATAAAACGGTTTTTAAAATACAACAATAATATTTTTGTTATTTTTTTTCTTAGGGACGATTTAACTCTCGTGACCATCCCTTTTTCGGTATTCCACTTGCAGATCAGTTAGGAAGCCAATAAATCAAATACGTAAAACAAATATTTTTCATTTTTTTTTTTTTAAGTGTTTTGATTTTGTTAAATGGAATTTCGATGTTTTATTTTTCATACTATTAAACCAATAGTTTAAAAGATAACATCGATTTGAGTCGAGGATAAGAGATAAGAGAAACAACGGTTCCCAAAAAATGTTCTACCGCTCCAGAATTCGAATTGAAAAAAGTGTAATTTTCACTTTTTTTACACGAGAAAATATTTTTTCTTTCGATAATTTCAACCGAACACTATATATTCAGTTTCTAAAACATCGCGTAGGTCGTCAAAAATAGAGTAGGATTTGATTTTTCGCCAGAACATAGTTTTATGATTAGTTCGAATCGCACGTGGTGAAAAATTCAAATTTATGCATTACTAGTTCCGTCCTTAATCGTGACGTGTAAATCTCCACGGGACCCTCCGTCCGTACCTATGATGGTATATTGCTTTTTCCGTTCGAGACTGTTCACGTGTGTCCGACCGATTTGACGTCTGCCGCCGGTCGTACTCTACTCCGTGTCAAACTCGTGTGACTACATACCTCCTAATTCGGCTATCACATTTCGCCCGCTGCGCCGCGTATAACCGCCGTACACGGTCCACGCGATATTAAACGGAAACGGTGATTTCAAGTTTTTTTTTTTCCGTTTTCATATTCCTTTACTCGTCGTACTTGTACTTTCGTCGTATATTCGAAGAGGGTGCCGTCGTTGACGACTTCAACGTTTTCGGGGTGAAATTTTATTTATTTTTTTTCTTCGTTCGCCCTTTTATCCACCGTTTTACATTTGTACGCCCAGTGCACGTAATGACGTGCATACACACATCAATAACAGTAAAACTAATAATAATAATACGTCGACCTGACAACGTTATAATGTCTATATGCGCGTAACGTGCATTGTTTTTGTTGTTGTTGTTGTTGTTGTTGTTGTTGTTATTATTGTTTTCGACGTTATACGTTCGTTCTGTTGTTATCTATCCATCCAAAATCGTATAACAATATGCGCGTGGCCGTCGCGTAATAAAATAAATAATTGGTCATTAAACGTACGGTATAATAAACATAATAATATGATGTTTGTGTATGTACGTACACATTATAAACACACACACACACACACACACACACACACACACACACATGCGTGTATAAACGTGCACAAAATTAATACATTTTACAACATTAAAAACACGTACGTATACGACACAACGCCGGTACACATACGTATGTAATAATATGACTCTGTACACTGTGATACACACGTACGTATACTTTGTGTTG
Source organism: Therioaphis trifolii (assembly GCA_027580255.1). Taxonomy (NCBI): domain Eukaryota; kingdom Metazoa; phylum Arthropoda; class Insecta; order Hemiptera; family Aphididae; genus Therioaphis; species Therioaphis trifolii. Next base: position 5,287,453 of record CM050409.1, on the reverse strand, counting down.
CACGTCGTACTTTTTACTATGAGATGGCTTGTTTTAATTCCCGGTACATAAACTCGCAGTATGAACCGTGATCGTAAAACGCATTTTTCAACGACCACTTATAAAATATAATATTACACGAGCGGATTTTCGAGAAAAAAAAATAAACTACGGTACCCAATTACGAAGTTTACATTATTATTACGGGTTTAATATCCGTAATTTTTAGTGTTTACTGAATATTATAAATACACATTAATACATGTATGTGTGTGTGTGTGTATACGAAAAACGTGTTTTTAATCACCAAATGCAGTCTGCGTTAACCAACTCAAGTACGAACATATTATTATGTTTATAACTAGTGAAGTTTATCAAGAATATTGCCATTTTTTAATTATATTTTTAGTGTCCAATTACAATGGTATTGTAATTTCGTGTTTTTTTTCCGTTTGCTGTCGTATATACGGTTTATATATATATATACATGTGTACCGAGAGTATTCCGTGAACGTTTATTAATTTAAAGTGGCTAGGTAAGTAGGGTTTGCACGACTTCCGTCGATTTTAAGAGGTTTTAAACCATAGTGAAACGTCTAGTCTTATAGTCTACGTCAGTCTGTACAGCCAGTGGCGTATTTTTAAATTTTTGCTGGGGGGGGGTCCAAAAAATATTTTTTTATATTCTGAGTAACCCTCTTCACCATTATCGCTGAATTACAAACTATAACATAATATAATATAAAAATGTATCGTAATAAGTCATTTATGACTTCTAAATGCAATTTTATAGTATATTTTGTATTTGAATCTGGAATCTTGTAAATGAATGTGTTATTTTATTAAAAAGTACATTTCATTTCAGACATAAATTTAATTTTGTTTTCTTCTGGGGGGTCGAGACCCGCCCCCCCTCCCCGTAAATACGCCACTGTGTACAGCGATATTTGACGATCCCGGTTACTTCGATCTAAACGCCCATTGTCTGTATGTCGATCATGCCGTGCGTGTTTGGATCGAAAAATAAATAAATAAATAAATAAAAATAAATGCAACGAGACGATCGATTTACGTGCGTCACTGGGGAAATAAACACTTTTGACAATTAAATCCGCAAATCTGTGCATACGTCATACAGTGGTAATAAAAAAACAACGATGTGGTTCCGAAGTGTGTGGACACAGAATGAAAAATAAACGTGTTGAATTACACGCGCGTACGAGCGGTAGTCGGAATAGACGATTTTTTTTTCTCGTTGTCGCATTTTACCGACGTGTTTATCACATACTACAGCGTCCTCGTCGCCGACGAATGAACGAGTTTTTGCAGATCGTGCCGCATCGTCGTTACCGCAATACCACCTAACAGCACGCTACACGGACGTTTTTAGTCTATTTCAAAATGTTGACAAAAAGCCAAAAACGCGAAAATTCGACGCGAGCATTTATTTCACCGGTTTCGGGCTACATTTGGGGTTCTAAACACAAAACGTTTAACATACAGTGTCTCGGTCACTAATATAGTACGTACTGCTACAACATAGTCATCGATTGCTACCGATGGCGAACAGAACCATTCCCAAAAATGTGAGAAGAATCGACACGATTAAAATATCATTGATACTACTACGGTATTGTTCGATGAAAAAAATCGTTTGAATAGAATATTTTTTGATGATATTCAATACAATTTATAGATAATATTGTATTGTATAATATATAATAATCGTTGTGCTTTATTTTTTTTTTTAAGTCAAACTTAAATAACGATTGTTTTTGTAAGTTTTTTCACTATCATTTATAATTTGAACAATTTGATTCCAAATTACAAAAAAAAAAAAACAAAAAAAACAAAAAATACAGAGGAAAACCAACAAAACGTCAACCCGTTACAAAAGTAATCGTTCCGTTTAATGTGGTTATGTAATAATGAAATTATATTTATACAAATGCGTGTGAATGCAAATGTCATTTCCCGGTTAACATGTACGGCGTGTTATTTAATCACATCTCAAATGTCAAATTATAATTAAGAAAAAAAAAAAAACGCGGTATTATCTGTAAGCTAGCAATCGCCCTCGAACGATTCTCGACCAAAAAAAAAAAAAACAAACCTGCAACGATTAGACGAATACAATCTCGGTAGAACCGCCAATTAGTAACGAAAATACTCGGTTCGATTTTATGTGACATGCACGTTATTACGTACGTACGCGTTTTAATTGGAAATGCGGTCTTGTAATATCCCTTTTGCGCTGAAGCTTACATATTATTACCGTCTTGCTCGCTCTTTCTTTATTCAACAACAATAAACTCTCCGAGACGCGCGATCAATACACCACGCAAAACACCGTACACATATACATGCAAGAGTTTGTTCCTAGATACTCTTGAATTGGAAATAAATTAAATCTCGTGCCAGCCATAATAAATGAAAACGCTTTCTCTGTGTGTGTGTGTGTGTGTGTGTGTGTGTGTGTGTGTGTGTGCGCCAATTGTTTTCGGGTGATGTGTATATATATATGATGTATATGTGTTATACGCGTGTACTTTTTTTTTTATTACTTTATTTTTTTTTTCAATTATAGAAGTAAGAAAACTCTCGTGGCTTTCAATCGATTTGGAATGTCAAAAACCTAAACCCGAAAGATTAATAAATATATATATAAATATATATATATATATATTTAGACTGACGTTTTATTTGTTCTTTTTTTTTTGAAATTAATGATTCGACCGTTTTAACGAGGATAGGTATAATGTTGTTATTATACGTGGTTAAAAATTAAAATCAATAAATTCCAATTGATGATGTACGGCTGTCACGCAAATATTTTACGCTACGGCGTACGTCCGTTGATATTCATATGTATTATATTTGTATAAAAAAACATGTGGTCAAATAAGGGTTGCCTTCCAGTATCGACCGGTAATGATATGATTTACAGACTAAAAATTTAAATTGGACATAATCGTTAAAACGCGAATATTCAGACTGGCGCGTTTCCGAGTAACGTGTGTTTTTTATTCCTTTTTTTTTTCAAAAAGAAAACAAAACGATACTACTGTCTATGGCTATATATTTTTTAGTAAATTAGTCGTCTCTTTTTATTTTTAAGATTATCGACTTTAATGTTTTCCACGCGAAACATTTATTTTTTAGATTTTGATTGAAACGAAGAATGTGTTGGTTTTACAATATTATGTGTTTTTGCTTCTTTTTTTTTTATGCTCGCATTCACTTTTTCGGGCAGTAATAATTTTTCAAAAGTTTCATCCAGCATCTTTATAGATTAGAAATCGTATCTTAATAGTACTTTAAAGCGGTCGTTTTTCTGTATTCTCAATCGTTGTTTTTTTCAGGCGTTTGGAAAAACTATCTAAATATAGAGTAAAAACAGTTAAATTTGCTGTATACGAGATTTTCATTAAAGCCGTTTTTTATATTTAGCCACGAATTCGAAAATAATAGTGCTAAACTCTTGAAATTTTTACCAAATATCAAAATTACTTTTATACAAACTTTACAAAAGTTTCAAAAGCATTTTAACATTTTAAGGCTATATTTAGAATTGTTTAAATTATTGAAAATTTCTTGTTCTTTTTAAGTTTTTTCTTATACAATTTTAAATATTTGACATAAAAACCTAAAAGTCTAACAACATTATCATTCACATTCTTATCAACACTGTACAATTTTCAAAAATCATAAGTCAGCATTTTTTCATACGGGTTTTAAGTTCAAATTTAAAAATCATTGATTGCACGTAAATTAGCGGTATTTTTCTATAAAAATCTTACAAAATTAGGAATTATTAATCTGGCAAAATGGTAAAAAGAAATGTCTAAATACGGTGAAATCGAGCATTTTTAAGAATATTATTAAGTCAACATGCATCACTTTTTTTTTGTCATAAGATTTTACATGTTTTTTTTTTCTTAACCAGTGATACTAAGTAAAATTATCAATTGAGTTTTGCTCAGAATCGTTTTCCGAAAACAATGATTGATCATTGATTCTAAATTTAAAATAATACCATATTACACTTAATTATGTTCATCGATCTTAAAAGTGACTTATCATAGGTTCATTACGCCCGAAACCATTATCGTACCCTAGTACCAAAAATACCCATGGTGTGAATTTAAAAGAAAATCATACTACATTTATCTTTCACTAATCGTAAAATTAGCTTGTCTAAAGTTCTTTATATCTATCGCCGTTAGTCTTGTCCCAAAATCAAAGAATACCCATGGTGTAGAATATGTCAGGCTTTTTTGATTTTCAAAATTCTCAGTCAATAATAAATATGATAATCATTAGAGGACGTAATACTCGGGGAAAAATATACATATCAAAATCCCCCCCCAAAAAAATCACCAGTATGGCATAATTTTTGAAATAAATATTCGAATACCACGTTTCATGACTGAAATATTTAAAATAATACACTTGGACACAAAAACGAATCCGAAAATAGAAGAAAAAGTGTGTGTAAAAAAAAAATATGAATGTAAATTTCAGAACATAACATGACACATCCTATATTTTTGCAAAAAAGCTGTTGCGTTTTGTGTTTACTCCAACGGCGTATCCTCGTGTAATGCAATATGTGATCCAGACAGCAAAGGAGCACGTTAATGCAAGTTTTTACAATGAATACATATCACGAGTTTACTTTTAGCCGAAACCACCTTTTTATTCCGGTAAAACAGGCTGAAATTTCATTACGTCGGTAGCAAACATAAAAGAAAATCATGTCGAAAGTGCAAACCGTTTGCGAGTGGAAAACCCGTGAGAACGAGAATACATATCAAAAGAACGCAGCTCTTTTCGCATTATACGGGTGTACGTATGTGTACGTATGTGTGTGTGTGTGTGTGTGTGTGTGTGTGTGTGTGTATGTGTGAGTGTGTGCACGTGCACACAAGTCAAATAAATACCGTGAAGCTACTGAAACGAAATTCACCGTGTGCATTTAAATAAATTGATAAAAACGAGCTCGCACGGGCGGCTAAACACGCGTCGTCGTCGTTGTCGTCGTCATGGGCGGCACCGCACGGATTTCCGTCCGCAAAACTACCCCCGCTCGACGTACGGAGAAAATCGGACGGTTTCGATCCGTGACCGTCCGTCGTTCTGCTCGCCGAGGGCCGATCGATTCGTGACCTACACTCGTATTCGCCGTAGAAGAGTGCCGCGAAAGAAGAAGCGGGGGACACTGCGTAAAAGACTTCGGATAGACTATTTATTCTTTTTTTTTTTTTCTTTTTTTTTGATTTTCCATTCAGACTAGTCGTTTTGTTACTAATGTAATTCTCGAGACGGAATAAAATAGAAACTCAGATGGAGGATGATGGGTGGAGGAAATTTGTCTTTCTGACCACTAGGTAATGGGTGATGGGTATGAAAAACCACTTGGACGAACTATTTTTCACGATCGTCTGGCGAACGATAGTTTTGTTTCAGCGACACTGTTCCAAATTCGAACCCGACGGTGAACCACCGTCGTTTTACTGAGAATCTGAAAAGCCGACTCAAAGACTTTACAGTACGCGCTTTATGCTGAAAACGTGTGACGTGATTTGTGCGCGGTAGTTTTTCGTCCACTCGACTCTGACCACGGCGACCGCGTGCGCGCGTTCGAACGGTTTTTATCGTTTGACGTAGGTGTAGGAACAATAGGTAGCCGGGGCCCGGACGGTTCGGCGAAGGGCGGCCAGACTCTTTTAGTCATTTTACTCTACGGGACGCGTTCGGGCTTGGCGTCAGGCGACCGACGACGTGACACGCGGCGAACTTGTTGCGAAACTCGAACGGGTAGCTCGGGTTCCACACACTTTTGGATTTGTTTCGCGACACGATTCGAAGTCGTTCCTAACCTAACGCGGCCGACTCTCGGCGTTTCGTGTTTGTCCGTCAAAATCGTTTCCCGCGACGACGTGTTTTATTGAAAATTGATTCTGTAGGTGACGCGCCGGAAAATCGAGCGAACTCGACGTTCCCGACGAAAGCGGCGGCGGCGACTGGTGCCGGTCGTAAAGTTATACGTTCTCCGAAAAATCCCGTCTGTTTCTATAATATCTGGAGTAACGCGAACTGAGGTACACACGCACACACACAAACACACACGAGCGCACGAGCGCACGAGTTCGGTTATTTTAATAAATAAACCGCGTGCACGTGTATTCGCCGTGTTTTGAAAGGAAAACATGAAAACGTACGATGAACAAAACTGCAACGACTGATGTTGTATATTTTATCATTTAAATCGAAGACAAATAGAATTTAAAAGTACAAATAGCAAATTTACAAATTCAATGTTTTGATTTCAATACATTCGCACAACAAGCAAAATACTTAGGAGTCATCATAGACGAAAACCTCAGTTAAAAAAAAAAAAAAACACCGCTCGAGCAACTATCGAAAAAGCTAAAGCAATACGAGCAGCTCTATATCCAGTTCTGAATCGAAACGGTAAAATACCAATGTATAGTAGAATCACAATAATGAATTTACATAAAAACATTCCTCAACTATGCTTCAGTTGCATGGTGTCCCTTTCTGAGTAAGACCGGCTGGAAAAAAATTGAAGCCGTTCAAAATATATCAATAAGAACGATCACTGGAGCTCACCGCCTAACATCAAATGCAAACCTAAAAACATCCACAGATACCACCTCCACAAAACTTCAACCTCCATATTTCCACACCTCCAACAATTGGTACGAAAACCGGAAAACAAAAACACCTTCTCCGAAAATAGAATATTAACATTCTCCAATTAAATATCCGAAACTCATCATCGTAGATTGGGAACGGTCAACACTCGACAAAGAAAAACACTCACACGACCAACATACATAGAGAGAAAAAGGCGGTAGGCTCGAACTCTACACAAGGCAACAGCCGACATGTTAAAGCAAAGCGATATACATTCGTGTTGAAAAAGGTCATCAGTAATTATTCCTGTTTTTGTGTTTTTGTGTCGTGAATCATACTCTATTCCATTTAACTAACCAAACATAAAATACGGGCAAGTGTTCGTCACTTAATTTCGGATTCAGAAGGACGCTATTACTTTCCAAGTTACTCCGGTAATTAAAGAAGCCTGATTTTAATAATTTATATTTATTATAATTTCCAACGATGGTAAGACGATTCGTTTTAATTGGCTAATAACGATACATTTGTGATCAATTTTAATTTCTTTAATTATTGCAAAATAATTTCAAATAGGAAAACGATATTGGAAATTCATGTTAATATTTTAATTGGAAAAAACATATTCGGTAAAAATCAAATAATAATAAAACAGTATTTAATACGGGAAAAATAATAATATTTCACCGTCGAATAGGATTGGACCTTTTTAAAATTTGTATTCGTAATAGTTTGGTGTAGCATCGAGTTTGAATAAATCAGGAAAAGTTCGTGGATCAAATCTGAATTCAAGGTTCGTAATACTTAGAATGAAAGAAAAAAGTTAGGAAAGCCCACATGTCTGTGTGAGCTTGCTAAATTTATAGTTTTAAATTATATTTTAAACAACAAACTGCAGTATTTCCTTGTACAGTTTTGACTTTCAACATTTTTTTCTGACCTACTGCACACTGTGTATAAAACCTAAATAAATAAAATATTTTAATTCATTTGAGAGTTCAAAGTTGAAACAACTTAAATATTTTAAATTAAAATTCTATTTTTTAAAGACCGGAACGAACAATGCGTTTGCAGTCAGTGAAAATTGAATTAAATTCCTGACTTTTTCCTGATACACAGAAGCCCGCAATTGAGTTGTATCGTTGTGTCTTGATGATGGGATGAAATCGTGAAAAAAATAACTATGATCTGGGAAATAATCATGGGTATCTTAGAATTTCGAGCATACGATTTTTCGTTTATCATTATACCATTTTGAAATATAGCGTAGTTCTGTTTCAAAAACAAAAAAAGGATCAGATCCAGTGAATTTATACTGATAAAACATATTTGAGTCGTAACAAATAACTGTATGTGATCATTTCACTTAAATATTATAACAAACTCGAATTAAACTCAGACGTTTGTTCCCTTAAGTGTTGTTCTTTTTCGAGCGTACTTTTCTTTTTTTGTTTTGAGGTTCGTAATTTTATATGCGTCTCTGGCTGTATTTCTAACAGTTCGTCAACAAAATTAAAAATATTAATACAACAGATCATATCACGATCATATTTACGTATAACTTATGCTCAATCAAAGTTTCGACGTTACGATATCTCATTTTTGGAGAATCCAAGGTAAGAATAACACACACACACACACACACACACACACACACACACACACACACACACACACACACACACACACACACACACACACACACACACACACACACACATATATATATATATATACGCATACACTATTTTATGTTTATCATTATTTTCAAAAGCTAGGTTGGTAAGTCGGTTTATAGCCAGCACTCAACTTACCTACTACCTTTTTTAAAACAGGGACTCAATTTACCACTTTCAAAATGTAGTCGAATTTTCGTGTACCCAATTTACCTAGCCACGGTTCTGGTCTTTCGTTTTCTAGTTTCCTCAAATGTCAACCGATAGTCACTATTGATTCCAATCGTGAACCGTTGAATGGGCATTATTCTTTTTCGAAAATGTTGACATTTAAATTCTCGCGGTAAGACGCGAGTTTCAAAAGACATGAGCACAAAATAATACACAAAGTGGAAAATGCGGTTACCTTATGAAATCACACCGTGACTAGTCCGTGGCCCTGAACTTCAAATGCTCATAACTCTCCAACCAATGATTAGTCCGGTAATCATAATTTTCAATAAAAAAAAAAACCTCATATTCGTATAATTTCGTCATGAATTATAGTCGCCTATAAGACGGCTAAAAATATCAAAAGGAATACGAACGTAGAAATAAAAGAGTAAACATATTGTATTTTTTTTTTTTTTTCAAAAACACGTAGAACTTAAAAGTTCAAAAACAAAGCGTTTACGAAAAAATTGAATGTAGCACGTTAATTAAACACTTAATTTAATGCCGGTGACGTTTTTGGCGGACAGAGTACCATTCTTTAGCGACCGTTTTTCGATCGAGGCGATTTTCGCGCCGCCGAGAACAAATATCATTATGTTTAAACAACTCCTCGCGGTGTCGCTTTTAACTGTAATATTATTGTCACTTTCTGTTTTCCACGAACGCCGTTCGGACGCGTAGTGATGATATATGTACGATAAGGTATTTAAAACTATTTGCGTCAAACGCTCACCCACCGCCTCGAGGCGTGTCTTACAGTTTATACGGTTATTATTCACACTCACTCGATGACGATCATTATTTAATTTTCAACATTAGTTATTTCCAATAGAATATTCGAAAAATAATAGAATTATTGTTTTTTTTTTTTGTCCTTCGTCACAAAAATACCATATAGTACCAGGAAGGCCGATATCCGATCGTAATATATCGTAGATCTCCGATCTATTTATTAGTAAATAGGGTGCGGTTATTTTACACTGTATTATTTTTATGCAAAAAAAGTATGCTTATTTTTTGTAAGTAGATTATCGTTAATAAATAAAAAATGTTCAGAAAATTATAGCTTACAAAAGTCACCCTTAATGTATAAACTTGATATGTTATGTTTTGAAATTTTACTATTTTTTACTAATTTGTTTTCAGAAATAATATTTGAAAATAAAATTTTAAAATGTCAAGCGAATTTTTTATCTTTGTATATTTATAAATGTATATTTTTTTAGGGTATTATGAAAAAAAATATCTTAAAGATTTCAAGGACGCTCTGGCCAATGAATTCCCCAACTAAGACATATACAGGTTGTTAAAGAAAAGCCTCAGGAATCAAATGGTATTGGTCTTATAGTCGATTGTCGTGCAAAATTTTTAGATATAAGGGTGCAAAGATAAATAAATATTGCATTAGTCTTATGGGGAGAATTCATGAAGTTAATTATTTTCACAATGAATTCGCGAATTCCCCAATGCAGATAGTGATAAACTGAAAGTTCAAAGCTTAAAGAATTTATTGGTACTTTACGAATATGAGGTATACGTGGGAAATTTCGTGTAATTAAACGAAGAAAATTTTATAATTTATGATTTTAAAATAAATTTTTTTCTATAAAATAATTTGTAAACTGCATTTAATAAAAAATATTAATATTTACTTGATAAGTATATACTCGGAAGTTTGAATTTGAGTTTTGAATTTGTTCTTTTTGCAGAAGTACTGTTTAATAAAATGTTTCATAAAATGTAAAATTAAAAGATATTTACCATTAAATTTGTGAATATTATTTAAAAAATTAATTTTTTTAATTTTTAAAAGTATTATTAATTGTATCATTTAAATAGTTAAATGTGTATTATTTTTTTTTATCACTCAACGAACTTATTCGAACGGCCATATTTCGTATCGACGGTGATCGTGGAAACCAACTCATTGCCGCGTTTGTCCGACTCAGGTCGGAGTCGATCGTTTCTTGACTGAAAATCGCGTGAGTCAATAAAGTTGTTTGAAATATGAGTGCGTCGTGCGATCACCAGGCGTACGCACATAACGCGCCTATGGAACTTGCCGTGTTTTGATCCGTCGCTGTACTGTGCGATATTATGAACACCCGTTTGGTTGGCGAGAGTGAAAACGCATACCTACTTCGGAATGTTTTCATTATCGCGGAATTTTAAGTTTTTTTTTTTCTTTTTTTTTTATACATAAATATAGGAAAAAAAAGAGAAAAAAAACCAAGTCAAAGTTTTACTATACTAAGTAACTTCTTCAATCATAACATTCATGTCTTAAACTATTAAAGCAACCACAGCTATTGTAAAAAAAATAAATTACAGAGCGTATGGATTTCGGAACAGAGTATTGACTATAATTTCAATAATTTTACTCGATTATAACCGTTTAACGTCACACAAACGACTACGTTCTTCTGTTACAAAAATCAATTACTTACAGCGCGAACGTCATTTTAACCTGTCTTTTGTTTTTGATATTCAATTATCGTGAGATTGAAAACGCGATTCTGGGAAATCAAATTATTTTACAATTTCACGCATTACATTTTGGTACCGGAGTCTCGAACGTTATAAATACTTTCCATTAAATACCCTTTGTTGAAATGCTTACGCAAATTGGATTTAAACGAATTTTCGTGTAATTTTATTTCCACTGCCGTACCGTATGACTGACTGCTCGGAGACGATATCCGGTAAATGTTATCTAACTCTATTAACTGTGAACGTTTAAAGTCCCGTTCGAAATGTTCAATAACGAACGTGACGTACGTACACGTTTTGTCATGCTGGTTTTCGTCGATGCGTATACCGTCCGGTGTGCCGTATCACGCGCGGAGAAAAATATGAAGAAAAAAAAAATAAAATAAACAAACAAACAAAAAATACAAAATTGAAACACTAAAATTGTTATCCCGGTTGACAGGTAAAGAAAGAGGGTATGACATTATAATAAAAACATCGTGTTGAATCAGCCGGCAGACGTTCCGTTCAATGCATCAACTTGACAGTAAAATATATTTCCGACAAAAATTGCACTCGGGTGAAATATCGGTGAAAAAATTTGACTCCGGCGACATTGCTCGTGTTGTTAAAAATCACTCTCACGTATATTATGCGTTTTTGTTACTCTGTAAAAAAAAAAAGAAACTTTAGCGGTAAGTAAAATATTACGTGTTTTGCGTATGTTTCTCCGTTCTTCCGTGGTAATGTCACGACGAAAAACAAAAAAAAAAAAAGAAAAAGAAAAATAAAAAAAAAAAATCAATAAATTATACCGCTCTAATAGTGATTAATAATATCACACCCTTGTAAATAGTCCTCTTGCGCCGTGAACCTATATATAACTATTACCGCGTGTCCGCAAAACTACTTTTCCACGTACGCGGGGAAAATAGTGAAAAAAAAAATCGAAAATTAACGGTTACTGACGCGAAGAATCGCGAATACGAATCGGCGACACGAGATCAGAGTTTATATCTAAAAGCAGAGTCAAACCATGCAAGCGATTTTCAAATCATAACTTAATATTAAATTTCAAATTAAAGACTTCAAAACACATCATTCGAAAATCATAAAGTACAAATACTGACATTTTCATTTTTGTTTTTTATTTTTGAAAAAAAAACCGTCCTAACGATTCAAATTGTGTAAATTTGAAAAAAAAAACACTTTGATATCACTGAATATCGTTTCGGTTATGGTTCACACGAACGCTGAACCAAAACACGATTTTGTTGACACTTATATATGGTCCAAAGGGGGTTTGAAGTAATATTTTGACCTAATCTGAAGTAATAATTTGACCTAATCTCGTGTCTTCAGCCGTTTTGGTCACGCTATTGCCGCGATACCATGGCAATAATATAATACCGTATCAAGAAAATCTCTAGACTATACGAGATGTCAGTCATAATCATTTCGATCGTTTTTAGTTGATTCGTTTTCGAGCGACCGTCGTCGGACGTCGAGGAATCGACACCACGATGCACCTTAAAAAACGTGCCACACAATAGTTGCATTATAATCCTAATTTAGTATTTTAACACGTGCAGTTTTAATAATTTAATGAGAGGACTTTTAGGTTTACATATCGTATAATGTTTTTGTAAATTTTAAATATTCAAATACGATTGGTTTTGCGTGAATAATCGAGGGTTTTATTTCGACAAAACGTTCGAAAATGACACATTTGTGATCAGAATATACACGATCATCACTCAGGTCGTTGTTTGATTTTCAACTGCGGTGCAGATATCAAATATTTGTTTTTTTTTTTTTTTTTTTTAATTAGAGCTTTTAATAGGATTATTCGTCTAAACAACTATTTTATCACGTTTCAATCTTGTTTTTTTATCCGATACTCTCAAATATAAATTTAAAAAAGTAACAAAATTCGAATTCGTAATAGTTAATAATAAAAACAATCACCGATGTCACTTGAAACATTGTTTCCATATATACGGAGCTCATTGGTATAGCTGAAGCTCAATCAATGGCAGGGGTGGTTTTCAACCTAAAAATGTCACAGAGTTCCCTCGTCACGAACAAGTCAGTAGTTTTGACATTTTCATGTTAAAATAGATGTAAAATAAAATTAATATTTGATTACTTATATTTTCTCAAATAAACATTTTATAACAAATTATAAACATTTATATTTATTTTTCACGAATCTAATTTCGATCAGTTCATCAATTAAGGATGGAAAATGATTATTATTAAAAAAACTATTGTTAAAATAAAAACATTGCATATAAATATTCAAATAGAAAAATTATTTTATACATTTTTACATTATGCTAATGAAATACAATTAATAACGTTAAGAAAATACCATGTACGAACGTTTTTATTATTTGTATTAAGTGAACACTCCTACTGAACTTTGCTGATAACATTCAAGAAAACAAAATTATAACTCGACGGTGTAACTAAATTTTACTCAACGTATAACTTAATAATTATTAACTTTGATTCCGGATTTTACACGGATTCCGGATAAACACTGATGATTATACGAATAATTTATACGAATACCGTTTATAGACCACGACATAGAGTAAAAGGCATTATGTCTCTATGGGCCATGGATTGGACGAATTTAAGAATGTTTTGTACCATTATCACAACTCTTTAGAAACGTCGATGAAAAAAATATCCGATAAATAATACGTTATAAAAAACCATAACAATGGGTAATATATTATTACGATGTGTTACCTATAGGTGAACCTCTAAAAAATACAAGGGAGGGCTTACTGCTCGACGAGTAATGCCACGTGATACGCGTGATCCTTGAAATTGTCATAAACGGTATCGAATCTCGCGTCGTCGTTATTACAGACCGTACGTCGTTCTCAGTCAAGTGACAGCTGGTTTGAAATTCGAAACATTCGCGAATGATAAACCGTTTTCGTATGATATTATACTGTTTTGACGGCCAACTACCGACTGTTGTTATACAAAGACGCACACTAATCTAAATGAGAAAAAAAATACCTTTATCGCAGTGACACGTGTTTTTGAAATCAAAAAGAATATTTCGACACGAAGGTATTTTGATAAGGTCGTAGGAGAGTGGTGTACGACTTTTTCAACTGTACACCCCTGAAAAATGCCACACGCAGCCGCCACCTTCCAAATGACCCTATAGGAGATAGGAGGAGAATGCTCTAGTATATAATATATTAATACATAAACTCGTGTGGTGTTTTTTTTTTTTTTTTTAGATTACTCTTTCCATATCGACCATGTACATATTATAACGGATAATTTTGATTGTTTTTCTTGTACAATTTAACGTAATGACAGTAATACATTTGTGTAAAAAATCAGATTTTTTATTATTTTTCAAGGTTTAAGTTTTTCATTTGTTTTTGATGGTGACAACTGTTTGTAGTGCAGTGTTCTGAAAAAACAATTGTATTTTTTTGATTATTTTTGTTTTTATTATTGTTACACAGTTCGAGACTTAGAAACGTTTAAGGCGTAGCTAGTAGTGAAGAGTAGAAGCTCGGAACACGCCTTGAAAAGGTATTGCCACTATTCTGCTGTTCTAAACTCGAAACGCTTATAATATGTTTCTTAAACAATCGGTCCAATAATGAAGTGTTCTAAATTGTTTACGAGAAAAAAGTTAAATTTGTATGCGTAATACGGAGTTAAAAATAGGTTGAGTATACTTAAAAATTAATCTCGCATATACGACAAGATGTGTGTGTGTGTGTTTGAGTATACTTGCATTATTGAATATACAATATGTATGAATATATATGTATATACCTTTGGCAATTTCCGCGATTAAACTTTACTTCCGACTTCCGACGCTGATTAAAAAATGAACGCTTTAACTTATATATATATTTATAAATACGTAAATTATTATAATATTATGTACATACAGTGTACGTTAGTCGATCGTTGCATGCAGCGTGTGTGTGTGTGTGTGTGTGTGTGTGTGTGTGTGTGCGCGCGCACGCATGCATATGCGGAGAGCTTCGCGAACACAATGACGATAGTAATTAATTATAGTTCCATCTCCCCCGTCCCCGTATGGTCACTGCCACCCACCGGGTGTGCCAGTTAATCGATTGAACATACGTATAAGTGCGTAAACGCGTTTATTGCATTTCAATAGTATATTATTGTTATCCCGAAGATCGTGCCGTCACGGTTGATGGCAACATCACGGCTCGTGTAAAATTCACAGGTTGTTCCGGGTTAGTTTTCCGTTCAAACTTTGGGAATGTTCAGTGTTGCGAAATATCTAGATAAATTTATTTTCAGTTATCTTTATCTAGATAAAATTTTAGTTATCTATGAGTACCTATCTAGATAGGTAATTTATATAAATGGCCTGAAAGAAAAGGAAATTTAAAATATAATATTTTATTAATTTTTTATTATTATTTTTTTTAAATTAATCGAAAAGATTACCGAGAAAAACTCGTGTGGAGGCCCAGGAAAGGAGATTATAATATGACCTATCGTGAAAGTGAAGTAGCCATACGCAACAATTTGTTAAAAAATGCAGAAATGTATTATTATTTTAATTTTAAGTCAGATAATGATTTGTCATCTTTTATGAAGTTTATTTAAAAAAGTACATTGTATGTTTTAAATTGTGTTTTTTTATTTTTTTACCTTATACCTGTAGGATGTAGATCCTGAATATTTTCAAAATTAAACTTGAAATTATCTCAAATTTATCTGGATAAAAATGTGCTTATTTCTATCTTTATCTAGATAAATTATTAGTTATCTATTCCCAAAACTGGGAATGTTTGATGAGTGAAATTCGAAATATTATTTTGATTTTTGTCAACGTGGTGACGTCTTTCAGAAGTTCTCTCCGCGGTTGTCTCGTTTAATATTTATTTTCACGCGAAACTAAATTTGATCGTCTTCCAAAACCCGTGTCTTAATAGGTCGCCGAACGTTAAACCATTTTCACTCAGACGACACTATAGGAGTTTCGAATATCGGGAAAATCTAATAAAATACTCAAATTTGATTTTAGTCGTCGTGGCTGCTGCCGTCGATACCTTTTAAAGACGCGCGTTTACAAGTCGCGCGAGACGAGTTGAAGAGTTCACTCGAGACCGCTCTATGAGTCGGTAGGCACGGAAATACCTGGAAACACCCCGTGTGCATAAAATAACAATAATAAAATCAAGGGGGTAAACCAGTGGCTAATTTTTTGTACACTGGACTTCCAAAAAAATTTTAATACCTAGACTTCCGTGTAATTTCATGTTATTCCTTAGAATTCTAAGTAATTCCTTATAATTCCATATGATTCCACGTAATTTCACGTAATTCCTTAGAATTCCAGGTATTTTCATGTAATTCCTAAGACTTCTATTCGGACTTCCGTTGAATTAATAGTTATTATTTGGACCTCCTATTAATTCCGTAGACTTCCATGTAACTGATACATTTATAAACCATAGGTACCTAATTAGGAATTATATAAATTATACCTGTAACATTACTAAATACTAATTAGTAGGTGATGAATAACGACTAGAAATCTTCCACGTAATTCCCAGGACTTTTTTGTGATTCCCAGGACTTCTTTGTAATTCCCGAGAATTCCTTGTGATTTCCAAGACTTTCGTTTAATTCCAGAGAATTCTTCGTAATCCCCACACTTTTGTACACCTGATTGCCGAGAGTGGTTTACCCCCTTATAAAATCCATCGATACTTTGCGCGTGCGCGCGTCATATTATAATAATTTACGTAAGTGTAAACGTGGTGATGGATTTTCCAAAAAGACATTTTTCTCCGTCGAATATACGATAATGATGATGATGATGATGATGATGATGCTGATGACGATGATGAAGTAGACGATACCGACGTGTTGTGTATATTATTATCTATACCGGCCATTTGTCTTACGAGCGCGAGTGTTATTTTATTATCGACACGTCGTCGTCGTCGTCGTCGCGATAACGTCCGTTCGTTGGGGTTGTCATAAACAAGACGCAACCGTGGTTTTTTATTACGTATATTGAGCTCGCGAGTAGTGCGCGAAAAACACTGCGTCGGCACCGCACCGCGCCGTAAAAGCACACCAATGCAGTGCGGTGGTGGCGCGGTCAGTTTTATTTTTATTTTTAAATAAGTGAACGATCACATTTTCACTCGCCTCCTTGACAATTTTATTAAAAATTAGGGGGCAGTGTTGGGAAAAAAATTACCTACAGACTTTAATTATCAATATTAATCATAGAAAATGTTTGCTCAATACTGCCTGAGGGCACAAACTTGAACAGAGTAAGACATTTGGTAGCTGGTGAACGAAAATTGTGAACGATTGTAAATTATTCAACATATTTTATGCGTTCATCACACAATACCTATCGATAATTGTTTATATTTTGACTTTTCACCGCACGAGCACTGCAAGAAAAAACTGCCATGCCTCACTGCATGCAGCGCGCCGCATACACAACGCCACTGAACCGCCGCCGCACTGCATTGGTGTGGGCATTCCCATAAGATAACGTGTGTTCTATTTTAAATGCGGCACTGCACGCAGTGCGCCGCGAACGCGCCGCGACCGCACTGCATTGGTGTGCGCCGGGCCTAATGTATAGCTACTGTAGGGTGACCGTATTAAAAAAAATCAAAAAAAGGGACAGTCGTTACTCCCCCCCCCCAACAAAAAACCAAATTTCAGATTTTCGTGATTTTATGTATCTTTCATAAGGGTTGCAAATTTAGTATTTTTTAACGTTTCTAAAACTTGTTCCGTTGCAAAAGCGGCAATTACTTTTGATATAATCAATTCACATTTCGTTCGAGCGCAAGACAATATTTTTATTATAAATCATCTCGATAAGTGAGGACGTTCAATCCATAGATCGAAACGAATGGATATGCTTGATGGTATGAAAAGCAAACATACCATCTTGGGCCGTAATAGGTTTTCTCTCTTCCGATAGCCCAGATTTCCTTTTATTGATCAATAATGATGTTAATTTATTAGTAACTGTTTTATAGGTATCTTTTCGTACATCAATATTTTTTCATCAAATCAACATAATTATATGGAAATAACGGGATTAAAACGGGACCATCTTATAAAAACGGGATATATAAAGCGTCCCGTCCGAAGTTTGTCGGGACAACGGGACATGATGGTCAAAAAAGGGACAATCCCGTTTTTAACGGGACGTCTGGTCACCCTAAGCTACTGTGCAGCGTCCACAGATATTGTATAAAACAACTAGATAGCCGTTCAAACACGGTCCATTTTTTGATCATCGCGCCAGAAACGTTGGTCGTTTGTTCCATGACCGTCTGGAACTTTAGACGGGCTTCTTGGCGTCTCCCCCACCCCCCCTCAGTAATGTTCGCGGAGATCGTGCTAGCCGGCCCACAACCGGCTTTTTGTTCGTTCTTACGTGACCGCGCGGTGCGGATTACGCTCTCGCCATTTTTTCGTCCCCGTCACGTTTTTGTGTCACCGCCACGCGGTTTTTACTTTAGCCGACCCGCGGTGTTATACGAACGAGATATTTTTGTTCGTTCGTATCCCGCCGTGTGTGCGTGCGCGGGTCTCCGCGTCTCGGGCCGTCGTTATGCTCGTTTTTTCGGTTTTTTCGTTTTTTCGTGTATTTCGTTGCCGTCGAAGGGAGTTTGACCGTGCTCCGCCCGCGCGAATCCATTCCGCGTCCGAAGTTTTGCGGGTTCGTCGTTTTAGCTACGCCTCGAATTTTGTGGACGACTCCGCGTGTCGGGCGCATATCTGCCCGCGTTCTACTTCCGCGTTTGCGCGGTCTCATACCGGCGTAATTTTCAAGTCGTGTGCCGTTTTGCGTTCGCGTCGTCAACGCCGTCCATATAGAGTGCTGTTTTGGTTTCTGCCATCCGCGATCCTGAGTGCCGCGATCAATCATATCGTCCAGCCGTCCAAGTACATTGTGAATTATTGTCATTGTTACATTTATCTGTCATTTTTACTTAGTATTAGTTTTTAAAAGTGTGATGGCGCCCATCTTATTATTATATATATGTTTATTGTTTTGTTCTTGCTCGTTAATCAATATATATTTTTACGCGTCGAAATCAGACGCATGTGTAACTAAGTACTTGATTTTTATTTTATTTCGAATATTTATATTGGTGACCTGGTCTTATATTACGCGAGTCAGAGCCGCCGACGACCACATTCGTAGGAGCGGTTCTGGCGAAACAATAGCCGAGTCAACGAATAAAATTGAAGTCTAGAATCCATATGCGAACAGGGCGAAATATGATTGATTAATCCGTGACATTTTATATTATTCCATGACATATAATTTTTCTGTGATTGAAACCACAGATATTATATAAAAATATTGTTTTATATATCTGTTATCTTTCTATATGGATTCGGATTGAAACACAATTTTTCGATTATAATTTATAAACTATAAACTATAAAGTGCAATTCAAGTAATTCAACATCGTGGTGGTTTCTTGTTCAGTGTCTGGTTGTGTCAATAGGAGACTGAAAGGAAGCAAAGTTCATTTTTTTTCGTAAGTTATGCATTTTTATATTTTATGTAAACTTATTATTAGTTAGGTTATTAAGGCCGGTTCTCACAATGTCCGGTTAAAGTTAACGGACATTTAACCTGCGGAATTCTGCCGGTAAACATCCCACTAACCGTCGGTTAACCGTTAACAGGCACTTGACCGGACATTGTAAGAACCGGCCTAAAGTGTTTTAAAAAAAATCATGGAGTAATTAAATATTTCATGGATTAATCAATCGCATTTGCCCTGTTCGCATATGGCTGTCAGACTTCATAGGTCTTATGAGACTTTATCACTGAGTCGGCTATCTAGTTGTTTTATATATCTGTGGCAGCGTTATAGATCGCCAAAAGATAAACGCCAACCGGCCTTATCGGCGACGAGCATCGCTGAAAATCTAGAAAAAACCGCCTGTGTCTCGTATTGTTATCATATCGTCTTTTGTACACGTAAACTCATATATATTATTGCAGTGTGTGTGTGTGTGTGTGTGTGTGTGTGTGTGTGTGTGTGTGTGTGTGTGTGTGTGTGTGTGTGTGTGTGTGTGTGTGTGTGTGTGTACCGAGTGAGGCTGAAATAACATAACGTTACGTTATTGATGTAAAGTTTTAATGTCTCGCGCGTCCGACGCGGCGTCGCCAAACCTAGTTTCTGAGAATGGCTTCCTCACCACCACGCACTCGAATTTCGGTCGGGGAAAGACATATTGTGATGAAGGACACATCGATGAAAGCTTTAATAATACATATGTATGTAGAATAATATTATGAAATTTTGATAACAGAGAAACTTAGTTTTGGATTTTAAATTTGTTTCGATTTTTGAAAC